>OX463238.1:73608940-74006440 GCA_949820135.1 Sylvilagus floridanus
TCTTTTTTGTTTTATTTTTTTCTTTGTGATGGCTTTTATCTTTGGACTAAACTTCTGTGGCTTAGTGGAGTGTCTGCTTTTTCAGTGAATACCCAGAGGCATGTTCTGTGTATGTCCAGGGAGCTCTGCTCTCGGCTCCATGGTGAAGGGAGTGACACCCCGTTTGGATGTGGTAAATCTCCTTTTTTTTTTTCTTTAAACAAAATCAGAGGGAATATTCGTTCTATTCTGTCAGTGTTGTCCTACACTCACATTTTCTCCTCATAGTAGGCCAATGCCTGGGCACTAGTCCTAGTGAGTACATTATTCATCTATGCTGCCGCAAGGACCACACGAAGGATCTGTGCAGTCCTTGGTGTGAGCATGGGCTCTGCAGCAATGACTCTCACCAGGAAATCAGGGAGCCCTGAGCATGTAGAGCTGCCCACAGTCACTGCCCAAAGTCCTAGCCACACCCTGTGCCATCCCACGCAGCCACAGTGTTTTCACAGTCCCGGCACACAATCCTCCCACAGTTCATGAGCACCCAGCCCCCTCTCAGTTCTTCCAGACAGACTCAGCAGTTTCCTCTTGGCTGGTTGCTGGACATGCAGACACAAGCTGTTACACATGTCCAAAATGGCACCTGTCCTCCCTCAGCTATTTACAGATGCCATTTCTGGGTGGTCTTGGAAAGAGAAATGTGCTCCCCTCTTTTTCCCCCTCTAGATTGACACGTACACTGTCCCCCAAGAGCTCCACACTGGACTCCCTCAGGCTCTTCCTGCAGCTTTATCGCCAGTGGCTTGGATGGCTGCAGTCTGGTCTCACCTCACTCCAAAGCTAGTGCTGAGGCTCTCGGCTGCTGAGGTCCTGAGTTTTCACATTTATACCCTCTACATTTGAAAACAGTGTCCCTCTAATTTGCATGGAGTTTCCTCTGGAGTTTTATCCCTAACTCTTCCTGAGATTGTACTCTCTCCACTTTTTTAAAACTGTCTTCCTCTAGACTAGAGCAGTAAACTCCTTCCCTATTCTGCCATCTTGGACACTCTCACCCGAATGCCTTTCTTTGTCCTTTAAAAAACAGATAACAGGCTGTTTATAATTCTGAACAATAACAGCTTGTTCTTATTAAATTATAAAGAGCTGAAATGTACTTTACCAGATGCCTTGATTAAATTGTATGGATAATAAAATTTCTGTTAGTCTTGATTTAACAATGTTTATATGAAGTCATCACCAGGAGAAAAAACTCCCAAAACCTGCCTTACACATAAATATACAGGCTCTTAAAATATTTAAGATATGACACACTCATTTATTTCATTTTCATGAAGGAATAGACTTGGGTGGTTTCTTAAAAATATTTTATTAATTTATTTTCATTTCATTTGAAAGGTAGAGAGGGGGCCAGTGCTGTGGCGCAGTGGGTTAACTCCCCTGTCTGAAGCACTGGAATCCTATATGGTGCCGGTTCAAGACCCGGCTGCTCCACTTCCTGTCCAGCTCTCTGCTATGGCCTGGGAAAGCAATAGAAGATGGCCCAAGTCCTTGGGCCCCTGCACCCATGTGGGAAACTGGGAGGAAGTTCCTAGCTCCTGGCTTTGGATCGGCACAGCTCCAGCTGTTGTGGCCATCTGGGGAGTGAACCATTGGATGGAGGATATCTCTCTCTCTCTCTCTCTCTCTCTCTCTGTGTGTGTGTGTGTGTAAAACTCTTTCAAATAAATAAATAAATCTTAAAAAAGAAAAAGAAAAAGAAAAGTAGAGAGGCCAGTGCTGTGGTACACTGGGTTAAAGCCCCAGCCTGCAGCACCAGCATCACATATGGGTACCGGTTCAAGTCTCAGCTGCTCCACTTCCGATCCAGTTCTCTGCTCTGACCTGGGAAAGCAGTAGAAGATGGCCCAACTCCTTTGCCCTGTGCACTCTCATGGAAGACCCTGGCTTCTGGCTTCGGGTCACCTTAGCTCTGGCCTTGGCGGTCATTTGGGGAGTGAAGCAATGGAATGGAAGATCTCTCTCTCTCTCTCTCTCTCTCTCTCTCTCTTTCTCTCTCTCTCTGTCTGTCTCTCTCTTTCTGGTTCTACCTCTCTCTGTAATTCTATCTTTCAAATAAATAAAATAATTCAAAAAAAAAAAAGAAAGAAAGAAATGTAGGGAGATAGAGACAGAAACAGACAGACGATCTTCCATCCACTGGTTTACTCCTCCAAATGCTCACAATACCTAGGACTGGTCCAAAGCCAGGAGCCAGGACTCCAGCCAGGTCTCCTTTGTGGATGGCAGGGACCCAGGGACTTGACCTTCTGCTGCCTCCCAGAGTGTGCATTAGCTGGACACTGGATCTGAAGTGAAGTAGCTGGAACTTATATGGGATATGGGCATTCCAAGCATCAAATACCTGCCCCTGTTCCAACATATGCATTTAAAACCATTTCAAAACTGGATACTCAATAAATTTTAGCTATTGAGCATCTGTTATAGCTTTTAAGAAATGATTTCATAAATGATGTCTTTTAGATATAACAAACTAGAAAATTACTATTGAAATGATTACATTTTTTAAAAAGCATGTAAGGATAGTCACAAAATTATGGAAGATAAATAAAAGAGAAGCCTAATTCTATCATAGCTGTCACCATAATCATAATGATAGCATAGTCTCTTGTTTAAAAAAAAAAATAGTCTGGAAAGCAGAATAGTAGAGTTAAGAAAATGGGACCATCTGAATTCAAACCCTGATATATCCCCTTTGCAATTAGCTTCTCCTTGCCCTCTCATTTATGAGAATTCGCTCACATGTATAATAATTGAAGGAAATATTCTATTTTATGATGTGTTTTCTAATTCTAGAACTGAAAATGAAGAGAAACTTCCTAGACTAAAAAGGAAAATATTACAAATTAATGTAAAAGAGAAGGATGATTGAATAATCTTGAGAAAATTTAGTAGCAGTGTGAAAAAAAATGTTTTAATGATGAAGTAAAGAGCAAAAGTAAAATGTAAATGTCTTAAAATTAACTGTATATTAATATAAATTTCTAATTAGACAAAGAATAACCAAAGAAAGTAAAATTGGATATTTAGAAAACCACTAAAAGGTTTTCTGAACATCTAAGTTTAAAAATCGTGACAAATTCAAAACTATGACAAAATTCAACCTTATTGTGTATTTATTGCACACCTACCAAAGCCTAAGCACTGTTCTAGGTTTTCAGGAAACATCAAGCTTTTTTAAAGATATATCTCACAATATGATGATTATAGCCAACAATAATGTATTGTACATTTCAAGATTGCTCCAAGAGAATACCAGATGTTCTCACCACATACACACAAAATAGATAGTTCAGGTGCCAGCTTTGTTAATTAGCTTGATTACTCCACATTTTCTTCATGGACTGTAGTATCACTTTGTACCCCATAAAGAAAAATAATCTCTCCCTTATCCACAAGGAATATATTCCAAGATACCATTGGATGTCTGAAGCAGCAGGTAGTACTGAACTGTATGCACTATACAGGCATAGCTTAGAGATACTGCAGGTTAGGTTCCAGGCCACGGCAATAAAGCAAGTGCCATGATAGAGTGATTTTTTTTTAATTTCCCAGTGCATATAAAGTAACGTTTATACTACAGTCTGTTAAGTGTGCAATAGCATTGTCTAAAAAATGTATATACCTTAATTTAAAATGTATATACCTTAATTTATTGCTAACAGTTACCTGAGCCTTCAGCGAGTTACAATCTTTTTGCTTTGGGAAGGTCTTGCCTCAGTGTTAATGGACAGACAAGTCAGGGTGTTGGTTGAAAAGGTTGGGGTAAATGTGGCAACTTGTAAAATAAGACAATGAGGTTTGCTCCATCAATGGACTCTTCCTTTCCTTCTCTGGAGCATGTGATGTTGATGTTGCTTGATAGCATTTTACTCACATTAGAACTTTTCAAAATTTGAGTCAATCCTCTTAGACTCAGTTGTCACTTTATCAACTAAGTTTATGTCATAAATCCTTTGTGGTCATTTTAACTGTGTTCATGACATCTTCACCAGGAGTAGATTCCATCTGAAGAAATTACCACTTTTTGGGGTCGGCGCTGTGGCTCACGTGGTTAATCCTCTGCCTGCAGCACCAACATCCCATATGGGTGCTGGGTTCTAGTCCCAGTTGCTCCTCTTCCAGTTCAGCTCTCTGCTGTGGCCCAGGAAGGCAGTGGAGGATGGCCCAAGTACTTGGGCCCCTGCACCTTCATGGGAGACCAGGAGGAAGTGCCTGGCTCATGGCTTTGGGTCGGCACAGAGCTGACCCTAGTGGCCATTTGGAGGGTAAACCAACGGAAGGAAGACCTTTCTCTCTGTCTCTCTCTCACTGTCTATAACTGTGTCAAATTAAAAAAATAATAATAAAAAAAAATTTAAAAAAAAAAAGGAATCACCACTTTCTTTAGCCATAAGAAGTACTTAACAGTGATTCACATCTTCAGGCTCCACTTCTTTTTTTGTAAGATTTATTTATTTGAGAAGTAGAGTTACTGACAGAGAGAGGAAGAGACAGAAAGGTTTCCATCCACTGGTTTACTCTCTAAATGGCCACCAACGGCTGGAGTTGGGCTGATCTGAAGCCAAGATCCAGGAGCTTCTTCCAGGTCTCCTGCATGGGTGCAGGGGCCCAAGCACTTGGGTCGTCTTCTGCTGCTTTCCCATGCCATATCAGAGAGCTGGATTGGAAGAAGAGCAGCTGGAATACAAACTAGTTACCCATATGGGATGCCGATGCCATAGACAGAGGCTTAGCCCACTATGCCACAGCACCAGCCCCCAGGCTCCATTTTTAATTCTAGTTCTCTTGCTGTTTCTACCTCGTCTGCAGTTACTTCTTCCACAGAAATTTTGAACCCCTCACAGTCATCCATAAGAGTTGGAATCAGTTTCTTCCAAATTCCTGTGATTGTTGATATTTTTAAATCCTTCCACAAATCACAGATGTTCTTGATGGATCTAGAATAGTGAATCCTTTCCAGAAGGTTTTCAATTTCCTTTGCCCAGATCCATCAGAGGAGTCACCACCTATGGCAGATGTCATTTACAAAATATATTTCTTAAATAGTAAGACTTGAAAGTCAGAATTACTCCTTGATCCATGTACTGCAGAATGGATGTGGTAGCAGACATGAAAACAACATCCATCTCACTGCACATCTGTCTCTATCAGAGAGCTTGGGTGACCAGATGCTTTGTCAATGAGCAAAAATATTTTAAAAAGGATTTTTTGCTATGACCAGTAGGTCTCAACAGTGGACTCAAAGTGTTCAGTTAAACCGTGTTCCAGGGGCCAGCACTGCAGCGAAGTGGGTAAAGCCGGCGCCTGCAGTGCCAGCATCCCATATGGGCACCGGTTCGAGTCCCAGCTGCTCCACTTCCAATCCAGCTCCCTGCTATGGCCTGGGAAAGCAGCAGAAGATGACTCAAATCCCTGGGCCCCTGTACCTTCATAGGAGACCCGAAGGGAGCACCTGGCTTCAGATCTGCCAGCTCCAGCCATTTCAACCATTTGGGGAGTAAACCAGCACATAGAAGACCTCTCTCTCTTCCTCTGCCTCACTGTAACTCTGTCTTTCAAATAAATAAATAAATCTTAAAATAATAAAAGTATAAACCATGTTTTAAACAGATGAGCTATCATCCAGGCCTTGTCATTCCATTTATAGATCACAGGCTGAGTACAGGGCCCTTGGATTTTCCTTATGGCAAGTGAGCATCAGTTTAACTTAAAGACTTCAGCTGTAGGAGAATCAGTCTGTCCTTTGAGACTTGGAATCCAGTTGTTGACTTCTCTCAGATTGCAAAAAAGCCCCAAATCGCATCTTCGTCCTATATATGGTTGTTTCATCTACACTGAAAACTTGTTTGGTGTAGTCACCTTTGTCAATTATCCTAGCCACAGCTTCTGCATAACTTGCCAGAGCATCTACATCAGCACTTGCTGCTTCACCTTGCATTTTTCTGTTGCAGAGACAGCTTCTTGCCTTACACTTCGTGAAGCAACCTCTGCTAGTTTCAGACTTCCCATCTACAGCTTCGTCATTTCTCTCAGCCTTCCTAGAAATAGAGAGAGTTAGATCTTGCTCTGGTTTTGGTTTAAGAAACTGTCATGGCTGGTTTGATCATCTATGCAGACCACTGAAACTTTCTCGGTATCAGCAACCCAGCTGTTTTGCTTTCTTATCACCTATGAGTTCACTGAAGTAACGCTTTTAATTTCCTTCAAGAACTTTGCCTTTTAATGTACAACTTGACTGACACAAGAGGCCTGGCCTCTGGCCTGTGTTGGTTTTTGACTTGCCTTCCTCACTAGGCTTAATCATTTCTAGTGTTTGATTAAAAGTGAGAGACACACAACTCCCTTTCACTTGAATGTTTAGAGATGATTGTAATTAGTTGGACCAATTTCAATAAATTTTTAAAAGATTTATTTATTTATTTGGAAGACAGAGTTACAGAGACTAAGATGGAGAAAGAGGTCTTCCATCCGCCACTTCTAACGTGCCACAGTGCCAGCCCCTAATTTCAATAATTTTTATCTCAAAGACTAGGGAGGCCCATGAAGAGAGAGAGAGAGAGAAAGAGAGAAAGAGAGAAAGAGAGAAAGAGAGAGAGAGAGAGAGAGAGAGAGAGGGGATATTATGGCCTCCTCTCTCCCCATCCATGCCCCTGGCCCTTATATTTAGCACCTCCCACAGTGTTTGGAACAGCCAAACAGCCAGTGTTTGGAACAGAACACCCACAATAATTATCACAATAATTACCAGTTAAGTTTGCCAACTCTGATGGACACTGTGGTGTCCCAAAACAATTACAATAGTAACATCAGAGATCACTGATCATAAATTACCATGATACAAATAATAATTAAAAGTTTGAAGTATTGCAAGAAATACCAAAATGTGACACAAAGACACCAAGTGAGTGCATGATATTGGCAAAATCATACCATTGTCTTGCTTGGTAGAAGGTTGCCACAGTCCTTCAATTTGTAAAAAAGAAAAAAAAACCACTATGCAAATCGCAATAAAATGAATCCAAATAAGACAATGTAGGCCTGTGCTAATAACCACTGAGTAATCAGTGGACAAGCAGCATATTCAAGATGTACTAGACAAAAGGAAGATTTAAGTCCTAGATGGGATGGAGACAGATGAGTTGAAGTTTCATCACATTACTCAGAACTGCACAAAGGACCTGCATTGTGGCACTGTGGGTTAAGCCACTGCCCATATCCCAGTATAGGAATGCAGGTTCAAGTCCTGGTTAATCTGCTTCCCATCCAGCTTTCTGCTAATGTGCCTGGGAAGTAACAGATGATGGCTCAAGTGTGTGGGCTCCTGCCACTCATCTGGGAGATCTGGATAGAGTTTCTGGTCTCCTGGCTTTGGCCTGCCCCAGACCCAGACCTAGCTGTTACAGGAATTTAGGGAGATAACTAGCAGATGGGAGATCAATCTCTCTGTATATGTCACTCTGCATTTAAAATAAGTGAAAACAAAATAATTTTTTTAAACCTGCACTATTTAAAACTTATGAGTTGTTTATTTCTGGAATTTTCCATTTAATATTTTTGGGCCACAGTTGACAGCAACTGAAACCAAATAAAATGAAGTGATGGATATGGGGGTAATATTGTATAATGATGTCAATTTACCATACAATAAAACATTAAAAATAAATTTCAATTACACATGTATTCAGTTTCATCTCTGTCTCCTTTGGGTCTCAACCTGTTTGGCCCTTATGTTGGAAGACCACAATATTATTGTTTGGTGGTCTTGATCTTATTGCTCAAGAAGATAATCCTTATGTGTCCTGCAAAGAAGGTACATAACCAGTTGCCTAAGTTCTAGAAAAGGGTTGGAAGCCGCTCAAGGAGTCTCATATTTTCACTTCTCCTGGTCACCTCCTCTGTGCACAACTTTCTCGGTGCCAAATGTGTTTTCACTTTCATCTTCTTTGATCTTGTGGATAATGAGTCTATACATAGGTTTTATTCTTTAACTGCCTTTTAAATGAAGCTTTGGTAGAAGGAAAATGGTGTATGGTCATCCTGCCATGCACCACAGGATTCCGAAGTTCATATGGGGTGCCACATAACGTTCATTGATCCCAAAGAAAGACTACCTAGAAGTCTTATTGGGAGAGATATTTACTTTGCTTATGGGAGGGATTGCTGGGAGCAGATAGATCAACCAGTAATTCTTACCACCTGGCTGGCATTAAACAGTAAACCAGCACAATTGGTTCCCCAAAGATATGAACTCAGAAACACCAGCTGCTGCTATGTGCAGTTTACCCTTCTCCCCATCACCAGATTCTACTTCAAATGTTTATGTTTGTGGCTATCCTTGGTGGCGGGGGCGGGGTGGGGTGGGGTGGGGTGGGAGTGGTGGTGGATGGACCGCTACCCCAGAGGCCGCTCCCAGGGCATAAAATGGTCTTTGTCATGGGAGAAGGGCTTCATAAGGAGCCTTCCCTACAATCATACACAGACATGATGCTATTCAGTGCTAGCAGAAGTGCCACCAAGGCATTGTTGTAGATTTCTGATGGTACTGTAGTATTTTGTTTTAAGTCTGATTTTTTTCTAAGAAAACAAATCATCTAAAATAATTCAATACTAAGAATATTTTTCATGCACAGATACTCACAGTGGTATTACTGATGAAAGTGAAAACTTAGATCAACCTAAACATCTAATAATGTGGGACTAGGTGAATTGTGGAGCCTACGCTTTTTTTAATTAATTAATTTTTTAAACTTTTATTTAATAAATATAAATTTCCAAAGTACAACTTTTGGATTATAGCAGCTTTTTCCCCCATAACTTCCCTCCCACCCGCAGCCATCCCATCTCCCGCTCCCTCTCCCATACCATTCACATCAAGATTCATTTTCTTTCTTTTTTTTTTTTTCTGACAGGCAGAGTTAGTGAGAGAGAGAGATAGACAGAGAGAAATGTCTTCCTTCCATTGGTTCACCCCCCAAATGGCCGCCACAGCCAGCACTGCACCAATCCGAAGCCAGGAGCCAGGTGCTTCCTCCTAGTCTCCTGTGCGGGTGCAGGGCCCAAGGACTTGGGCCATCCTCCACTGCCCTCCTGGGCCACAGCAGAGAGCTGGACTGGAAGAGGAGTAATCAGGACAGAACCAGCGCCCCAACTGGTACTAGAACCTGGAGTGCCGGCGTCGCAGGCGGAGGATTAGCCTGGTGAGCCACAGCACCGGTCTAGATTCATTTTCAATTATCTTTATATACAGAGATCAATTTAGTATATACTAAGTAAAGATTTCAACTGTTTGCACCCACACAGAAACACAAAGTATAAAGTACTGTTTGAGTAGTAGTTTTACCATTAATTCACATAGTACAACACATTAAGGACAGAGATCCTATCTGGGGAGTAAGTGCACAGTGACTCCTGTTGTTGATTTAACAATTTACACTCTTATTTATGATGTCAGTAATCACCTGAGGCGCTTGTCATGAGCTGCCAAGGCTATGGAAGCCTCTTGAGTTCACCAACTCCAATCTTATTTAGACAAGGTCATAGTCAAAGTGGAAGTTCTCTCCTCCCTTCAAATAAAGGTACCTCCTTTGATAGCCCCTTCTTTGCACTGGGATCTCACAGAGATCTTTCATTTAGGTTGTTTGTTTGTTTTTTGCCAGAGTGTCTTGGCTTTCTATGCCTGAAATACTCTCGTGGGCTTTTTAGCCAGATCCAAATACCTTGAGGGCTGATTCTGAGGCCAGAGTGCTGTTTAGGACATCTGCCATTCTGTGAGTCTGCTGTGTATCCCGCTTCCCATGTTGGATCATTCTCTCCTTTTTAATTCTATCAGTTAGTGTTAGCAGACACTAGTCTTGTTTATGTGATCCCTTTGATTCTTAATCCTATCATTATGATCAATTATGAACTGAAACTGATCACTTTGACTAGTGAGATGGCATTGGTACATGTCACCTTGATGGGATTGTATTGGAATCTCTTGACACATTTCTAACTCTACCATTAGGGGTTAGTCCGATTGAGCACCTGCTGAACTGTACATCATGGAGCCTACGTTTAACAGAAAATTGTGGAGTCTAAAAATTCTTGCAAAGGTATGTGCTAGCAAAGAGAAATGCTGTTACCAGCTGGTAACTGTAAAGACAATAGTGAAACCACTTTTTAAAAACAAATAACCCCTATCTTTGGTGGGAAAATGAAAGGTTTTTTTGTTTATATTTTTGTTTTCCAGTATCCCTTAATGAATATTTGCTTTCTTTTTTTTTCTTCCATTATCAATTCTTTGTGTTTTTTTCCCAAGAAACCTTTTATTTAAGGTATACAAACTTCATGCATGTCATATATACAAATTTAGGGAACATAGTGGTTCTTCCCACCCTACCCTCCCTCCCACCCACACTCCCACCCTTCTTCTACCTCCCTCTCCTAGTCGCATTCTTGTTTTATACTCATAAGATTAACTCTACACTATGTAAAGAGTTCAACAAATAGTATGAAAAAAATTTTTTTTTCCTCAACAGTGAGCAAGTGCTGTTCAAACTCCTGGCATCTCAAAGTGTCAATTTCACTTCTATAGATTACATTTTAGGTACTTTGTTAGTTACCACAGATCAGGGAGAACATATGGTATTTGTCCCTTTGGGACTGGCTTATTTCACTAAGTATAATAGTTTCTAGTTGCATCCATTTTGTTGCAAATGATGAGATCTCTTCTTTTTTACCACTGTATACTATTCCATAGTGTACATACACCATAATTTCTTTATCCACTCTTCAGGTTATAGACATCTGGGTTGATTCCATATCTTCACTATTGTGAATTGAGCTGAAATGAACATGGGGGTACATATCATTCTTTAATATGCTGATTTCTTTTCATTTGAGTAAATTCCAGGAGTGAGATGGCTGGATTTAGATGGTAGGTCTGTATTCAGGTTTCTGAGGTATCTCCTTACTCTCTTCCACAGTGGCTGCACATTCCCAACAACAGTGGATTAGGGTACCTTTTCCCCACATCCTCGCCAGCATTTTGTTTTTTGTTTATTTCTGTATGAGAGACATTCTAACTGGGGTGAGGTGAAACCTCATTGTGGTTTTGATTTGCATTTCCTGATGGCTAGTGATCCTGAGCATTTTTTCATGTGTCTGTTGGCCATTTGAATTCCTCTTTTGAAAAATGTCTGCTTGGGGCCAGTGCTCTGGCATGCAGCGGGTTAACTGAAGTGCTGGCATCAGTTCTAGTCCCAGCTGGTCCATTTCCCATCCAGCTCTGCTATGGCTTGGGAAAGAAGCAGAAGATGGCCCAAGTCCTTGGGTCCCTGCACCCACGTGGGAGACCCAGAAGAAGCTCCTGGCTCCTGGCTTCGGATCCTCGCACCTCTGGCTGTTGCAGCCAATTGAGGAGTAAACTAGCAAATGGAAGACCTCTCTCTGCCTCTCTCACTGTGTGACTCTGACTTTCAAATAAAATTAAATAAATCTTTAAAAAAAAAAAAAAAAGAAAAATGTCTGCTCACGTCCTTTGCCCATTTGTTAACTGGATTGTTTTGTTGATTTTCTTGAGCTCTTTATAGATTCTTGATATTAATCCTTTATCAGTTGCATAGCTTGCAAATATTTTCTCCCATTATGTTTGTTGCCTGTTTGCTGAGTGTTTCTTTTGCAATGCCGGAGCTTCTCAATTTGATATAATCCCATTTGTCAATTTTGGCTTTGATTGATCCTCTTGGATCTTTTCAAAGAACCCTTTGCCTGTGCCCATGTCTTACAGGGTTTCCTCAATGTTCTCTAGTAATTTGATGGTATTGGGTTGTGGATTTAGGTCTTTGATCCATTTTGAGCAGATTTTTTTGTAAGGTAAATGGTAGAGGTCTTGCTTCATACTTCTGCATGTGGAAATCCAGTTTTCCCAGCACCATTTTGAAGAGACCATCCTTGCTCCAAGGGAATATGTGCTTTCTTAAAGGGACATGGGGTGGCCATGTGGGACAGCAGGTTAAGCCACAGCCTACAGCACCAGCATCCCATGTGGGCACTGGTTCAAGTCCTCACTGCTCCACTTCCAGTCCTGCTTCCTGCTGATGTGCCTGGGAGGACCACAGAAGATGGCCTAATACCTTGGACCCCTGCCACCCATGAGGGAAATCTGCTAGAAGCTCCTGGCTTCGGCCTGGGCCAGCCCCAATCAGTGAAGTCATTTGGGGAGTGAACCAGCAGTTAGAAGATCTTTCTTTCTCTCTCCACTCTGCCTTTCAAATAAGTAAATAAATCATAAAAAAAAGATTTTAAAAAATGGATGAGGGAAGCCATATTAAAAAGAAACAGTGGGGCCAGCACTGTGGTGCAGCAGGTTAAAGCCCTGGCCTGACGCACCAGGGTACCATATGGGCGCTGGTTGTAGTCTCAGCTGCGCCACTTCCAATCCAGCTCTCTGCTATGACCTGGGATAGCAGTAGAAGATGGCCTTAGTCTTTGGGCCCCTGTACCCACATGGGAGACCTAGAAGAAGCTCCTGGTTCCTGGCTTCGGATTAGTGCAGCTCCGGCTGTTGAGGCCATCTGGGGAGTGAACCAGTGAATGGAAGACCTCTCTCTCTGTCTCTACCTCTCTCTGTAACTCTTTCAAATAAATAAAAATGAATCTTTTTTTTTAAAAAAACATCATTCCTTCAATTTATATAATATGCTATTTCTAACAATACAAACCCTTATAATTTATCCAAAATTTTGTTTCTTTTTTTAAATTTATTTTTCTGTGGTTATTTATTTGAAAGGTAGAGAGCCAGACCAAGAGACAGAGATTTCTCATCTGCTGTTTCACTCTCCAAATGCCCCAGGGCTGGGCCAGGCTGAAGTCAGGAGGTGTTGCCAGGAACTCAGAGATGTCCCAGTTGAGTGGCAGGACACAATGACTTGAGGCATCACCTACTGCTTCACAGGGTGGGCATTAGCAGGAAGCTGAAATGGAGAGAGGACTGAAGCCCACGCATTCAAAGCAATAGCTTAACCACCATGGGTAATACCTGCCCCTGTTTCTTTTTAATTAATTGCAAGTTCCAGATGTCAGTTCACTTTTGAAGATGGGGAATTTTACATCACACATCTCTAAAAAGTAATGTCTACAAAAGAGTTCTGGACACATGAGCCTGACAAATTTCTGAGACTATCTTCTCTACTTATTGTAGGAAACATTTTTTATTCTACAGTACTACCTCAGAATTGACTCAAATTTTGTGCTAATACAACAATTCTACCATCTAAAATGCAGTGCCCCAGATAAATATTAGCCAAGCACTTCAGAGCTTAATTGGAAATATGGGGTCCGCGTCTGGTTTCCTTCCCCACCAAGTAACAAATGACAGTGGCAAGCAGCATTATCTGTTACCCTCTGAGGTTAGCAAGAGATACTGACGAGTCACCTGAATTGATTTCTGCTGACATGTTCTATAATGGATTACAAATAGCTTCTGAGATTGATGACACAGGAAAGTTGAGCTGAAAGTAATATTTTTTAAAGTGAGTTTGGATGTAGTATAAAATAAGCACCATTCTAGCTTTCTGCCTTGAGTGTTTGTGATAAATCTAAAACAAATGGAAACTGAGTAATTAGAGTTAGACAAATAGTCATAAATTGTGAGATACTTGACATATACATTAACACCAAAGCCTCATTGCACATTTTGTGCTTTATTTTTCATTTTAACTGTAAAAGTAATGCCTCGTCTACAGGCTGGCAGGATCTAAAACATGAACAATTGATTGCCCAGGAACATAGCACTTATATGTAAGGAAATAGCCTTTTCTGCTTTTGCTCATAGCAACCCTCTTGGCAAAAAGAGGAAAGAAGCAAGGGGAAATTCAGTTCTTTCACACCTTCCAGTTTAGGCTCAGATTACACAGAATGGTTTGTCATGTCTTCCAAGTAGAGAGCAGAAAGAGGGCTATACTCTACCAACCCGCTTTGGAAATGAGGTTTAAAAATTCATCAGCTTCCTATGAGCCCCATCCAGCTGTCCTTTCACACTAGTTGGTGGTACACTCACTCACTTGAAGTGAGCTTACTGATTTCTGTTGCTTCCTTTCTCAGCAAATGGTCCTTTTAAATCATTGCTTTCTGTTAGTCTATTTGCATAGCTTTATGTCTCTCAGAGGAACACACACCATGTAGCATATAAATTAGGAATTTTATAGCATCCATTCGTAGGCCTTGATTTATGGCAGGACTTCATTTCAGCTTTATTCTGGGCGTGTCTAAAACCAGTGTAAGAGGTGAAAGCTATGGGGGCCAGCACAGTAGTCTCAAAGGAAAGGTCAGGCATCTTATGAAGGTCAGAATGCCTTTGCGAGAATGCCACTTCATCCAACTATGGCTACAGCTGCTGCTCTGAGAATGACCAGCGTGGCTGTGTGATACTACTTGATGGAGTGTCTCTTGGTAATTCAAAAAATGGTCATGTGCAACCTGGGATTGCATAAACTATCTACTTTGTTTTACCCCAGTCTCCTCAGTCTCAGATGAACAGTACGAGTCAGTCTCTTTCCTTACCTAGCAGTTAAATCACATTTCTTCTCAAAACACTTTCTGAATTTAGGCAAGTTTTTTTCAATAATAGTCTTTAAAAAATTTTTAGTAATACATCACTAGGGATTCTTAAGTAATTTTATGTTCATTTCTTATGTTTGTTGCTCATTACTATTTATTCTATGTATTGTGATATATTTTTATAAAGATTAATAAGATAGGCTTCCAATTCTTAACATTTCATCTATAAATATTTCATTCTGTAATTTATACAACCTAAGTAGGACATGATGATAAAATGCTTTCGGAGGGCCATTATTAGTGAACCTGCTCTTTAAGCTTCCATTGTCTTGGAATATAAACAAAAATAGAGGTCTTTGAACAGAATAATCCTATATTCCTTATTCCTAATAGTCTGGAATATTGGATCATATTGAAGAAAAATATTTTCTGTAATAAAATCTCTCCCTTTGCTTTCACTTGAGAACATGTGATAACTTTGTAGCATTATTGAAATAACCTTCCTTAGTAACACTGTTAGTAATAAACAGAGATTGAAATGGAATCAACAGCTGAGTGGGGATGTCCCTGACTTAACTGGATAGTTATATATCTGCCTTAACTTAGAAAATAAAAGAGAGCTCCTCATATAAAGGAGTTTCATAGGATGCAAGAAGAGAGCTCTAGCTCATGATATTAGTAAAATAAAAAATGTTTGTATTCATGGTATTTAGAGACTGGTTATAATACAAAGAATCCTGTACCAGGCTGTATCTGTGATGATTTAGGAGATTTGAAAAGGCAGATGATTGATTTTGAGGGACAGGAGGGCCTTTTGGAGTGTGTTAGTTTGCTAGGGTTGCAATAAAAAAAAATACTGGGGGCCAGCACTGTGGCGTAGTGGGTAAAGTCGCTGCCTCAAGTGCTAGCATCCCACATGGGCTGCTCCAGGACTCTCTGCTATGGCCTTTGAAAGCAGTAGAAGATGGCCCAAGTCCTTAGGCCTCTGCATCCACTTGGGAGATGGGAAGTAGCTCCTGGCTCCTGACTCCTGGCTTCAGACTGGCACAGTTCCAGCTGTTGTGACCATCTGGGGAGTGAAATAGTGGATGGAAGATCTTTCTCTCTCTTTCTGCCTCTACCTATATGTAACTCTACCTTTCAAATAACTAAATAAATCTTTTTAAAAAATACTATAGACAGAGACTGGTGTTGGAGTGTGGAAGATAAAGCTACCACCTGCAATTCCAGCATCCCATATGGGTGCTGGTTCAAGTCCTGGCTCCTCCACTTCCAATCCTGCTTCCTGGTAATACACCTGGGAAAGCAGCAGAAGACAGCCCAAGTCCTTGTGCCCTTGCATTCACATGGGAGACCCGCAGAAAGCTCCTGACTCCTCGCTTTGTCCTGGCCCAGCCCCAGCCATTGCAGCCATTTGGGGCGGAGGGGAACCAACAGATGGAAGATCTTTCTATCTCACCCTCTCTCTCTTTCTGTAACTCTACTTTCAAAGAAATAAAATAAATCTTAAAAAAAGAAAAAAAACACAACTATGGTCAGCATGGTTAAACAACAGAAGTTTGGCTAGAAGTCCTAAAGCAAGACATGTGCAGGTTTAGTTTCATCTGAAGCTTTTCTATGGCTTGTACATGACCACCCTCTCGCTGTATCCTCACTTAGTCATCCCTCAGTCTGCATTTTCTGTCTCTTAGTCTCTTCTTATACCAACAGCTGTCATACTGGAATAGGGCCCACTCATATGATCATTTTTAACTTTAATTATGTCCTTAATAGTTCCTTCTTCAAAAACAGCCATATTCCAAGGTGCTAAATTTAGAATTCAAGGTATGAATTTGGGGAGAGGACTCAAGTCAGCCGATAACATTGGGAAATACACTGTCCTACATCTATCAGAATCTAGATCCAGGAGATGCAGAAGCAGTTGCATTGTTTGCTAGTGGATAATCTTGATTATTCACATGGTAATCTAAGAGGTCCAGGGCAAGATGCTTCAACACCACCTTTCCAGACACAGTAATATTTGTATATGGCTACACAGACAGAAGAGTCAGTTACTGTTGTATCAGTTTTTAGTAAAATCAGTAAAGATTTACAGTATTTTCTTCCCAGAGCCTTTGTCAAAGTTGTTTGGGCCATTTCTTTTTTTTTTTTTTTTTTTTTTTGACAGGCAGAGTGGACAGTGAGAGAGAGAGAGACAGACAGAAAGGTCTTCCTTTTGCCATTGGTTCACCCTCCAATGGCTGCCGCGGATGGCGCGCTGCGGCCGGCGCACCGCGCTCATCTGATGGCAGGAGCCAGGTGCTAGGTGCTTTTCCTGGTCTCCCCATGGGGTGCAGGGCCCAAGCACCTGGGCCATCCTCCACTGCACTCCCGGGCCACAGCAGAGGGCTGGCCTGGAAGAGGGACAACCGGGACAGAATCCGGTGCCCCGACCGGGACTAGAACCCGGTGTGCCGGCGCCGCAAGGCGGAGGATTAGCCTGTTGAGCCACGGCGCCGGCCATGGGCCATTTCACTAAATATCAATAACCAAGGGCTGGCATTTGGAGCAGTCATTAAGTTGCCACTTGAGACATCCATATTGGAGTGCCTGGGTTCAAATTCTGGCTCTGTTCCCAGTTTCACCTTCTTCCTAATGTCCTTCCTGAGAAGCAACAGATAATGGCCCAAGTCCTACCACCCATGTGGGAGATCCAGAATGAGTTTCAGGCTCCTGGCTTCAACTGGACCTTGCCTTAGCTGTTGTGCATATTTGGGAAGTGAACCAGCAAATGAAAGATCTTTGTGTGCCTCTCTTTCCCACCCCTTTCAAATAAATAATTAGTTTAATAAAAGTATGTCAGTGTCTAAACCATTTATATGGTTAGAACATCTCAACCACATATGCATGAACAAATTTATAAACATTATTAAGGAAATGGAGGCTTTATGTGGTATATTTTCAGGATAAATAACTACCATAACAAATAGTCCCAAAATATTGATGTTACATTTTATATATCTTCTTTGTGCCAGATCTAATAGATGTTTCTGGCTGGGAAGTTCTGGTCAGTTTTTCTCTAAGGCTCAGTCAGAGAACCAGGCACTTGCCATCTGAAATAGGTGGGTTCCAAGGTTCCCCTAGAAGGAGAAGAGAACACAGGGAAGGCAGAAGAGATCCTTGGCCTCCTTGACCTGGGTATGAAGGACATCAGTTTGGTTCACATTGGCTAGAATCAATCATGTGCCCTGCTTGGGTTTACTACAATGAAAAGCATACAGTCCTTAGCTGGTGATCTGCTTCCCAATGAGAACTCTATAGCTGGAACACACAGTAAGAATTTACTTTGAGTATTTATTTATTGACTTATTTGAGTGATAGAGTAAAAGAGTACTTCTAATCTACTGGTTCACTCCCCAAGTGCCCACAATAGCTGGAACTGGGCCAGGGCCAAAGCTAGGGCCAAGACCTCAATCCGGATTTCCCATATGGGTGGCAGGAACTCAATTATTTGTATCACCACTACTGCCTCCCTGAGTATGCAATTAACAGGAAGCTGGAGTCAAGCCAGAGCTGGGAATCAAACCTAGGCACTCTGATAAAGGATACAGGCATACTAACCTACATTTCAACTGCTCAGCCAAATGTCTGCTTCCAGAATTAGAATCTTTGGTGGTTTGTTAGCTCCTAGTCTATTATACACAGCAGCTCTGATAAAATTCTATTTTAATTCAGTTAAATTGGAAAGGCAGTGGTTAAAAGCCAGAGGACCTCCCCAGAATCCTAGCTCTGCTGATTACTGACTACGTGACTCTGGAAATACTGCCAAGCTCTAACCACCTTAGCTTCCTTATCTATAAAATGGGAATATTATTTTGAAGTTTGAACAGGGTAACTGTAAAGCACTAGGAATATTGTCTGGCCCACAGCTGGTGTGCTGTTAAATGTTAACTGTCTTATACCCTGCAACAACCATGACTCTGCGAGGTGGGCTCAGATAGGCTGGAGAATCCCTAGCCCTGGTTGCAGGTTGGACCAGGGAGAAGTGATATCAAATGGTGATAGCTCTGCCCCAAAGAGGTAGCCGTAAATGAATGATGGACCAATACTCTCTCTTGTAATGCTGAGTGTACAATACACAGAAAAAGTCAGCAGTTTGTGGTAGGGGTAAAATTCAAAAAATGAAAAGAACAAAGCCAACCAGCACCCAGAGAAAAGGCAGTGATCAGAAGCCATGAGACAATGAAAGCCAAGAGTAGTCAGAAACCATGAATGGCAAAAGCTAAGAATGACAATAGAGAGAAGTCAGTTCATTGCTCAGTAGCAGGAACAATGGCTACTCTCAGTAGAGAGTAGCTGAGTCACCAGAATGGTATAGAATGGCAATGGGGACCATGGCAGCATGAGAACACAATGGCAAGAACTGATAATAGCCTGAGTGATCTTCCAGGTTTGTTTCAGTGAGGCAAGTGGGACCAGCTGCAAGACAGATACTTGTCATCTTCACTTAAAAGCCCATTTCTTAAAGATTCCTTAGCATGCTATTTTGGCTTTGAAAGAAGCTGTCATTGCAGCCACTGTGATTCATTTGAAAGTCAGAAGTGAGTTAAGTTATTTTCTCTTTCCTGATAGTACCAGTTGGGTAAATGTGAATCTCATTTCCAGATAAAATATACAAAAAATGTCCCATATCAAGGTGCTTCCTGATTCCAAATATCTCCTAGCTCTGATTTTACCAGGTATGTAGAAATTAACCTTATTCATTTTTGGAGTGTGACTCCCAAACTCCCCAGGGACGTTCATGGTTTGGAATGTTATGTAGTACCAAGGCATCAAGGTGGTAGCAGTCAGCTGGTCACTGGTCATCACTTCATAGTCCTGGATGTGCTCCCTTCTGCTTTCTTCCTTTAGATCCAGTAGTGTTTACCTACTGTGCACCATGTACACAGTATGAATATTTTTTTCAGGGATGAGAATCCAAGCCTAGGATCTCATGCACCCTGTTACAGTTATTCACTTTGGGGGTCAGTTTGTCTCCTCTTAGCATTACCCCAAAGCATGATCTGGGTCTCCATATCCAAAATCCCAGTGTCTCTGTCCCTCACTGAGCGTGTGAAACCTTTTTTTCTAAACTGAGTGAACTCCTTTGACTTCAGCTTTCTCCAAGTCATTTATCTCTACCTGGAATTTCTCTCTATTGAGGATTAGCCTTTTGAAATAAAACCCAGAACATTTGCAGGCAACTTCAATGTCCATCCTCAGTACATATTTCACTTTGAAAGTGAAAGCACAGGCCAGATTTATCTACTTATGTTAGAGGAAGGTAAAGGAAAAATAAAGAAGTTCAGTATTTTAAAATGTTTTCATTTTTGTTTTTATCTTAGAAACGTGAAAGTTCAGATTCAAATTTTATGTTCAGTACCCATAGAATTAGACTTTCTGCTAGCTTATTTTTCTTAATTTTTAATTTCTGATTTTCAGTATCACTTTATTAACTTTGTTATGAATGCCTGGTAACAAATATGTTTTTCCACTTATCCAAATTGGTATAGATTCTTTTAAACTGCCACAATTCATTGCAGCAGTGTGGGGGTAATTAAAGTCTAGTAGGGTCAAGACTAGCTAGAGATAAACACAGAATACCAAGCTTCAAAGAGACAAAGCGTGACTTAAGAACTGGGAGTTCCTTTATAAACTTCCAGGAACTGGGTACACATCCACCCATTCTCTGTGTCTGTGCTCCCCTTGCTGCCACCAATAAACTGACCCTCTTTTTTGCTCAGTAGTAGGGACACCTGCTACTTTAGCGTCTTCTTGGCTTCTGCTTGCATGTGTCTACTAATGACATTTTCTTCATCTTATCATCCAGTGTTTGCCTTTGCTACCAATTGGACAGCTCCCAAGAAAAAATGGTATAAGTCTAATTAGCTATCCCCATCAGACAGAGATTTCCTATGTTATCGACTAAACAATGGGTTGTAGTTTCTTGAATCAGATTACTGCCATTGTTCATATCAATTGTGGCTAAGGTAGCAGGATTATTTCAGGAGAATTACATGCAAAGGCAGTATACTAGACAAGGACTCTAAGGAAGAACCTCTTCAGAAGGGGCTGTGAGCACATAGGGTCTTAAAGGTTGGCATCTTCAATATTGTTGTTAAAAGTAGGGTAAATTCAGAAAATATTGCTCTCAGGATATAATCATACCATTTTCCTTTGGGGATAAAAGCCCAGTCTGACTCACAGACACAATTTGACCCTACAACCTCTATGAGACAATGACCAGAATCCAAACTGGTGTATTTCCCAAAGTCTTAGTTATTTAGTCTCAAATAAGAATTTATATAGAGCCGGTGCTATGGTGTAGCGGGTGAAGCTGTTGCCAGCAGTGCCAGCATCCCATATGAGCTCTGATTCAGGACCCAGCTGCTCCACTTCCAATCCAGCTCTCTGCTATGGCCTGGGAAAGCAGTGGAAGATGGCCCAAGTCCTTGGGCCCCTGCTCCTGCGTGGTATACCAGGAGGAAGTTCCTGGCTCCTGGCTTGGGATCAGCACAGCTCTAACCATTGCAGCCAACTGGGGAATGAACCAGTGGATGGAAGACCTCTCTCTGTGTCTCTACTTCTTTCTGTAACTCTTTCAAATAAATAAAATAAATCTTTAAAAAACAATAATGACACATTTCCAAGTGACTCCCTAAAATACTCCACCAGCTTCAATGACAATTTCTGATCTCTTGATTATTTTATATAAACATTTACCCAGGTTCCACTAGCTGGGAATACAAATAAGATTATGATAAGTTGGATAACACAATAATCACTGGCTCATGGCATCACCTGCATGACGCAGGACTTTGATTTCCTTTTGAAATCTCAGTTTCTTGAAGTGTTTTAGGCATCTTCAGTGAGTATCTCATTTATGTTCACACGTTGTGATTCAACAACCTCTCACCAGGTACCACATTTTCTCCCTGGATGTGTTGTATAACCTCTTCCACTGGCACATTTCCCTAGAGGATCTGCTCCTGCTCTTTTGGCATGACCACCTCTGCTGAGTTCCACTGATGTTCAGGGAGGCCTCCAGGTCACTTGATGGGCTCCTCAGGCGCCACATTCCCTATAGATGTCGTGAGAACATCAGCTTTTGCCTCTGCTGCGTCAGGCATAGCAAGTCTTACCTGCCTTGGCCCCTACTGTCTTCCAGATTCTGTCTTTAGGTGGTACATTTTCCACTATCTCTCTTCAAGCACCACCACAAAGGCATTAAAAGAAGGGTTCTTCTCTTCCTCTTGATTGAATTCTTTTTTAATTTGCATGTGTTGTGTCATAAAAAGGTTGTCCCTATTTTATTTTTTTTAAAGATTTATTTATTTGAAAATCAAAGTTACACAAAAAGAGAAGGAGAGGCAGAGAGAAAGAGAGGTCTTCCATCCGCTGGTTCACTCCCCAATTGGCCACAACGGCCGGAGCTGCGCCAATCCAAAGCCAGGAGCCAGGAGCTTGTTCCGGGTCTCCCACATGGGTTCAGGGGCCCAAAGACTTGGGCCATTTTCTACTGCTTTCCCAGGCCACAGCAGAGAGCTGGATCCGAAGTGGAGCTTCTAGAACTCGAACCAGCACCCATTTGGGATGCTGGCACTGCAGGTGACGGCTTTACCTTCTATGCCACAGCACTGGCCCCTTGATTGAATTCTAATAGGAGGAGTCTAAACCAGTAATGTTGGTGTTTAATAACCTTCCATGAGATAAAACTTAATTTTTACTTACAGCCCTCTCACACTCTCCCAGATACTCACTCAGGGGACTTGTAATGAGAACATACTGAATGATAAGACACCAGACTGCCTACATAGCCTGTTCTTCTTCTTGGAAGGTCCTCTTATATCCTTTTGTTCATTGTTTCAACTTGGTCGATCTTCAAGGTCATTTCTCCCAAGAGGCAACTTTGTCCTCATACAATTGGTTTCTGACAGGCCTACCGAACCAGTTTGAGACATCCCTGCTCATTCCTGAAATTTACCTGACTTCAAATTGGGATTCCCTACTATGCCTAGATCCTATCAGGCAGATTAGAAGGAGAACTTCAAGTAATGATACACAAATACATATGCTCTCTCCATTATAAAACAGAACCAAGGCATCCCTGTGGACATCAGCAAGTGATAACAGATAGAACCAAGGCATCCCTGTGGACATCAGCAAGTGATAACAGATTGACAGAAAATGTTGTTGGAAATGAGAAAAACAAATCCCACTTCTGTTGTATCAGAGCCAACTGGTTAGTCTAATGTATGTAATTAATTATAGACTTTCCAGGTTTCAGCAACTTTGCAGAAATCATTCCACGAATAATAAATCATTGGAATCCAGAATCATAGAATAATTTAGAAAGCTGTCAGTAGTTCATAAAACCAAAGAACAAAGAAAATAAAGACTAAATTTATCATGATAACCCATAGAAAGTAACTAAATTAAATTTTCTTAGAGCAAATTATTTATACAAATCAAACAATTAAATAGGGGGAAATGAAGGTCTGAGTTAGATCTGTTGAAAAATAGTGAAGTTTATTTTATGTATTTGAAAGGCAGAGTTACAGAGAGAGGGAGGTAGACAGAGTTATCTACCATCTGCTGATTCACTCCCCAAATGGCTGCAATGGCCAGGGCTGGACCAGGCCAAAGCCAGGAGCCAGGAGCCAGGAACTTCTTCCAGGTTTCCCATGTGAGTGCAGGGGCACAGGACTTGGGTCATCTTCCTCTGCTTTCCCAGGTGCATTAGCAGGGAGCTGGATGGGAAGTAGAGCATCCGGGGCTTGGACTGGTGCCCATGTGGGATGCCGGCATTGCAAGAGGCGGCTTAACCTGTTTTGAAGTATATATTAAAGGTTCAAGGACAATTACTATGAACCAGGTAAAATTAAATTTCAAATACTATTATAATAAAATCACAAACAATTGATTAAATCATTTTATTTTGTTCAGAGTTTACATATTTCTTCAGTTTTTAGAATACTCATTTATTTGCTTTTTAATGTCTGCACCATTCCCAGAAGAGCACTTCAAATAGTATAATAAAAGAAGAAGCAAATGAATGATTGGCATGTGCAAAAGATAGGATGCTTCCCTTAAATATTTTGGTTGGTGTGGCTGGGGTCACATGGTAGAGTGCTGGGAGCACAGAGCAGAGGCAGACCATGTGGGTTCACACTGACTCTGCACATGTTAACACTGTGAACCTAATACTTAACATTCCTGTGCCTCAAGCTCCTCACCTGAAAATAGGAAAAGTAATAGACCCTGTTTCATAGGGTTGTGGTGAAGAGTAGATGAGAGTTCATGTGTAAAGTCCTTAGACTATTGCCTGAGATTAATAAAGCCTAAGTGATTATTGTTATTGTGCCCTTAACTTACTTATTTATGAATACACCTCATCTTAAAAAAAATTTAAACTTCAAAGGATTCTGAACTTTCAAAATTATGTGTAATTAATTTGTTTTATGTAAGCTGAAGTAAAACCTGAAGAAATATTCAGGAAAGAAAATGTCCTGAGAACTAAAAAGAAAAAGATACTTAGAGGATGTTATCATGAAGTAAGAAAATTCTGAGGTTTGAAGGAAAAGAGGTTTGGGAGTAGGAGACAATGCTGCTGGGCAAGCAAAAAGCGGAGATAAGAGATTGCAAATCACCCAGGGGCTCCCAAAAATCAGGCACAAGTACTGCCAGTTGACATCTCAGATTTGGTCATTGTATGGACGTGATCTTACAAAAGAATTTTTTCTTATGAAATGATTTCTTCCATTTCACAAATGGACATTGTAAATAGATAATTGTGTTGCCCAACATCCAATCCCTTTGGCCATCTGTGATTTCCACTACAGATGTGGTCACAGACAACTTGAACGCATCAGGTCCCCATTCCCAGCTTGTCTGGTGTGTGTTTCTTGGCTGCAGTAGGTGCTTTAGCTGCAGGTGCTCGCTCTGGCAGCAAGCGCACGTTGCTTCAAACCCAAAGAGCTTCCCACATCAATGCTGCTGTCAATTGCATTTGTCATTATACTTGCATTATGTTTCTCACAGTAAAATTCAGAGGGAAATAGAATCTTTCTTATTCTAGTGTGTTACAAAGTTCTTAGAAAAAGAACATAGCTTTTTGTTTTCTTGTGTCTGTCTCAGTCTCTTTGTGCTGCCATCTGGGACTGGGTAATTTACAAATAATAGAAATGTGGTTTTCCAGTTCAGAAGGATGGGAAGTTTAGATCAAAGCACCAGTAGGTTCAGTGTCTGACGATGGCCTGGCTCTCTGCTTCCAGGATGATGCCCTGAACCTTGTGCCTTTACACAGCAAGCTAGTTCTCTCCAACCTTTCTTTTTTTCTTTCTTTCTTTTTTTTTTTTTTTTTTGACAGGTAGACTGGACAGTGAGAGAGAGAGACAGAGAGAAAGGTCTTCCTTTTTCCATTGGTTCACCCCCCAATGGCTACTGCTGCCGGCACACCGCGCTGATCCGAAGCCAGGAGCAAGGTGCTTCTCCTGGTTTCCCATGCGGGTGCAGGGCCTAAGTACTTGGGTCATCCTCTACTGCACTCCCAGGCCATAGCAGAGAGCTGGCCTGGAACAGAAGCAACTGCGACAGAATCCAGCATCCCAACCAGGACTAGAACCCAGTGTGCCGGTGCCACAGGCGGAGGATTAGCCTATTGAGCCACGGTGCTGGCCTCTCCAACCTTTTCGTGAGGCATGAATCCATCTTTCAAAGTAGAACCGTCATGACATAATTTCTTCCAAAAGGCCCCACCTCCTAATAGCCCGCACAGTGGTGGAGCAAGTTTCAACATGAATTTGTCATAGCAATGACAAAATGTACTTTATTACATCCCAGCTACCTCACTCATTATGCAACCTGCATTGCCCTGTAGGTATTTGAGCCTCTGGGCCATGTTCAGAAGTAAGTCAACCCATACAATACAGTAAGTCATAACAGCTATTTGGGTAAAGATTTTTAAAACCATTAAAAAGGGGGTAGGAATGAGGCATACCAGTTAAGACACTGCTTATGATGCCCACATCCCACATTCAGCTGCCTAGGTTAGAGTTACAGCTCTACTTCAAGCCCCAGTCCATGGGTTCACTTTTTTTAAAAAAGATTTATTTATTTATTTACTTGAGTTACAGAGAGAGGGAGAGATAGAGAAAGAAGTCTTCCAAATACTGGTTCACTCCCCAAATGGCCACAACAGCCAAAGCTGAGCCAGTCTGGAGCCAGGAGCTTCATTCAGGTCTCCCACACAGGTGCAGGAGCCCAAGCATGTTGGCTATCTTCTGCTTTCCCAGGCCATCAGCAAGGAGCTGGATTGGAAATGAAGCAGCCAGAACTTGAACTGGTGCTCATGTGGGATGCCAGCACCACAGGCGGATATTAACTTACTATACTACAGTGCTGGCCCCTGGTTCACTCTTCAAATGCCTGCAACAGCAGGACTGGGCCATTTCTAAAGCAAGCAGTCAGGACCCAATCCACATCTCCCACATGGGTGGCAGGAACTCAGTTATTTGAGCCATCACTGCTGCCTCTCAGGGTATGCATTGCCAGGAATGTGGAGTCAGGAGCTGGAGCTAGGAATCAAATCCAGGTATTCTCATGTGGGATTTGGATGTCAACAACCATAATAACAGACATCTTAGTTGATAGGCTAAGTACCTGCTCTTCCTTCTTTTTTTTTTAAGTCTATTTGTTTTTGTTTGTTTGAAAGACAGAGTGGCAGAAAAAGAGAGAAAGAGATCTTCTATCTGCTGGTTCACTCCCCAGTTGCCCAGAATACCCAGGGCCCAGACCAAAGCCAGGAGCCAGGAACTCCATCCAGATCTCCCATGTAGGTGGCAGGAATCCAAATACTTGAGCCATCTCCTGCTGCCTTCCAGGGTGTACATCAGCAGGAAGCTGCTAGGAAATAGAGGTCTAACTTGATCCCAGACACTCTGATGTGGGACATGGGTGTCTCAAGCTGAGGCTTACACCCTCTGCACCACAACACCCATTCCTCTCCCTCTGTCTTCAAATGATTGTTTCTGTTGCTTTAAATTTTGTTCTCAACCTGGTTTGATGTCAGTTATATTAGTCTTTTAAAATGAGTCGAGAAGTTGTTCATCTTTATTTTTGCTCCAAAATAGTTAAATAGAATATACAGTATCTGAGCCAGGAATTTTCAAGTAATTTATCAGCAAAACCATTTTAGTCCTTTAGAGGGTAATTATTTGACCAGCTTCTCAACTTCTGTGGTTACTAGCCTAGTTAGCCCTAAGTCTTCCTGCCTAAATTCTTGAAAATTTTTTTTTGGCAATAGATGTGCTAATAACATGTTCCTGTGATATTAAAAAGATAATTTTTTTTTTAGATTTGGGAATATATCTGTTCACTTTTCTAGTGTGATATATTTTTTGTTTCTCTTTCTCTCTTTTGTTATAACTTAATGCATCAGCTGAGAGTTGCTGAGATGCACCATCAGCACAGTAGCAATGGTTTTGTCAAGAATACTTCTGTACCCAGGATTCTGACTCTCTTGGACAGTGTATGATGAATGCTGCCCAGTTTTGTCTGATTCTTCACATTTAGTACTCTGTTATTTAACCATATCCTATTCTGTGACATGCTCATTCATTCTTTTTTGTTTTATAAGATTTATTTATTTGAAAGGCAGAGTTACAGACAAAGAGGAGAGACAGAGAAAGGTCTTCTGTCTGCTGTTTCATTCCCCAAATGGCCACAATGGCCGTAGCTGGGCTGATCTGAAGCCAGGAGCTTCTGCTAAGTCTCCCATGCAGGTACAGGGACCCATGTACTTGGCCTTCTTCCACTGCTTTCCCAGGCCATTCCAGAGAGCTGGATCCAAAAAGGAGCAGCCAGACACGAACAGTGCCCATATGGGATGCTGATGCCGCAGGCAGATGCTCAGCCTACTGGGCCACAGTGCAGGCCCCTAGAACATTCTTTAAATATGTTAATGCTTTTTATTTTTTATAGTCCAGTTGGGTTGGTTTAGAGCATTTCTATTTAAGGTGACTTCACCTAGCATCGGTTTTTGCTTTTGATGTGAATTTGCTAGTTTCAAAAACAATACAGACATTTAAATAT
The DNA here is from genome assembly GCA_949820135.1 of Sylvilagus floridanus. Lineage (NCBI taxonomy): Eukaryota > Metazoa > Chordata > Mammalia > Lagomorpha > Leporidae > Sylvilagus > Sylvilagus floridanus. The sequence goes on from OX463238.1 coordinate 73,636,634, forward strand.
TCCAAAACAACATAGAGATTGGTCCACTACTCCGTTAGAACTGCTGTTAACTTTTTTTTTTTTTTTTTTTTTTTTTTTTTTTTTTGTGACAGGCAGAGTGGACAGTGAGAGAGAGACAGAGAGAAAGGTCTTCCTTTGCCGTTGGTTCACCCTCCAATGGCTGCCACGGCCGGTGCGCTGTGGCCGGCGCACCGTGCTGATCCAATGGCAGGAGCCAGGTGCTAGGTGCTTCTCCTGGTCTCCCATGGAGTGCAGGGCCCAAGCACTTGGGCCATCCTCCACTGCACTCCTGGGCCACAGCAGAGGGCTGGCCTGGAAGAGGGGCAGCTGGGACAGAATCCGGCGCCCCGACCAGGACTAGAACCCGGTGTGCCGGCGCCGCAAGGCGGAGGATTATCCTGTTGAGCCACGGCGCCGGCCTGCTGTTAACATTTTGATAAACATGTCTCTCGCCGGCGCCCTGGCTCAGTAGGCTAATCCTCCGCCTTGCGGCACCGACACACTGGGTTCTAGTACTGGTCGGGGCGCCGGATTCTGTCCCAGTTGCCCCTCTTCCAGGCCAGCTCTCTGCTGTGGCCCAGGAGTGCAGTGGAGGATGGCCGGAGTGCTTGGGCCCTGCACCCCATGGGAAACCAGGAGAAGCACCTGGCTCCTGCCTTCGGATCAGCACGGTGCGCCGGCCACAGAACGCTGGCCGCGGCGGCCATTGGAAGGTGAACCAATGGAAAAAGGAAGACCTTTCTCTCTGTCTCTCTTTCTCTCTCACTGTCCACTCTGCCTGTCAAAAATAAAAAAAAAAGTCAATTTTAAAAAAGTGATATTATGCATGCCTTTTTATAAACTATTTCTTCACTCAGTGATATACTAAAGGCATTTTTCCATTTCAATCACTGCAAATGTATGGTATTTTACAAGTATATAATATTATGTTGTATAAATGTTCTATAATTTATTTGTGTATAATTTTGTTTCAGGCAACTAAGAAAAATCTGATTTCTCTTATCTGTAAATTCTTTTTTTTTTTAAGTTATTTATTTATTTGAAAGGCAGAGTTACAGAGAAGGAGAGAAAGGGAGAGGAGAGAGAGAGAGAAAGAGATGTCTTGCATCTGCTGTTTCTTTCCACAGACGGCCACAACAGCCAGCCTGGGCTAGGCCAAAGCCGGGAGCCTTCTGGGTCTTCTGTGTGAGTAGCAGAGGCCCACTCTGGCCATCTTCTGCTGCTTTCCCTAGGTACAATAACAGGGAGCTGGATAAGAGGCAGAGCAGCCAGGACTAGATCCAGCCCTCACAGGGGTGCAGTTGTTGTAGGCAGCATCTTCATCTGTTGCACCACAACAGTGGCCCCTATTTGTAAAGTCTTAAAAATTGTCTCACCATAATAGGCCTAAACAACTCTCTAGTATTTAAGTTTACCATTTGCTAGCTCTTCTGCTAAGATGATTTACATGTATTTGTTTCATGCTTTGTATAAAGTAAGAGCAGCAAGGCTTGAATGAAAAGCAAAAACATAGAGCTTATTCCAGGTGCCAGGCACCATAGCTTTTCCACGAGAAGGTGATTACAAGTTTTTTCTAAGCCCTCTTAAAGCCACTCATTGACTTTTTTATCTGCATCTTCACCTTCACTTCAACAAGCATTTATTGGACCCTTACCAACAAGATCTCTTCACCTATAAAATAAGATTGTTGAGTTAATATTTCTAGGCCTTTTTCCAGATAGAAGACAATGGTGTGTGACAAGTGAGTTCGTGTGTTTCAGGAAGAGGAGAGACAAAATGGCTTAAAATCTCTCTTATCAGGAAAGCATATAGACAACTCTTAGGAAAGTATTAAAGCTTAGAGGTCGGTGCTGTGACACTGTAGGTTAGGCTGCGGTCTGCAGTGCCAGCATCCCATAGGGGCGCTGGTTCAAGCCCATGCTTCTCCACCTCTAATCCAGTTCCCTGCTAATGTGCCTGGGAGGGCAGTAGAAGATGGCCCAAGAGCTTGGGCCCCTGAATCCCCATGGGAGACCCAAAAGAAGCTCCTGGCTACAGCCTGGCCCAGCCCTGGCTGTTGTGGCCATCTGGCAATGAACCAGCAGATGGAAAACCCCTCTTTCTCTCTGTCTCTCCTTCTCTCTGTGTAATTCTGCCTTTCAAATAAAGAAATAAATCTCTCTTTTGAAAAACAAAATAGTCAATTTTGAAAAAAGTATAAAGTTTATTATAAGTATAATTTTAAAAAATATTTTTATTTCTTTGAGAGGCAGAGAAAGAGGGAGGGAGAGAGATCTGCTGGTTCACTGTCCTAATGCCTACAAAAGCTGGGTTTGGCACTGGGTTGGGACAGGAGTTAGAAACTGGAAACTGAATACAGTCTCCCACATGGTGGGGCAGGAGCTCAATTTTTTAAGCCATCACTGCTGCCTCCCAGGATACACATAAGCAGGAACCTGGAGTCAGAAGCACTCAAGAAAAGAGCCAAGAGTGGCGCTCAGTCCAATATGGGACACAGGAATATTAACTGGCATCTGAACTGCTAAGCCAAACACATACCCCTCAAGTAGCATTCTATGAAGACACATTGGAAGAATGACAGATTTGAGAAATCAGAGAAATCATCATAGAAAAGATGGAAATTGGAGCCAGCGCCATGGCACAGTAGGTTAATCCTCTGCCTGCGGCACTGGTATCCCATATGGGTGCTGGTTCTAGTCCCGGCTGTTTCTCTTCCAATCCGGCTCTCTGCTGTGGCCTGGGAAAGCAGTGGAGGATGGCCCAGATGCTTGGGCCCCTGCACCCACACAGGAGACTGGGAATAAGCTCCTGGCTCCTGGCTCCTGGCTCCTGGCTCCTGGCTCCTGGCTCTTGGCTCCTGGCTCCTGGCTTCGGATCGGCTCAGCTCGGGCCGTTGCGGTAAACTGGAGACTGAACCAATAGAAGGAAGACCTTTTTCTCTGTCTCTCCCTCTCACTGTATAACTCTGCCTCTCAAATAAATAAATAAAATCTTAAAAAAAAAAAAAAAGGAAATTAAGCTGAGCTTGAAGGTTAAATAAATAGAGGACAAAAATTCAGATAAGTGGAAACAATCTGCAATTAAAGATGAAGAGTAATGGAAAGGAGGAGACACAGACACTGTCTATTTGGCCCTTAGGATCCCCTCTTTGCCCCACCATGCTCTGGATCCTGGGAGCTGACCTGCTGTGGAAGACTGGCGTATCCTCCAGCTTCCAGTTAGCTGCAGCTAATGTGGAGATAGGAGGGTCGGGGGAGAGGGAAGTTGACATTTTTATTCTCCTGGTCCCATCCCTACCAAATTTTCATGGCTTGCTCCCTGTACTGAAAGCCAAGGCTCTTGACCAGAGTCCAGCTCCATCCATTCCCTTTTCCTCTTTCTGGTAATGTTCTCTTCCCTTACTCCTTTGAACCTAAAGATTATGTCGGTTCACCACCCACCCCAAAACTAGCCTTAGGGGCCAGCGCTGTGGCTCAGCAGGATAATCCTCCGCCTTGCGGCGCTGGCACACCAGGTTCTAGTCCCAGTCGGGGCGCCGGATTCTGTCCCGGTTGCCCCTCTTCCAGGCCAGCTCTCTGCTGTGGCCAGGGAGTGCAGTGGAGGATGGCCGGAGTGCTTGGGCCCTGCACCCCATGGGAGACCAGGAGAAGCACCTGGCTCCTGCCATCAGATCAGCACGGAGCGCTAGCCACAATGTGTCGGCCGCGGCAGCCATTGGAGGGTGAACCAACGGCAAAGGAAGACCTTTCTCTCTGTCTCTCTCTCTCACTGTCCACTCTGCCTGTCAAAAAAAAAAAAAAAAAAACTAGCCTTAGGGTCACTGCATTACTTCCTGCTGGCCCTATAAACTTTGCCCACGCTAAGATCTCCTGTAATTACTCAGTTTAATATTCCATCATTTCTTGCTGTTATTCTAATACTCTGTTTGTGATTATAATTAATCATTTAATATACCCTTATATTTTGCGTTTCATTCATTTATTTGTTTAAATTTATTTGAGAGAGACAGGTAGACACAGACAGAGATAGCACTCCGATCTTCTCTCCCTCAAATGCCCACAACAACCAGGGCCAAGCCAAGTCAAAACCAGGAACTCTGACCAGGTTTCCTATGTGGATGATAGGAATCCAACTATTTGGGTCATCACCTGCTACCTCCCAAGGTTTGCATTAGCACGAAGCTAGAATCAGAAGTGAAGCCAGATTTGAGTCCAGGTACTCTGATATGAGATGCAGACATTCCAAATTATGCCAAATGACTGCCCCTGTTTAATTTTTGAATTATAATATCTTACCTTTTCTCTTTTATGCCAATTAGTATTTATTTTTAATACTTCTGCATTTTAGTAATTATGAAGCTATAGTTTATCTTCTCAGTGATGTGTAGGTTCTACCTTGCCCTTTGGACCCTGACCAAAAGCTGTGATTAAGTCAATAATGTGTGAGTATGGCCTTTTAGGAAAGATGATGTGCAAATTTATGAAGTATTGCATATTTACAACAATAAGTAAAAAATAATTCAAAGATATATATTACAATCAATGTCATCTTACAATCCAGAAAGTACAATATTCAGGAAAACATAGTCTCATAAGGGGTAGAAAAGGCTCACCTCCGATTCTCATGGGAAAAAGACTATTTGTATTTCACTCAATAGGCAGCTGAGTGCAACTATTGGGCTTCAAATGCTGTAATTAGGCTTGTGATAAAAACTTTCAGCAGTGTGAAGGATAGACTGAATAGAAATGCCTGATTGGAGCTGGGAAGATCAATTAGACTGCTATTGCAATAATTTAGATGAAAGGCTATGAAGATCCAAAGTGGGACAACTAGAGTGGAAATCAAGAGGATGGGGCCGATTTAAAGCCTGGTAAGTCTTTAACAGTTACAATAAAAAGCAGCTAAATCAGGATGGCCCAGGTACTGGGTTTAAGACTTAGAGGAAATCTGAAAGAATGAAAACAGGCCCACAGTGCTTCCTTCTCCTGGATGGAAACTAGGGAAGATTTCTCGAGCTCCTATCAAGAAGCTGGAAGCTCATGAGACCACATCAGTTAAAGCTGGGTGCTGGGTAAATGAAATTCATTACTATTCCTACAATTTTTGTGTACTCTTTGGAATTTTCCATAATAAAAGGTCTTCTAAATACAGAAGAATTTGGACTAAGCTGAAAAAAAAAAATAGAGAGGCAAAAACCTTAGTGGTTAAGAGCACAATCTCTTAGCATGACTCTTATATTCTGGTATTTAGCCATAGCAAGGTACCTGAATTTCATTTCTGACTCTGGCTCCTGACTCCGTATTTCTGCCAATGCAAACTCTAGGAGGTATAAATGATGGCTCAAATAAGCAGATTCCTGGCACCCATATGGGAAACTTGGATTGAGTTCCAAATCCTGGATCTAGCCCTGACCCATGCTATGAGCATTTGGGGAGTAGGCCAGCAGATGAGAGCACTCTGTCTCTCTGCCTCTCAAATAAAAATTATTTTTTAAAAAAAGATAAGTGTATTTTGGTGCAATAAAAATTAAAAGCCATACATACAAGGGGTCTTTGGATAGTTCCTGGAAAATGCAGATTATGAAAAAACTGTGATTTTGAAATTTTTGCACCAAAATAAACTTTTCTTTTTGTTTTCTTTTGCACAAACTTTTTGCAGTAGTATGACATATATATTGATTTTCAGCTACAGTTTATTCTCCAAGGCAGGTAATAGAGGTTATAATTTTCACCAGCCTTTGGCTGGCTATGGAGAAATTTTCTGATGTATCTTTGCCCAAAAGAAGATCATAAGACCCTCCTCATTCCAGAAGGTTCCTGCCCCCATGCAAGAGGAAGGAAAGCTAAAGAATGTAAGCAGACACAGGCCTTGGAGATTCACCAGCCAGACTATCAGCAGTCATTCCCTCGCAATGAAGTCTCCATAAGAACTCAAAGGACAGGGTTCAGAGAGCTTCCAAGTATCTGAAGATGTAGTTCATGGACCTTGGGGGTCCCAGAGAGAGCATGGAAACTCTGCACCCCTTCCCTGATACCTTGTGCTGTGCATCTCTTCATCTGTATCCTTTGCAATGCCCTTTATTCATAAACTGGTAATTGTTCCCCTGAGTTTTTTGAGGCAGCCTGGCAAATTAATAGAACTCAAGGAAGGTGTCATGGAAATCCCAACTCATAGCTAGCTGGTCAGAAGCACAGGTGAAATGGTACCAAGATGCTTGCCACTAGTACCTAAAATGTGAGGAGAGGACAGACATTTGGTGCAGTGTTCAACCTGCTGCTTTGGCCTGCCACATCCCATATTGGATTACTTGGGTTCAAATCCTGACCTCATTCCATATTCTTCCTGCTAATGTATTATATCTATGGAGGCAGCAGGTGATAATTCAAATAATTGGGTCCCTGGCACCAATGTGGAGGACACAGATTGAGTTCCTGACACCTAGCTTTGGCCTGGTTCACAAAGGGAAAGTTTTGTTACTCCATAAAGAGGTTCTAAAGTCAATAATGCAATGACCTAAAAACCCCATAGAAAATGGACAAAGACATGAACAGATACATCATCCAAGGAATTTACATATAATTTTTAAAATAAAGATTTATTTATTTATTTGAAAGGTAGAGTTACACAGAGAGAGGGAACCACAGAGAGAGGGAGAGATCTTTCATGTGCTGGTTTACTCCCCAAATGGCTGCAATTTCCAGGGCTCCAAAGCCAGGATCCAGGAACTCCCTCTGGGTCTCCCCCATGGGTGGCAGGGGCTTAAGCCCTTGAGCCATCTCCCACTGCTTTTCCCAGGCTATTAGCAGGGAGCTGGATGGGAAGTAGAGCAGCAAGGAGTTGAACCATATGGGATGCTGGTGCTGTAGGTGGCAACTTAACCTGCTGCTGTGCCACAGGGCCAGCCCCTGTATTCTCCTTAAAAATGAGAAGAAGGCCGGCGCTGTGGCTCAACAGGCTAATCCTCCGCCTTGCGGCGCCGGCACACCGGGTTCTAGTCCCGGTCGGGGCGCCGGATTCTGTCCCGGTTGCCCCTCTTCCAGGCCAGCCCTCTGCTGTGGCCCAGGAGTGCAGTGGAGGATGGCCCAGGTGCTTGGGCCCTGCACACCATGGGAGACCAGGAAAAAGCACCTAGCACCTGGCTCCTGCCATCGGATGAGCGCGGTGCGCCAGCCGCAGCGCGCCGACCATGGCAGCCATTGGAGGGTGAACCAACGGCAAAGGAAGACCTTTCTCTCTGTCTCTCTCTCTCACTGTCCACTCTGCCTGTCAAAAAAAAAAAAAAAAAAGAGAAGAAGCCTTCAACTTACTCATTAGAAGATGTATGTAAATGAAAACATTATAATACTGTATTTCATGAAATTACAGTAGCACAAAAGTTTGATATCTTTGTCAGGATATGAGGCAGCAGGCATTGCCATATGCTACTGAGAGTGTTAATTCGTTCAACCTCTGCCTAGAATGTTTTATAATATCTCTAAAAAATTATACATGCACATGAGCTTTTACCAAACAATTCCTCTTCTGAAGGCTATTCCATAGACATGCATGTGAAATGACATAGCATAATGGAAATTAATCAAACCATCTTTTGCATTAGAAAAATATTTAAAAAGGGAACATTGGGGGGCCTGGCTCTGTGGCACAACAGGTTAACGCCCTGGCCTAAAGTGCTGGCATCTCCTGTGGGCACCAGTTCGAGACCCCGCTGCTCCACTTCCGATCCAGCTCTCTGCTATGGCCTGGGAAAGCAGTAGAAGATGGCCCAAATCCTTGGGCCCCTGCACCTGTGTTGGAGACCCGGAAGAAGCTCTGGCTCCTGGCTTTGGATCAGTGCAGCTCCGGCCGTTGCGGCCAATTGGGGAGTGAACCATCAGATGGAAGACCTCTCTCTCTCTTTCTCTCTCTCTCTCTCTCTCTCTCTCTCTCTCTCTGTCTGTCTGTCTCTGCTTCTCTTCTCTCTGTGTAACTCTGACTTTCAAATAAATAAATATTTTTTTTAAAGGAATGTTACAGGGATAGGGACTGGTTGAATAATGAGAATCAAAACAGAAGAAACAGGTTCTGGGGTGATGCTGGCATCCTATATGAATACCTATTCAAGTCCCAGCTGTTCCACTTCCCAGCCAGCTAATGGGCCTGGGAAAGCAGCAGAAAATGGCACAAGTACTTGGGGCCCTGCTACCCATGTGAGACACCCAAATGGAATTTCATGCTCCTGGCTTCAGCCTGCCCCAGTCCCAGCTGTTGCAGCCATTTGGTGAGTGAACGAATATATGAAAGGTCTCTCTTGCTTTCTCCCTCTGTCTTTCCTGCCACCCTCTACACTCTCCCTGTAACTGCATTTCAAACAAATAAATAAATTTTTTAAAAAAAGAAATAAATAGGCCGGCGCCGTGGCTCAACAGGCTAATCCTCCGCCTTGCGGCGCCGGCACACCGGGTTCTAGTCCCGGTCGGGGCGCCGGATTCTGTCCCGGTTGCCCCTCTTCCAGGCCAGCCCTCTGCTGTGGCCCGGGAGTGCAGTGGAGGATGGCCCAGGTGCTTGGGCCCTGCACCCCATGGGGAGACCAGGAAAAGCACCTGGCTCCTGGCTCCTGCCATCAGATGAGCGCGGTGCGCCGGCCGCAGCGCGCTGTCTGCGGCGGCCATTGGAGGGTGAACCAACGGCAAAAAAGGAAGACCTTTCTCTCTGTCTCTCTCTCTCACTGTCCACTCTGCCTGTCAAAAAAAAAAAAAAAAAAAAAAAAAAGAAATAAATAGGATCTGGAGTTCTACAACACAGTGGGATGAATATAGTCCACAATAATGCATTATATACTGCATAAAGAATAGGAAGACAGGAACTGGTAAGTGCCAAACAAAGAAAAGATAAGGAAATTAAAATGCTAATTGCCTGATTTTTTTAGTTTATGCAATGTATACACATGTTGAAATATTGTACTGGGGACCAGGTTTTAGCCTGTTGGTTAAAATGCCAACATCCCACATTGGAACTCCTGGATTCAATTCTAGGCTCTGATCTTAATTCCAGCTCCTGCCAATACAGACCCTGGGAGTCAGGGGTAAAAGCTCAAGTAATTGGGTTCCTACCACCCTTGTATGAGACCTAGATTAAGTTTTTGGCTCCTGGCTCCAGCCCCAGCCATTACAGGCATTTGGGGAGTGAACCTCAAATAGGGTAGGAGCTCTGTTTATTTCTCTATCTCCATCTCTGTATCTCTCAAATAAATAAAAAATTTTAAAAAAGAAATATTGCACTGTAACCCATAAATGTACAAGTATTACGTGCTAGTCAAAAAATTTCTTAAAACATTCAAACACAGAAAAGACTGTATTAAACTGGTCAAATAATTTATTTTTCATCTATAAAATAAATCAGTGCATCTTTGCAGATAATAGCTCTTTCTATTTTTTTTTTTTTTTGACAGGCAGAGTGGACAGTGAGAGAGAGAGAGAGACAGAGAGAAAGGTCCTCCTTTTCCATTGGTTCACCCCCCAGTGGCCGCTGTGACATCTGAAGTGATCCGAAGGCAGGAGCCAGGTGTTTCTCCTGGTCTCCCATGCGGGTGCAGGGCCCAAGGACCTGAGCCATCCTCCACTGCACTCCTGGAAGACCTGGAAGAGAGCTAGACTGGAAGAGGAGCAAACGGAACAGAATCTGGCACCCCCACCGGGACTAGAACCCAGGGTGCCGGCGCCACAGGCAGAGGATTAGCCTAGTGGTGCCAGCCTCTATATTCTTAGTGGTGGCATCTACAAATGTGTTAAAAAAAAAAAAGTAACACAACCAACAGTATATATAATATACTCATATTTGTGTGCATGGATAGTTTGAATATATACTACTTTGTGTATGTACTCTATGTATTTATATACTCAAAAATAAGCAGTAGTACAGAGATACAATTTTTAAAGGTACATTTTAGTGAAGTTATCAGCTAGATAAGTAAAGAATGTAAATTTCTTCCATCTCCTACTGTCCATCCTACGTTTCTCTAGTTCTCCCTCCATGTTGGCTTTGTCCTAAAGCTTGTTCCTTATGGTCAGGAGATGGCCATAGCAGTATGAGTACTCACAGACACAACTGTGTTGCTTCAGGCTCAATGTCCTCTGAGTGAAGAAATCTTCCCCAAAGCCCTCTAGTGGACACCACCTAAATGCCACGTTGGCTGGTTTTGGTATACCTGCCCAGTCTTCACCCTACACTGGAAAAAATAATTGGGTTTACCGTAAACAGCTCAAACCAGTGATGCTCAACCTGGGGTATTTAGCCCTCCAGAGGTACTTGACAGTTTCTAAAGGTATTTTTGGTGTCACATGATAGACAAAAGGTGCAAATTCTACCATTGAGTAGAATCCAGTGTTAGTGCTAAACACTCCACAGTGCCTAAAACAGCCCTCCTAAGCAAGAATTACCTAACTGCAAATGTTGACAGTGTGGTAACTGACTTAGATAGACCCATGTTGGTAAGTCAACCTCCATGACCTCTACAAAAACCTTGACTTGAATAAGGTCAAATTTCTCTGCTTATCCTCTCAGTTATACCTCTTCTTCAAACTTCCTACCATGGGTGATGTACCTCTGCTTTTGTCTAGAGTAAGGAAACTATAAGAAGGTGCTAGTAGGACCACATGGTGAAAGAGTAGGACTCCAGAAGATGAGAACTGCTGGGGCCAGTGTTGTGGAACAGCAGGTTAAGCTGCCGCCTCCAGTGTTGGCGCCCCATATGGATGCCAGTTCAAGTCCTGGCCACTCCACTTCCCATGCAGCTCCCTGCTATTGTGCCTGGGAAAAGCAGATGATGACCCAAGTGTTTGGGCTCCCGTACCCATGTGGGAGATCCAGATAAAGCTCCAGGCTCCTGGCTTCAGCCCAGCCCAACCCTAGCTGTTGTAGCCACTTGGGGAATGAACCAGCAAATGGAAGATCCCTCTGTCTCTCCCTCTCTCTCTCTTTCAGAGAAGTAAATATTTTTTTTTTTTTTCTTTTTTTCTTTTTTTTTTTTTTTTTTTTTACAGGCAGAGTGGACAGTGAGAGAGAGAGACAGAGAGAAAGGTCTTCCTTTGCCGTTGGTTCACCCTCCAATGGCCGCCGCGGTTGGCGCGCTGCGGCCAGCGCACCGCGCTTGTCCGATGGCAGGAGCCAGGAGCCAGGTGCTTTTCCTGGTCTCCCCATGGGGTGCAGGGCCCAAGCACCTGGGCCATCCTCCACTGCACTCCTGGGCCACAGCAGAGGGCTGGCCTGGAAGAGGGGCAACCGGGACAGAATCCGGTGCCCCGACCGGGACTAGAACCCGGTGTGCCGGCGCCGCAAGGCGGAGGATTAGCCTGTTGAGCCACGGCGCCGGCCCAGAAGTAAATATTTTTTAAAAAAGGTAAGAACTGCTATTTTCACATTGAGAAAGCTAAGCTATAGATCTATAGATATTCTCTGTATTAAGTAAGGAAAATAAAAAGAAGAGACTATTTGAGAATAGCAAAATAATTGCTAAAATTTAATTTATTGTATTTGGAGGATGAGAAAGAGTCCATCACTGGAGGGATGATGACAAGATTTTTAGAAAAACAGAGACTGGAAGATGACTTTATTATTAACCAGGGTAAAGAATTCAGGAAAACAAACATTTTGATGAGGTAAAAGAAGACTCATATGGTGTTTTAGTTGTTTTTAAGATTTAGTTATTAATTTGAAAGAGTTACACACAAAGAGACAGAAACACAGAGAGAGAGAGAGAGAGAGAGAGATCCTCATCCACTGGTTCACTTGGCTGGTTCACAATGGCTGAGACTGGGCTAGGGCTGGGGCTGGGACTGGGCCAGGCTTGAGCCAAGAGCTTCATTGGGGCCTCCCACTTGGGTGTCAGGGGCCCAAACATTTGGATCATCTTCCACAGATTTTCCCAATCAATTAGCAGGGAGCTGAATCTAAAGCTGGGACTCAAACTGGTGCCTATATAAGACACTGGTGTCGCAGGTTGTGGCTTTATCTGCTATGCCACAACACTGGCTGACTTACATGGTTTTGATGTGAGCAGGGAGATAGCAAACAAAGAGAAGCTGAGGGTTACTAGTATGTGCACCACAGCCCCACACGCACCACCCTTACCCCTACCCTGTTCCCTGCAGGCTGCTGCTGCCCAGGTTCCGCTGCTAAGACCCAGTACTGGCTAGAAATATCCAATATGGTTGCAGACTGTGTTCCTGCAAGGATCTCTAGGTCATTACAATGTTGTTATAATAAAATTACCAGGGCTGACACAATCACCCCCCTCATTCATCTGATGCCATGACATTTCCAAGATTTAAAAAACAGGGGGAGCATAGAAACTGATAGTATTCAAGGCTGGCCTCAAACTCCACCCTCTGAATATTCAGTTAAGTCTCACCCCAACCACCACTCACTATGTCTCCAGATAGTATGGTCTCAAAACTTGTTCATTGCAGTTCTCTCACCTGAAGTTGTTCAGGCTCATTCCTGGAGTTTGTACTTTCACTTTAAACTAATCTCATTTGTATCTGTGTCTCTTCCTTGAATTCTTTGTCATGTGGAGACAAGAACTTGGACCAAGCCTAGTCAGGGGCCACCTCCACAACTTTTTAGACTATTTACCTTCATCAGCATTCATCTGGCTGTAATGATCAACGTTAATTTTATAGGGCTGAACTTGAGTATTATGACCTGTTCAGTAGCAGCAAATGTCATGACTTTGTTAGTATGACAAAGGGAGATTCTTGGCCTACAGGTCAGTTCCCATGCTTGCATTCTAGGGCCTGAGTAATGCAGGCAACACACAGTCAAATTCATCCTTCTGGGCATTTCTTTTTAAGATGAGAAGGAGATCACCAACAGTCCCATCCCTTTTGTTAAAACTTTTTTTTGTTATTGTTCAAGCAGACTACATTGCAGCCACTTAGTTTTAAGCTTCTTGGTTACAAATCACAACTATTTTGCGCTTCCCTAAACTTACACCCAAGTCATTGTGATTGAATTAAAAAAAAAAAAACTTTTATTTATTTGAAAGGCAGATTTATAGAGAGAGAAGAAAAGACACAGATATCTTCCATTCCCTGGTTCACTCCCCTAATGGCTGCAACAACCAGGGCGAGACCAAGCCAAAGCCAAGAGCTTCTTCCAGGTCTCCCATGTGGGCATAGGGGCCCGAACAATTGGGCCATCCTCTGCTGCATTTCCAGGCACATAAGCAAGAAGCTGGTTCAGAAGTGGAACAGCTGGGACTCAAACTAGTACCCAAATGAGATACTGGTGCTGCAGGTGATGGCTTAAGCTGCTACACCACAATGCCAGCCCTATTGTTATTAAATTTTAGTAATTTCTACTTATTGGGGGAGCTATCTCTGATATGGCATTTCACCTTGATTTTTTTTTTAATCCTTTATTTGCTGAAAACTGAGAGCAGGCTCATGCCTCTTGATCTCTGGACCCCAAGCAGAGGCAAGGGTCGGGCTTTTAAAGCTGAAAACTACCTTCGCATTTGGAGAGAAACAAATAGGAACAAGGTACAGGGAGTAACATTTGGCTTTTATTGTTTTACAAAACAATTGCAGATGCTATTCAGAACAATTACAGGTGCTGGGTGTACTGCCAAACAGGATTCAGCGGGGAGACTTCACAGAGCCACAGTCTAGGTTTTGAAAAGTCCTGGAGTTGTTCACATGGAGTGGGTGAAAATAGACATTGGCCAATATGGAGTCACTTCAGTTTCTCCTTCCACTTCATTCCCCACTTCTTCTTAGTAAAGAGTCAAAGCATTTGGTCGTCTTCATTGTCCAAAGGGTTATAATGAGCACTTAAATGAGTTTAACAGAAGCTATGCATTGCTTGATAAAGTTAGCAACCAGTTAAGGATACAAGGACCGACAATTACTAGCCTGATGATAATGAGTGAGTCCAAGACAAGTTAGGAGGGTAGTCAGCCAGGGATTTCAGTTAAACCAGATATTGTACTAGGAGATGTTTGTTTTTCTTTTTGTCCGCATTCTAGATTTTCTTATGTTGGATGTCTTATTATGTCTGATTTGTTATAAAAATAGCGGGATTCATCTGATGACACACAGAAACCCCCCCTGAGAGAGAAACAGTAGGTCCAGTCCCTGTCTATTTTGTAGGACAACCTCTGCAAGAGACACTACCTGCTACAGAACAATAGAAGATTGGTCACCTTCAATTTTTCAAGAACTTAGAGACTACCAGTCCAAAGGCAAATGTTCTAATTCGAGGATATTTAGTTGTGGAAGAGACAATTAGAGAAAGAGACCAGTCCACTAGCAGTCTTAGCTTGGGGTTATACTTTTGTCTGCTACTGCACCCATGATAGCTGTGCTAGGCCAAATGGATTACAAATCACCCTATGCTTGGTCCCAAAGCTATAGCATTTTAACTTATATTTAGGAACATGCCCTCCAAGACAAGGAAGATGGGAGACAGAGGGGTGGAGAGGTGGAAAGGCTTCTCACCACTTGTTTTGCCAATAGAATTTGGTCATGTCCCTCTAGATGACCCCTCTCTTCATGATTACCTCTTGGTAGTTTCCTGTTCTTCTCTGCCAGAGGGCATCAATCTATTAGATAGATTCTATTGAATAGGGATGTCAAAGGAGAAGGGGTCAAGTCTTGGCTTCTTTCTACTAAGGAAGCTTATTGATTTCTATAAAAATTTGCATACCAAGGGGGATCAAAAAGGGTAACCTATGTAAGGCACAAAATAAAGGGCAAAGGGTGTCTTTTTTCTTATATTTACATAACTAAAAGCAGCCACACTAGTGATTCTTAGAAAAAAATGTGCTGTAACATGAAATTCTATCTCCAGTTGGAGTAGTTGACAATTTTTTTAGTTTGTGAAGACAGATATCTTTTTTCACCTAATCAGGTAATGAATGCATTACATTTTCTCATTCTGTTCTCACTTGGCAGTATGCCTTGCTTGTAGCTCTGTGAATCACCCAAGTTTACCCCACACACACCTCCCATTTTTGTTATTATTTAAATTATTTCCCAGTGCAACAACTTGGTACTTAGAAATATTTGAATCATTCCTAACCAACTTCCTCTTGCATCAGAATCTTCTGAACACTTCTTTTTCTTTTTTTTTTTATTTATTTTTATTTATTTATTTTTTGACAGGCAGAGTGGACAGTGAGAGAGAGAGACAGAGAGAAAGGTCTTCCTTTGCCGTTGGTTCACCCTCCAATGGCTGCCGCGGTCGGCGCGCTGCGGCCGGTGCACCGCGCTCATCCGATGGCAGGAGCCAGGAGCCAGGTGCTTTTCCTGGTCTCCCATGGGGTGCAGGGCCCAAGCACTTGGGCCATCCTCCACTGCACTCCCTGGCCACAGCAGAGAGCTGGCCTGGAAGAGGAGCAACCGGGACAGAATCCGGCACCCCGACCGGGACTAGAACCCGGTGTGCCGGCGCCGCAAGGCGGAGGATTAGCCTGTTGAGCCACGGCGCCGGCCTTTCTTTTTATCTAGACTCAAATGCATTTTCTGATCTTGTATCAGTACCTCACCAGTTTCATCAGCTTGAATGACATTTGTCTTATAGATACTCTCCTCAGAGTCCAAGAGCTATTTTTCTCCTCATTTTAAATATTATTTTTGTGGCTGCTGCTGTGGCTTAGTGGCTAAGGCCACCACCTGCAGTGCCAGCATCCCATATGAACACTGTTTCGAATCCCAGCTACTCCACTTCCAATCCAGCTCCCTGATAATGTGCCTGGGAAGGCAGTGAAAGATGGCTCAAGTCCTTCGACCCCTGTACCTACATGGGAGACTCAGGAAAAGTTTCTGGTTCCTGGCTTCAGATCAGCACAGCTGTGGCCATTGCAACCATTTATGGTGTGAGCCAGAAGATGGAAGACCTCTCTCTCTCTCTCTCTGCCTCTCTGCCTTTCAAATAATTAAATAAATCTTTAGAAAGTAGTATTTTTAAGCTTTCATTTTATTTGAAAGGTATGGGGGTGGGGGAGAGATTGATCTTCCATGGTTTATTCATTACTTAATCACTCCTCAGTCACTCCTCAAATGTCCACAATAGCCGGATCCCGGCGAAGCTGAAGCCAAGAGCAAGGAACTACATCTGGGCCGCCTGTGTGGGTGTCAGGGACACAAATACTTGAGCCTTCATCTGCTACCTCCCAGAATGAACATTAGCAGGAAACTGAATCAGAACTGTACAGGAGCTGGGACTCTGATATGGCATGCGGGCATCCTTAGTGGCGGCTTTACTCACAGTGCCACAATGCTAGTCCTGAGATTACCACTGTAAAACATTGAAGTGCATAGCTCCAAGTGTTTTCTTTTTTTTTTTTTTTTTAAGATTTTATTTATTTATTTGAGAGGTAGAGTTACAGGCTGTGAGAGGGAGAGACAGAAAGGTCTTGCTTCTGTTGGTTCACTCCCCAAATGGCTGCAATGGCAGGAACTGTGCCGATCCGAAGCCAGGAGCCAGGTGCTTCTTCCTGTTCTCCCATGAGAGTGCAGAGGCCCAAGCACTTGGACCATCCTCTGCTGCTTTCCCAGGCCACAGCTGAGAGCTGGATCAGAAGAGGAGCAATAGGGACACAAACCAATGCCCATATGGGATGCCAGCACCACAGGCGGAGGATTAACCTATTGCGCCATGGCGCTGGCCCCCAAATGTTTTCTTATTATTGCTCTTTGAAAATATTGGTTGGTGGCCGGCGCCGTGGCTCAACAGGCTAATCCTCTGCTTTGCGGCGCCGGCACACCGGGTTCTAGTCCCAGTCGGGGCGCCGGATTCTGTCCCAGTTGCCCCTCTTCCAGGTCAGCCCTCTGCTGTGGCCCGGGAGTGCAGTGGAGGATGGCCCAAGTGCTTGGGCCCTGCACCCCACGGGAGACCAGGAGAAGCACCTGGCTCCTGCCATCGGATGAGCGCGGTGCACCGGCTGCAGCGCGCCGTCTGCAGCAGCCATTGGAGGGTGAACCAACGGCAAAGGAAGACCTTTCTCTGTCTCTCTCACTGTCCACTCTGCCTGTCAAAAAAAAAAAAAGAAAGAAAATATTGGTTGGTTTTACTGTATTGTGGTCAAAGCTCATTCATTTTATAATATCCATGCTGGTCAATATGGCTCACCACTCAACTGCATATGATCTTAGCTTGCCTCGGCTTTTCTTCTGTAGCAAACACTCCTTTCTTGGCATCCCATTACTCTCTGTGTTTTCTGTAACCTGCTCTTCTTTCCGCTCCAACTATGGACTCACAAAAGCTACTAAATTGTTACAAATGCCTTCTCCCATCCTGGTCAGAGTTGACCAGTCCACAGGTGATCACAGAATCCAAGTTTGGTCCTTCATCATACCATCCACCCTTGCTGGACTTGGTTGACGGGCATAAGCACCTGACCCAGAACTCTGCCTTCCATATTATTGCTTTAACACAAGACCACTGAAGTTGGTACCATCATGGTGGCAAAGCCTTTGGGATGTCAGTGAGGGCAAAGGTTTTAGCAGCCAAGTTTCCTTCCATTTGCAGGAAGTCGATTTGTAGTGAGAATGAAGCAGACGTGGAGAACACAGATAAGAGGAAGTTTTGCAGTCATTCAAGTTCCCTGCTCCTGAGACCTACTTGCATTCTTATCCTTTCTAAGTTCTTCCAAATCAAAGAGACTCAAGATTAAGTCCCCTCTTTTTGCTTATGCTAGGTTCTTAAATAACATATCCTCTTCTGTCTAAGGAAACTCTGATTTCATTCCTTCCATCTCTGAAACATTTCTTTGTTTAGGTGGTAATGAAACATTTTAAGGTATGCCACTAAGGTTACATTAGGCGATTGTGCTAAATACAGGTTGCTATTTCTACAGGAACTACCTATCAGAAGCCATTGGATCAGACTAGCAATACTTTTTGCTTGTTACCAGTATGTGAATGAAAATAGGCAGTGAGTGACAAAGGCAGTGGGCAGATTTACAGTCAGAATCATATTTAATACTCTGTGGAACATTAAGCCATCAAGGCTTATTTAAGTCAGAGTCAAGTGAAAATATTCCTCATATCCACTCTCATATTTTCAAAGTTTAAAGTACATTTTTCATCAATCTGTTTACAATCTCTGATGAATTTGATGTCATATTAATTACTAGTACTCAGACTAGAAATTCCATTTGTAGTATGGCAAGTTCTGACAAAATGTCTCAACATTAATTTATTGAAAATTTTCTTTTTTAGAAACAAATTTATTTTTATTTATTTGAGAATCAGAGTAAAGAGAGGGAGGGAGAGAGAGAGAGAGAGAGAGAGAGAGAGAGAGAGAGAGAGAGATCTTCCATCTGCTGGTTCACTCCCAAATGGCCACAACAGCCAGGACTAGGTCAGGCTGGAGCCAGGAGCTTCATTCAGGTCTCCCACATGGTGCAGGGGCCCAAGCACTTGACCATCCTCTACTACTTTCCCAGGTGCATTAGCAGGGAGCTGGATCAGAAATGGAGCAGCCAGGGCTCAAACTGGTGCCCATTATGGGATGCCTGGGTTGCAGGAGGTGGCTTTACCTGCTATACCACAACACCAACCCCACACTTCTGATCCAGGTTCCTGCTTGTAGCCTGGGAAAAGTAGCAGAAGATGGCCAGTTCTTGGGCCTCTGTCACTCAGTTGAGAGACCCAGATGAAGCTGCTAGCTCCTGGCTTTGGCCTGGCTCCCTCCTAGCTGCTGCTGCTGCTGCTGCTGCTGCTGACTGGGGAATCAAACAGCAGATTAAGATTCTCCTCCTCTCCTTCTTTCCCTCCCTCCATTTCTAATTCTGACATTCAAATAAATAAATAAACCTTTTTAAAAAACTTAAAAATTGAGATTCCACGAAATTAATGGGAATATACCATATATTGAAGCCACCTGAATCAGCCATGCAGGCAGCAGCTTAACCCTCTATGCCATGACACCAGCCCCAGCAATATATTAGTTTAAACCTTTTTTATGCCCAATGATATTATATCAAGTACATCAGCAGCATTTGGGGCTTCTGCTTGGTTTTCAACAGTCTGAGATTTATAGAGCTGTTCCATGAGGTAGACTGGTGAAATAAATCAAGATATGATAGGAAATACTACCCCTGCATCCTTTTGAGCTTTAAGAGTGCTATTATTAATCACTATTCTTCTGAGAAATATATTTCTTTTGGTTCTCTATCTTTTTTTTTAAGATTTATTTATTTATTTGAAAGAGTTACACAGAGAGAGGAGAGGAAGAGAGAGACAGAAAGGTCTTCTTTCTGTTGGTTCACTCCGCAAATGGCTGCAACAGCTGGAGCTGAGCCGATACAAAGCCAGGAGCCAGGAGCTTCTTCCAGGTCTCCCACATGGGTGCAGGAGCCCAAGGACTTGGGCCATCTTCCACTGCTTTTCCAGGCCATAGCAGAGAGCTGGATCTGAAGAGAAGCAGCCGGGACTAGAACTGGTGCCCATATGGGATGCCGGTGCTTCAGACCAGGGTGTTAACCCGCTGTACCACAGCGTCTGCCCCTGGTTCGTTATCTTTTTCTAAAAAGCTTTTCTTATTTGTTTGAAAGACAAACTGACAGAGAGAAAGTGAGACATTTTATTTATTGCCTTACTTCCAGAATACCCATATCAGCCCAGGCAGGACCAGGCCAAGGCCAGGAGCCTGGGTCTCTCACATGGGTGTCAGGGACCGAGGCATTTGAGCAAAGTGCATTAGCAGGAGGCTGTATTGGAAGAAGAGTGGCCTGGACTCAAATCATAGTGACATGGGATGTGGGTGTCCCAAGAGGTAGCTTAAACAGCTGCACCACAACCCCCACCCCTGGTTATTATCTTAATTGGAGTAAGGGGAGGGGCAGTTTTAGAGGCCTGCATTAGACCTTACCCCTTATGATAGCTCTTTTCCCATGGGCCAAGAGGCCAATTATCAAGTGTGCCTATTTTGGTTATACCCACACCATGGGTTTGTCGATAGAAAGGACTCACTGTAAGCCAGACCTTGACCAGGATCCCATTTAATACCTCAGTGCCACATAATTGCACTGGGGCTAGAATAATGCTACGGTGCTGAGTATCAGTTTCAGGGCAGACCTGAATCTAACAATATTAGAAATGTTTGAGGGGCTGGCACTGTGGCACAGCGGGTTAAAGCCCTGGCGTGCAGCACCAGTATCCTATATAGGCACCGATTTGACTCCCAGCTGCTCCTCTTCCAATCCAGCTTTCTACTATGGCCTGGGAAAGCAGTGGAAAATGGCCCAGGTCCTTGGGGCCCTGCACCCATGTGGGAGACCCGGAATAAGCTCCTGGCTCCTGGTTCGGATCAGCTCAGCTCAACTCTTGTCTGTTGCGGTCATTAGGGGAGTGAACCAGCAGATGGAAGACCTCTCTCTCTTTGGCTCTGCCTCTCTCTGTAACTCTGCCTTTCAAATAAATAAAATAAATCTTTAAAAACAAAAAAGAAAGAAATGTTTGAATAGTCCTCCAAGGCATGCGATTGCCAAATGGCTGTAGATCCCTTTGGGAAAGACTGCGGGACTATCAGCCATACTGCTTGCTGCAGTTCTTTTCTCCTGGTGCCTAACTTCATCAGCCAATAGGGTTTTGAGTCTAAAAGTTGGCAGAAGTCCAGGAACTAGACAGATGATTGTAATGTTTTATCAGTAAATCTTCCTTTGGTATCCTTATCAATCATCACTGATTTCTTTCTTTCTTTCTTTCTTTTTTTTAGAATACACCTTGTTGTGGGCCCATCTGTTTTGTACCTGGAGAATCCATGTATTAGTAACTATTTCCATAACTCTGAGGGACAGGCCCCCTTGAATGCTGCACACTTTTGAACATCTAAAATATCCTTATCAATTCATATTTATTCAAAGATTAACATCTAGAGGCTCTATGTGAAGGGTGGACAAGTGTTCATTGTACTATTTCAGTGTTTTTTCTAATAAATAATGGAGCAAAGGTAAAAACTATGAAAAATAAATATTGAAACTAGGGATAAGAATTATTGACTATATATATTTTTAAAGATTTATTTACTTGAAAGGCAGAGTTATAGAAAGAGAGGGAGAGACGCCAAAAGAGATTTTCCATCCGCTGGTTCACTCTCCAAAAGGCTACAAAAGCCAGTGTTGGGCCAGGCCAAAGCCAGGAGCCAGATGCTTCATCTGGGTCTCCCACATCATTGACAAGGACCCAAGCATTTGAACCATCTTCCACTGCTTTTCCAGGCATATTAGTAGGGAGCTGGATAGGAAGTGAACAGCCAGAATATACCATCACCCATACAGGATGCCAGCATTGTAGGCAGTCACTTATGCCACTACACCAGTCTCAGCAATATATTACTTTAAATCTTTTTCATGCCCAGAGCTTTAAGTTTATTGTGATGTGTTATGCTGATACCACACTTTTGTGGAGAGTAACATGAATTCATATATATAAAGGTCAAAATTATGTTTGTGTACTATAAACCACTTAATTCTAATGGTGAAAATTTATCCTGAGGGAGTCATCTAAGATATAAAGAGAAATTTCTCATGAGTGTATGCATTGGAGCATATTCAAAATAGGAAAAAAGTGGAAACAACGCGAATATGTAATCATGGAAATAGTTAAGGAAATTGTGATCTATCTATTCAGTGGAATATTCTCTTTTTCAAAAATTCATTTATTTTAAAGGCACAGTGACAGAGAGAGGAAAAGAGGGAGAGAGGTGGATGGGGAGAGAGAGAGAAAGAGAGATATTCCATCTGCTGGTTTACTCCCTAAATGCCTGCAAAAGCCAAGGCTGGGTCAGGATATGGGCATCTATTTTTTTTAAGATGTATTTATTTATTTGGAAAAGTGACAGAGGGAGACAGAGAGAGAGAAAAAAAATCTTCCATCCACTGATTCACAGCCAGGTCTAGGCTAGGCCAAAGCCAGGAACTATATCCTGGTGTCCCACATGGGTATCAGGGGTCCCAAATACTTGAGCCCTCTTTTGCTGCCTTCCCAGTCACATTAGTAGGAAGCTGGATCAGAAGCCAATACCATGACTTGAACAGGCACTCAGATACAGGACGCTGGCAACAGTGGAAGTAGGCATTGTGACCAGTGTCTTAGTCACTGCCTGCTCAATGGCTGCTTTTTTAGTGATTAGCAAAACATTAATTTCCCCCTTTTTTTAATGTTAATTACTGATATTTTCCTATATATTTCCAAAATCTCTTTCAGGGGACTGGTGTTGTGGTGTGTTGGGTAAAGCTGCTGCCTGGGACACCAGCATCCCATATGGGCAAAGGTTTGTGTCTTCCCTGCTCTACTTTCAGTCCAGCTCCCTGCTAATGGCCTGGGAAAGCAGCCCAGGTAGACCCATGCCATGGGAAGAAGCTCCTGGCTCCTGGCTTTGCCTGGCCCAGCCCTGGGTGTTGCAGCCATTTGAGGAGTGAACCAGTGAATGGAAGATCTTTCCCTCTGTCTCTCTCTCCCTCTCTGTAATTCTGCCTTTAAAATAAATAAATAAATCTTTTTTTAAAAAATCTCAGGATGAGATAATATCCTGTTTATCCATATTGCCATCTTATTTTGTTGTAAAATGAAAATGTTATCACATTAAACTCCCCTTTGAAAAATTTCTCTTTACTTTCATTGGGAAAAAAACAAAACCATAGAAGATTATAACAGAGAACTTTCAAACAAGGTCAGTTTTTTTTTTTTTTTTTTTTTTTTTGTTAGGCACCATTCCATAAGTTGCCTTGCTATCAGTCCAACAGTATATTTCATAAGTTGACCTAGCATGGCATTTTGCCATTTCTCAGAAATCACTTTTACATGCTAAATATACCTAGTCTGCTAATGTACAGATCTGGATCAGAGCCTTCACCATTCTCAAAAGCTGACTTTCAGGACGGGCATTGTGGTGCAGCCAGTTAAACCACTGTCTGCTGCACTGACATCCCATATGAGCACCAGTTCAAGCCATGGCTACTCCATTCTGATCCAAATCCCTGCTAATGTGTCTGGGAAAGCAGCGGAAGATAGCCACGTGGGACACCTGGATGAAGCTCCTAGCTGCTGACTTTGGCCTGGCCCAGTCCTGGCCATTGCAGCCATTTGGCGAGTGAACCAATGGATAGGAGATCTCTCTCTCTCTCTCTCTCTCTCTCTCTCTCTCTCTCTCTCTCTCTCTCTTTCTCTTTGCCTTTCAAAGAAAAATAAATAAATCTTTTTTAATTTAAAGCTGACTTTCTATATCTCAGGGATGGATATGATAAAGTTTGGTTCCCTGTGTCCTGATTTTCCATTACAGATCTCTGGTTGCTATTGGTCAATTTGTACTCAATGCATCCATGGAGAAAACAAGAGTTTTCCCTACAGGGGCTGGCATGGTGGCACAGCAAGTTAAGCCACTGCCTGTAACAACAGCATCCCATATCAGAGTGCCAGTCCAAGACCCAAGTCCCAGCTACTTCACTTCCAATCCAGCTCCCTGCTAATGTACCTGAGAAGACAGAAGAAGGTGTCCCAAATACTTGTGCCCCTGCCACCCAAATTGGATATCCACATGGAGTTTTGAACTCTTAGCTTTGGCCCAACCTAGTCCTGGCAGTTGTGGCCATTTGAGGAGTAAAACAAAGGATGGAAGATCTCTCTGTCTCTATCCCACACTATCTTTCAAATAAATAAAAGTAAATCTTTTTAACAAAAAAACTTTTCTCTATATAGCAAATTTTTAATACAGATTTTTCATTTTCCCCCAAAAAACTATAAATGGCATTGTTTTGTATAGTTAACATACAGATATGGTCCAAGTATGATTTCATGGATCACATTGCTTTTTGCCATACAAAGAAAATTTTTTTATTATGTTCAAAGAGGGCAAGAACAAATCTCATTGGGAATACACTCAATAGATGAGGTACATCAGTGACATAGTAAATGAGTGCCAATATTATTATTGAAGCCTAGTTGCACAACAGGACAGAATCAGGCCTCTGTGCAAAATCAAGTCAGTGACATTTGAGGTGTGCCATTGTATGAAAAGTTCCCAGGGGAAATGGTAGCCAACACTACCAACAATCAGAAATCCCTGACAGCACAAGTCAAGCCCCTCAACCATAGAGTTGGTGGGTAAGTGCAGCCTGGGAGATCAGCTCAGATGTCAACAGGCGGTGGCCTTGGTGCGTCCTGGACTGTTCTTCAGAGCCACTGACAGCACAGCTGTGTCACAGCACCTGCTGATAGAGTGTAACCTGTCTTCACGTAAACTCTCAATGGTCTGTCAAACTCTTGAGTTCATGTAGATTTTGAAGTCCAGTAGTTGGGGTCATTAACTCACAGATGAGCATTCACAAGGTGCAATGTCACTGGTGCCGCAGCTCAATAGGCTAATCCTCCGCCTTGCGGTGCCGGCACACCAGGTTCTAGTCCCAGTTGGGGCACCAGATTCTGTCCTGGTTGTCCCTCTTCCAGGCCAGCCCTCTGCTATGGCCCGGGAGTGCTGTGGTGGATGGCCCAAGTGCTTGGGCCCTGCACCCGCATGGGAGACCAGGAGAAGCACCTGGCTCCTGCTATCGGATCAGCATGGTGCACCGACCAAAGCACACCGGCCACGGCGGCCATTGGAGGGTGAACCAACGGCAAAAGGAAGACCTTTCTCTCTGTCTCTCTCACTGTCCACTCTGCCTGTCCAAAAAAAAAAAAAAAAAAAAAAAGGTGCAATGTCATGTTCTTGAGAGGAGGGAACTATGCTCCAAGTTTTTATCACAGCATATATCACTCTTGAAACAAGCTATCTACGTGTTTGGAATAATTTCAGAACTAAATAACAGGCTTCCTTGGAGTACCATCACCATTATCTTACTGTTTAGTTTTATAAGACCATAGCCATGATTTTCTCTTAGAAACTTGAAATGCTGGCCGGCGCCGCAGCTCACTAGGCTAACCTCCGCTTGCGGCGCCGGCACCTTGGGTTCTAGTCCCGGTTGGGGCACCAGATTCTGTCTCGGTTGCTCCTCTTCCAGTCCAGCTCTCTGCTGTGGCCTGGGAGTGCAGTGGAGGATGGCCCAGGTCCTTGGGCTCTGCACCTGGAGGAGGCACCTGGCTCCTGGCTTCAGATCGGTGCAGGCGCCCGCGGCAACGTGCTGGCTGTAGCGGCCACTGGGGGGTGAACCATCGGCAAAAGGAAGACCTTTCTCTCTCTCTCTCTCTCTCTCTCACTAACTCTGCCTGTTTAAAAAAAAAAAAGAAAAGAAAAGAAACTTGAAACTAGTACATTCTATGTTTTTATGTAAGATTCTGAATAGATAGTGGGGATTGATGTCTCTTAAACTCTAAAATGAAAATAAGGGATCAGGTTCAGATGAGTTAAGTATTTGTGCAAGCCAAAATGTTTCAGTGAGCAAGATTGAGCAGTTCAATTGTCTAATGAGTATAAATCACCTTGTTGGGGACCAGTATTGCGGCACAGCAGGTTATGCTGCAGCTGAACTCCAGCATCTCTTATCAGAGAGCCAATTCAAATCCCTGGGAGCTTCTAATCCAGTTTCCTTCTAATGCATGCAGGAAGCCAGCGGAGGATGGCCCAAGTACATAGATCCCTGCCACCCATGTGGGAAACCAGGATGGAGTTCCTAGATCCTGGCTCTGTCCTTGGCTCAGCCCTGATTATTGTGGGCCTTTGGAGAGTGAAATAGTAGATGGAAGGTCTCTCTATCTCTCTGTCACTCTGCATTTCATATAAGTAAATAAATCCTTGGAAAAAAAAACTTGTTAACTTTTTCTGGGCAACACTAGCTTTTGGATTTTTAAAAGTAACCAGTGGGTGTTGTCTCAGGAGGTTAAACCACTGTTTGGGACACTCACATTCCATATCAGAGAGCCTAAGGTGTAGTATTCTCTCTGCTGCTGCTGCTTTTTAAAAACTTATTTATTTATTTGAACATCAGAGCTACACAGAGAGAGAGAGAGAATCTTCCATCCACTGGTTCACTCCCCAGATGGCCACAACAGCTAGGGCTGAGCCAAGCTTCATTTGGGTCTCCTATATGGGCCATCTTCTGTTGCTTTTCCCAGGCCATTAGCAGGGAGCTGGACCTGAGGTGGAGCAGCAGGACACAAACCTGTGCCCATAGGTGATGCCAGCTTTGCAAGCAGTAGCTTTATCCGCTACGCCACAATGCCAGCCTCTTCCCTCTGCTTCTGATCCACCTCCTGCTAATAATGCACCCAGGAAGGCAGCAGATGAGGGCTTAAAGACTTGGATCCCTGCCACCCTCGTGGGAAACCCAGATGGAGTTTCTGGTTTCTGGCTTTGGCCTGGCCCAGCCCTGTTGTTGTAGGCATTTAGGAAGTGACCCACTTGCAGGTGGAAGAACTCTTCCCTCTCCCTCTTGCTTTGCATTTCAAGTAAAAAGAAATAAACTGTTTAAAAATGGAGTGAAAAGTAAAATAAAGAGCATGCATTTGCTCCCTGGGTTTGAGTCTCAGCTCCACTTCTGACATACTTCCTGCCAAAGCACACCCTGGCAGTTTGCAGAAGATGGCTAAAGTACTTGGAGTGCGTGCCACTATGTGGGAGATCTGGATTGAATTCCAAGCTCCTGGCACATTTCTTTCTTTAGACAAATATAATGCAACATTTATGCATGTAACAATGAAAGCTAAGATGTGCTTCCCTAAACTTTCACCTAAAATTTGATTAAATTTTAGGTGTGTTTAAAAATTACAAGAGGCCATTGTTTTCGACTAGACTCCTGTGCTAGGGCCTCAACAAATACCAGTCTAAAAATAAAAATGGAGCCACTTATGCTAAAACACTAAGTGACCAAGCTGTTTTTCTGAACTTCTGAGAAGTTAGGATTAGAAAAAAAGAAACAGCCAATTTTTCCAAACTGGTCAGTTTCATTCAGCAAGATAAAGAAGTTCCCTGTACCTTAATCCTTATACAAAAATGTGACCTCCAGTAACCTGATGTTAACCAATCAGGTACTTTCCTATTGTCCTGTCTTTGCCCTTTACAAAAAAGATAACTTTGTAATGACCAAGTTGCTTTTTGTTGTTTTTTGTTTTATTTCTGTTTTCTTAAGTTCTTCTAAGTCTGTAAAACAAATCTCTTTTTCTCTGCCCACTGGAGTATGCATTCTATTTTACGGAATGTGTTGTTGCTCATTTCTAGAATGAAAAGTAATAAAGCCAAGTAGGATCTTTAAATTGTTGTTTTTTTTTTTTTTGTCCATTGACAGGTAGTTAGATCCTGAATTACTGAAAGTATACTGATATTACTCCATATATTTATTGTTTTTCCAAATTTCTATTTTGTGTGGGGAAGGTTTTTTTTTTCCTAATTCTGTGTTGCCTTTAGCTAACAGCTAAGTAAATAACAGATCTTCTATAAGTTTATGGAAATATGTATGAACAAAATAGGTTAAAATTTTTTTGGCAAATGCCTAGGATAGAATGGTGTCAATCAGGATCATCCAAGGTTATTATTATTATTGCAATTAAGATTTATTTATTTATTTGAAGGGCAGAGTAACCAGAGAGAGAGAAAATCTTCCACCTGCTGATTCACTCCCCCCAAATGGCTGCAATGCCAGACCCAAGTCAGGAGCTAGGAACTCCATGTGGGTGGCAGGGTCCAAGGACATGGACCATCTTCTGCTGCTTTCCCAGGAGCATAAGTGGGAAGCTGGATCAGAAGCAGAATTTCAAGGACTTAAAGCCACACTCTGATGTAGGAACCAGGTGTCTCAAGTCATGGCTGAACCCTCTGCACCACAAGCCTACCTCTGTAAATTCTTCTAATTGAATTTAGATTTTATTCATTGTGCTACAGCCTCCTATAGTGTTATTGACTTTCATAGGTGTAGCTCAAGAAAATGTTGAGAATTTGGGTCACTTTAAATTCTTTCTCAGCCTAGTAGGCAAACATTCCATGGATATGAACTGGCTCCAGGTTCTTTGGCTCCCTAACAATGAAAGTTGACAAAGGGCCAATGTGCATTCCCCTGCCCCTTAGAAAAGTTCATTTGGGGCTTAAGCCTGAAACAGCATGGTGGGAAGATGTTCTGCTGACTGGTTCAGTGACAGGAGCTGGGCAGGAATTTTTATTGGATGGGGAGGGGTGATGACAGCCCCTCCCTGAGCACACTGTGCTTGGCTCTATGCCGAGCTTGGAGTTCTGGCTCATCCCCCACTGCACACAACACTTCTGTTTCCACCTGCCTTGGTGTTCTGCATATATTTTTTTTTTCCCACACAACATGCTCAAAATGGTGGATTTGCTCACTACTGCCAACACAGGAAGGTAGTTTATCAATCACATTGGGCTGCTCTGGGCATCTGTGCAAGTTGGGTAAGTCTCTCTATCAGGGCAGTATAGAGTCTTTTATAGTTAGGATCTGGACCCTCTTTGCCCGTGATTGACTTGAGGCTGGAGATGGATACATAGTTAGGTCAGGAGGGGCTGGATCTATGAGCCCTGTCTCTATCATGTGTCAGATACAGTATGGAAGAGGAAGTTTAGGAATCCTGCAGAGCAGAGGTGTTGCCTCAGCAGGGCTCAGGAGAGCCTTGCCTGGCATATGTAGCCTGCTATCTTGGGTTACCCATGTCTGGAAAATATCTTATTGTTGGCCTAAACCACTACTTACATAAATTTTCTATATACTCTCTGCAGATTATTTCTTTTTGCTTTTTATTTTTTTATTTATTTGCAAAGCAGAGAGAGAGAGAACTCATCTTCTAGTTTACTCCCTAAATCCTTGCAACAGCTAGGACTTGGCCAGGCTGAAACTAGGAACCAGGACCTCAAACCTGGTCTCCCAATTGATGGCAGGTACCCAACTACTTGAATCAGCACCTGCTGCTTCCTAGGGCATGCATTAGCAGGAAGCTAGAAGTGGGAGCACAGCCAGGCCTGGAAACCAGGCACTCCAATATGGGATGTGACTATCCCAAGTGATGTTGTCCCTGCAGATTACTTCTTGTTCATAAATGAGTTAAAAAATTTGTAGAGATGGAGAGAGAGAGAGAGAGGGAGAGAGAACTCTTTTCTGTTGGTTCATTTCCTGAATACCCACAATGGTTATCAGCTGGGTCCAAAGCCTGGCAACAGGAACTCAGTCTAGGTCTCCCAAGTGGGTGGCAGGAATCCAGTTACTTAAGCCATCACTACTGCCTTCCAGGGTATGCATTAGCAGGAATCTGAAGTCAGGAGCCACAGAGGGGTTGAAACCAGGAGTTGGGTGTCAAACGCCAATATAGGAATGGGTATCCTAATTGGAGTCTTAACCCCTAGGCCAAACTCCTACCCTAAATGATCTTTTTCTTTAGTTGATGCAAATATAATCTAGTTAGTATTACATATGGGTGATTAAGAACCCTGAAGATAGAACTGCATTTTTGAGAAGGTTAATTTTTCTGAGCCCCAGTTCCTTTATCTGAAAAATCAGTGTATCTACTCCACAATGCTTTGAAGGTACTATAAGTGTATGTAAGCTACTTAATATAGTACCAGCCACAGTAACTTTTCTATTATATACATAATTAGTCTTGAGGCTAGACTTAAAAAATAATCTACACTTGGATTTTCCCCAAATATTTGTTAGAAGTCTACCTACAAATTACAAAGATAATATTTTAGTAGTGGGCACAATCAACTGTTACTAAAGTCATGTTTAATATAATATCAGCTTTACAGCCAGCCTTGTGAAGTAGTCTGAAGTAAAGGTAGCATAGTCAAGGAAGCTTTCCCTCCAGAGATGGCATTGAAACAGGACCTCAATGAAATCAAGGAATTACGTACATGACTGTTTCATTCATTATGTGAAGTGCTCGTTTTGGTGCTTGTTAGCTGCATCCTTTGGTTCTTAGTCACACTTCTTTATATGGGGACTGAACTATTTATTTGTATGACTTGGTATGCCAACCAGATTTTACACTCCAGGAAGGAAGTGCCTTCCTGTGTGCTTTAAACATCCTTCATTGATTACACAGTTCTCATTATTAATTTAGTACTTCTTGGACAGTTTCTTATCATTTAAGTGAACTTAAAAGTAGAAGTCCTTTGAAGAGAAACAGATATTTGGAAGATCTTATCAGAGAAAAGCACCTATGGTATGGACAAGAGAATCTTGGGAGTCAAGAAAACTGGGTTTGAGTTCCAGCTTACCACTTTTGGATGTCCCCTAATTTACTGAGCCTGTTTCTTTCTTTCTTTTGTTTATGTGTGTAGGGATTATTTGAAAGGTGCAGGGATGAGGGAGAGGTAGGTGGGGTGAGAGAGAGAGAGAGAGAGAGAGAAGGTAAGAGGAAAGAGGAGAAGAGAGGAGAGGAGAGGGAAAGAAAAAAACATATCTTTCATTCACTCTCCAAATGGTCACAATGCCAGACTGGGCTGAGTTGAAAGAAGAATCCAGGAACTCCACCTGTGTCTTGTATATCAGTGCTAGTAGCCCAAGTACTTGGACCATCCTCTGCTGCCTTCCCATGTGGATTAGCAGGAAGTTGGATAGGAAGCAGAGCAGCCACGACTCAAACTGGGCACTCTTGATACAGGATGCTGGTGTCCTAAGCAGTGGTTTAACCTGCTAAGCCACAGCACCAGTTCCACTGAGTCTGTGTATCTATAAAATGGGGATGATCATTGTTGTATCCACTCGTCAGCTAAAACAAAATGTTACAAAAACTAGTGACAGTCACACATGAATTTTATTGAAAATGAGAAGCAAATGAGAGACAAATGAGAGGCAAGGTAACCGATTGGGACCAGCCACCAACTGGGACCAACACTCCTTACCAGAGTGCGGCCCCCAACAGCCGGTTATGCAGCTTTTTATAGTATTCTGTCCACTAGGGCTCACAATTTCAAACTAGACTCTTGGTATGCAGTGAACAATAAAGAGGAAAACCAGAATATGGTTGTAAGATAACAGTTAACAATAACAGATCCAAGATATAGTTGTAAGATAATAGTGAAGGACACATTTCGGTCAACCTAGTTCCTGGGAATTTCGGCCTGCATAGTTTCACAAGATCCACCCTTAGCCATTAGCAAGCAAAGCTAATATGTACAGAAGCAAGAGGTCTGCAATTAGCTTTTAGCCACACTCACTACATTTTGATTCTGATTTTACAATAATTTAAATTCATATAATTGTTGTAAAAGTTAAATGAAGTAATCAATATGAAAAATATTTGATATAGGAAATCAAAGATAGTTTGAGTATTTAGAAACTTCGAATATTCTCAAAGATAATATTCACAAGAATTCTTAAATGGGCAGGCATTTTTTCTAATGGTTAAGATGCTGGTTAAGATGTCCACATCTCATATCTGAGTGGCTAGGTTCTGCATCTGCCTCTGGCTCCTGACTCCAGCTTCTTCCTAATTCAGACCCTGAGAGGCAGTGCTGCTGGCCATATGGGAAAACTGGATTGGGTTCCTGGCTCCCAGCTTTGGTCTAGCCCAGTTCAGCCCCTGCAGTTGAAGGCATTTGAGGAGTGAAGCAGAGATGGGAGTTTGTTCTGTCTGTCTGTCTGTCTCTCTCTCTCTCTCTCTGCATCTCAAATAAGTAAATACTTTGACAGAATACTTAAATCATACTAAAAATAAAAATAACAAAGTTATGTCAATATAATATTCCCTCTTGTTAATTACAGGTAACATTGAGTGATTACTATGTTCTAAGAACTGTTCTTAGTACATGAATTAATTCATTTATTCTTCACCCTAATATTTCAAGATACATAATGTTATTTTATCCATCTAAGTCAATGAAGCACAAAAAAACCTAAATATCCTGTGTAAATATCCAGTTATAATTTAAATGACTATCTTTTTTTTTTTTATTTGACAGGTAGAGCTATAGACAGTGAGGGAGACAGAGAGAAAGGTTTTCCTTCCACTGGTTCACTCCTCAAATGGCTGCTATGGCCGGTGCTGTGTCGATCCGAAGCCAGGAGCCAGGTGCCTCCTCCTGGTCTCCCATGTGGGTGCAGGGGCCCAACCACCTGGGTCATCCTCCACTGCTTTCCCAGGCCACAGCAGAGAGCTGGACTGTAAGAGGAGCAACCGGGACTAGAACCTGGTGCCATTACGGGATGCTGGAACCGCAGGTGGAGGATTAACCTAGTGAGCCACGGCACCGGCCCCTAAAAGACTATCTTGTTAGAAGCCACCATTGTATTTAAAATCAGTAAAGAAAACAAGAATAACAATAAAAAGCAATAGAGTGTGTATTAAAGTATCAATATAAGCAAGCTTTTAAAAGAGTGAACAAGGTTTAAAAATGTATTAACTAGAGGTTGGTTTGGATATCTAAAATTACCATCCAACATTACAATAAGGATCGTTTATAACATGATTTCATATCTTCTGTCTCAAAACCTTCTTATTTTAAGAAATATGGTGACTTAGTGGTGATCAGAGGCTAAAATGGGACCTACTGTAACAGAATATCTAAAATTCTGAAGGCTATTATATAAACAAACAAAAATGTAGACAGTAGGCAGTCATAATTTTAGGGGCTAGATTGTAGCAGGTATGAGTTTGAAACAGCTGAAAAACTTGCAAAGCAATGGCTTTCATTATCTGGAAAGTTAAAATTCTAATGCTTAAGAGATAAACACATAATAAAAACTAATATGGTCTATCAAATTATTTAAAATATTTTACCATGAATTAAATCTATAAAGACTAATAATATACCAGCTTGAGGGATATATTATATAGAGAAAAGGTGATGGTTATTTCCAGATGCCAGATGACATTCAAGCATCCAGACACAATAGTTACCATGATGCTATGCTGAGCCATGGTATTTATGTCCACTAGATAACTCAATCATGTGGAGCAGTATTTTAACATCATATGCCATTCCACAAATATAAATTTTTAATTAAACTTTCTTTTCCTTAAACATATGCACAAATACGGAAGGTAATAAATGTATTTTTGTGATTTAATACAAAGTTCTGCTGTATATATTTATTTGAAAGGCAGAGAAAGAGAGACACCGAGATAGATATCTTCCGTGTGCTGGTTCACTTCCCAAATGCCCCATGACAGCCAGGACAGATCAGGCACCAGATAAGCCAGAAGCCAGGACCTCCATCCTGGTCTCCCACATAGGTGACAGAGGCCCAAGCACTTGGGACGTCTTCCACTGCCTTCCCAGATGCATTAGCAAGGAGCTGGAGTGGAAGCGAAGCATCTGTGACTCAAACATGCATTCCAATATGGGACACCTGTGTAGCAATTGGGGCCTTAACCTGATACACCACAGTGCTGGCTCCTACTTATTTTTAAACATTTATTTTCACCCACTTGAAAGGCAGAGCAATGCAGAGAAGAAAGAGAGCGGGCGAGGGAGAGCAAGCAAGCTCTTCCATCCACTGATTCATTTCCCAAATGGACACAAAAGCCAGCACTGGACCTAGCTGAAGCTAAGACCCAAGGACTCTATCCAGGTCTTCCACCTGGATGGCAGAACCCAAGCTCTTGAGTCATCACCTGCTGCTACCTCGCAGGATGTATTAGCAGGAAGCTGGATGGGTAGCAGAGTAGCTGAGACTTCATTCCAGGCACTCCACTGGAGATGAGGGCATCCCAAGCTGGGACTCAGCCTGCTGTGTCACAAAACCTGTCCCTGCTGTGTTTACTTAGGATTGGCAAAAACAAAACTAAACAGAGCAACCACACACACGGAATTCCAATCTTTAACTCTTTGACATGTGATTTTAGGCAAAGATATGTAATTATGCCATAAAACACATGCAAGAAAGCATATACAAAAATTAAACCGTCAAGAACAGGAGCATACCTAGATATTGTAAAAGTCTAAGTCGTGACTGACAAGAGTGGGAACTTTTTGGATCAAGGGAAAATTTAACAAAGATGGAAGATTTATTAAGAAAAGTTAGGAATTTTAAGAACATTACTTGTTTTCAGTCCCATATGAGTATTTCCTTGCCAATCGGATTCTTTGTGGTTATCTAGCAGTTTGGGGAAAATAGAACATCTATGCTGTCTCTTCAAAGAAGTTACCCACATAAACTTTCAGCCAGCAGAAAACATCAGTGAGATCAGCTGTAATGATTTGGATAGTGTAACAGTAGTCTCTGTGAGTAGAGAAATTCATTATCTGTTATTTAGAATTCTACTTTAGAACCTACTGGAGCTAAGCTGACCAGACAAAATCTTTCATTAATGACTTCTGACATTCAGGTAAACCAAAACATTTGAACAGGCAATGACTTTGAGTTCTCAGACAGCCTCAATTATGTGTTAGTCAACCCAAGCATCCATTATGCACTCAATAATAGGTATGACACAGCTCTGGACTTCAGCAAAAGCATAAGGAGGCAGGCACAGGCAGCCTGCTTATACTGCTGTTGCTGGTGTCAACATTCTTAAGGTGCATGGGAAATAGTAATGAGGTAGTCTTCCTCGTTAGAACCTTATAGAAGCACCCCACTAGGTTTCACCATCTCTATGTTGTATCCATGAACAGACTGTGCAGAATAACACTGTCCTGAGAAATGGGAGCACAGTACCTTAGAGGGAAAAAGATACGTAGAATGCCAGCGTGGGGGCAAATTTCTAATAACCAGTGATTATTGGCAACTTAATAATTTCCCGATCATTGTAGCCTCAGCAGGTGGCAGCTACAGTTGTAAAGGGAAAAAAAAAGTCTTGAAACTGTAAGATTGCACTGGCACACATCATCAGGTAACAAAGTAAACAAAAGAAAATTTACAAACATTGCTTTTAAAAACAGCAGGGGAAGCAGCTGATCCTATAAGTAGGAACGCGGCTGCTTATTACGGAGCATTTACAGAGTCCTGGAGTCCCATGCATTTTCAAAGCTGGTTACAGTCATTACCACAGCACACCCTTGTGAGGTAAGTGTATTATCACCTTTGGTTCATCCATGAAAAAGCTGAGGCACTGAGTGAGTAAGCGACCCGCCTGAGGAGGATGAGTCAACGTCAAGAGTCATAGTTGACCCGGCTCAACGGCTGCTGACGGTCAGTCCAGGGCTTAGTCAGCGGGGCCCGGAGTGGCTTCCCTGGCTGGCACCTGGACTTCGGCTGTTTGCCCTCACGTTAAAGCAGACCCTTGGAACCGACTGGACGGAACGTCCAAATAATTTCTTCCTTGCCCGCAAGACTCAGCCCTGCGATCTCGGGCTCAGGATTTGGGGCAGAAGCCGTCGGGTCACTCCCCCTGCCCCCAGCCCGTGGCCAGTGGGTCCTGCGGGAGGTGCCGCCCATCGCCCATCGCCCGTCGCGGTGATGGCAGCGAACGTCTACCAGCGTTAGCGGAGCCGGGGCACGGGGGAGGGTTGACCGCTTCAGCGACTCTCCATCGCCACCTCCTTTCGAAACGAAGAGAAAATGGTAGGAGGTCACAAGAAAACTAAATAAACGCCCGGGACCTCAACCAAGCCAATGAAACGTTGCGCGTGCTGAGCCTGCAGTTCCCAGCCTTCCGGGGAAGATGGGCGGACAGGGCGACGAAGGGCACGGTAGGCATGCCCGGCACTAAGCGCCCACCGCTCCAACCACCGCGGCGGAAGAGCGGAGGACTGAGAACCACACTCTGCGGCACGCGAGTGTCCGCCGCCTTCGGAACCGCGCGCCCTGCCCAGCTACCACGTGACCAGTCCTTTTTTTTTTTTTTTTAAACTTCTTTGCCTCAAAAAAAAAAAAAAAAAAGAGAGACTCAACTTCCCAGAAGCCACTCGTTACCCACGCAGCCGCAGTCTTGCGCAGGCGCCGCCGGGCCAAACGGACACGTCCGTCACGTGGGCAGTAGCTAGCCAATCCGGTTTGAATCTCATTTTTTTCCTCTCACCCCCCTTCAGGAGCGGTTGTGCGATCAGATCGATCTAAGATGGCGACTGTGGAACCGGTGAGTATTGCCTTTGGCCCCCACCCCCACCGGTCCCCGCGCTCCGTCTCCCTTCGGACTGGGGGATCCCGCGGGACGGCGTTCCTGGCGTGCACGCTACCCCTTGCCGCCCCCTCCCCCTCTTCTTGAGTCTGACCTCCCGCGGGCAACTGGGGGCGCCCCGGAGGCTGGCCGGGGCGGCGTGTAGCGCACACGTTCTGGTGGGGGCCCCAGAGCCGGGGGAGACGAGTGGGGGAGGGGCGGCGTGGCGCCTCCCGCGGAGCCGCGAGGTGTCTCCCGGGGTGTTGGGTGATCGGGGGCCTGGGCTAGGTGTGTGGGGAACGTGTCTTGGTGGTGGGAGGGCGCAGGGTCGGCCCGAGCCGGCGCCGGGATCCACGGCGAGGGTGGGCGGCGAGCCGGCCTGGATCGAGATGGAGGGAGCCCCGGGGCAGCCTTTCCTTCTCTCTCTCCCGAGTTCCAGCCCCGGCGCTCGGGGGTGCGGTGTGCGCGGAGGTCCTCGCTAGACCGGTGGGCTGGCGAGCCGGTGGGCGCGCGATGCCGGAGGGCGGGTTAGGCGGGAGTGCTGCGGCGGCACGCGCGGAGAAGCCTCGACCTCGCCGAGCCGAGCGGAGAGGGGCGAGCGCATGGTAGCCCTGCGCGCCGGAGAGTGGCCGGGGAGGCGAGAGAGGTTTGGGGTGGGGAGGAAAGCCCGGTGCTGCGCGGGGAAGCGCTCCGAGGAGGACCAGGGGCGGTGGAGGTGAGAAGGGGGATCACATTGTCCTCGCCCCTCCATGCTTGGGACTTGGCTGTCATGGAGGAGGGAAGGGGGAGGAGCGAGGCCTGCGGATCGCTGCCGCCGGTCTGGTCGCCGGCCGGACCTGCTGCATTTCACACGCGCCTGTCTTCCATTCATTCATCCTTTCCGCGCAGTGCGCACGCCTCGGAGAATGCGAACGGGTCTAGAGCCGTCCGTTCTTCTGAGTCTTACCGTCTGGAAGATTTCGAGGCAGTGTATCAGGGATAGAAACTTCTAAAATTACTTTTAAATTAAAAAAAAAAACTTTTTATCTGTGCTACAAGGTTTCCTCTTAATGTGGGCACCATTTTAAACGTGACCGAAGCAAGCCCTCCCCAGGGCAGAAAGTTGGTAGTTCTCTCTAAAGCAGAGGATGTCTTGTCATAGTTTGGGTATGCCGGCACTGGCTCACCGAAACTTCTGGGCCTGTGTTGTTGCAGTTTTAGGAATGTCACATCTGTACGAAAATCTCTCAGGTGCAAAATGGAGTATATTAGCAACCAGAAAACCTTTGACACTCTCGAACCAGTTCTAGACCTTCGTTGCCAGGCATTTTTGTGTATCTTTCCTTGGTAGATTGTGATTCGGATAGTAGTTTACCAGTTTGCCTTGATTTTTAACAATAGTTTTATATAACTCAGTAGACTACAAAAAGGTTTATTTTTCATTATATTGTACAGTGCCTTTACCTTGTTGCCGGAATTTAAATCCGCTTGAATTGACTCCGAAGTTGGTGATACAGTTAACTGACTTTGGAACATTAGTGTTGCATGACGTTGATGGAGTACAAATATGTAAAATTGAAAGCCCCTTTGAAAAAATTTCGTGTTCACTTTGATTGGATTTGCTCCTACTTAATCATGCCAGTGTGAGAAAAAGGCATTACAGCTGGTTGGAGGAGCAAAGCTATAAAAAGCGTCTAAACAATAAAGTGATAATGTATTCTGTGAATACATTAGATCCCTTGGATTTTGCAAAGCTATGCAGTTTTGTTCAGCGGCACAGACTAGAACATGAAAGTGGTGAAGGACTAATTTGAGTCAGTAAATATTTATAGCTCCTGATGAGTTTAGGAAGTTGTACCAAGTGTTCTTGGGATACAAAGTTATACCTTCTTCAGTGTGAATTCCCAAGGAGCTTAATTCGCTGGAGTTGTGGTCAGTGATACAGTATTCCAGTGCTGACTTGGGGAAGTTTGCATAGTGTGTTTAAATTTGGAAATAGGGAACTTGAAAGGTGTGAAGGTGGAAATCTAGATCAAAATCATAATATTTTAAAGTTTCATGTAAAATACTGTTGAAGTGCTCAGTTTTAGTGATAATATGCAAATTTTTGGTACTTTTAATATACCCTTGTCCACAGGCTAGTCATGTAGAATTTTCAACAATTTTTATGTAGTTGCTTTGCTTTTTTGGAACTGTTGACTAGTATTGGATTGCAGTTAAGGTACCCTTGCTGAAGCTTACAGAAATCGTGTTTCTTCATTGCTACTTGAGCTAGATTTTGAGTTTTCTCAATACTTTTCTGCTGTGCTTAATTGTAAGCACTTAAAGAGCCTTTGGTTTTTCCTGTTTATCCCACCTTTCATAGGTTCATAGGCATTTGGGCAGTTTTTACCTCTGGAAATTATGTAAAACAACAAGTCATTTTCAGTGTACGGTTTCGTGCTTTTTTTTTTTTCCTAAAGTGCGTGTAAGACTTAATGGTCACATTAAGATAGGACTTCAACTATTTTGTTGCAATTCTTGAAAAGAAAAAGTGAGGGAAGCATTTCATCTCCTTACAGGTAACATGGCAAAGTTTTGACATTGGGACCAACAGTACTCTCCTGTTATCCTGTTGGCATTTAAATTAAGTGGATGGGTTAGAATTAGACAGTGAAGGTGGTCAGGCAGTTTGCCCAGGCCATCTTTCCTCCAGTGGATTAGATTTCTTTGTAGCTTTATTTTCATTTTGTATCCCTCTTAAAGGTTTTTGTTCTTTTTGTACTTGTACCTCTTTTTTAAGAGGTTAATTTTGTTTAGTTAAACGGAAGATACATAATTTTTACAGTATCTCTTTTTAGAAAAATGCTTATTTTCATCTTGTTGAAAGGCAGAGCGACAGAGGTAGAATACATAGCTCTTGAACTTTTGTAATTTTATAAATGAATCATCTTGGACACTCAGCTGACCTAATGCTTGCCTTTTTGTGTACCTTAAATGTGCTTTGTGGAGTTTTGTAAGAGTAAATAAGACTTAAATATGAAGCAGCAAATACATGTTTGTTACCTAATTCAAGCAGACCTTTAGTGAAAGAAATGAGAGTGTATTAGTAAACTGAATACAGTTTGATTCTGGTGTTTATTTTCCAAGTTTCACTTCACTTTATACTCTTGAATTAATGTGCATAATTATTTGACTTTGAGAAATATAGTGTAGATACAGTTTATGCACTCAAGGTCGCAGAGAGTAATATGTAATATATATAAGCTTAATCTTATTTGGACAAAAAATTATAAGTGGAAAACATTTATGAAATATTCTGTTTGATTTTTATGAGCTTAAAAATATAATAGAAGTATTAGCAGTCCTGGACAAAGGAGCTGTGAAATTGTTCTAGGAATGGTTATGTCTTTGTCTTCCCTGCTACCTCTGGAAATTTCATTAATTTCCTGTTACTTGTGAGTTGCACCATCTTTGTTATAGAGGCTTTTTTTTTTTTTGAAAAGTAAATAAGTATTGGTTCTGGTCTAACAATATCTGTGATCATGAGGACTGAAATTTCTCAGTCTAGCTGAAAAATGAGAATAAGGTATCTTGCAGTGTTTTTTTAAAAGGATTTGTCCACTTGAAAGAGTAGTAGATCTTCTATCTGCTCATTCAGTCCCCCAAATGCTCATCACAGCCAGGGCTAGGCCAGGATGAAGCCAGGAGCCCTGTGTTCTACCCAGGTCTCTCATGTGGGTGATAGGAACCATCGCCCAATGCCTCTCAAGATGCATTAGCAGGAAGCTGGATTGGAAGCGGTTTTCCTTCAAAAGATCTAGTCATTTCTGGAGAGAAAAGGATAATTTTGTCTCAAAATACTAGTAGTCATTTCTAGGCCTTGAGAATGTGGTCAGAAACCAGTGGGTTTTTTTTTTCCCCAGTTGGGACTTTTCAATACATTATTCCATAGAAACTATGAGAGGCTGAAATTCATT
The DNA here is from genome assembly GCA_949820135.1 of Sylvilagus floridanus. Lineage (NCBI taxonomy): Eukaryota > Metazoa > Chordata > Mammalia > Lagomorpha > Leporidae > Sylvilagus > Sylvilagus floridanus. Next base: position 73,676,466 of record OX463238.1, read on the forward strand.
CAGTTGGTACGTTCTCTTGAGTCATGAAATCTACTCAGGATTGCATTCTTAGGGATATTGTTTTAAAGTTCTAAGCAGTGGACTTTAAAAAAGACCTTTTAAACCTAACCTGTTTATAAGAACTTTTTTAATACAGGCAAATCTTTTATTTCTTACTAGCTGCTAACGTACAGTTCTGTCGGGCACCACACAAAGTTGTTCATATGTATTAATTCATTTATTCCTTATAGCAGGCCTATGAGGAAAGTATACTACTGTTTCCTAGATGAGGAAACCAAGACAGATATTAAGTAACTTGGTGTGACTAACTTGCTCTAAGAACATACAGCTAATAAATGGGGTGGAGTTCAAAAGAAAGCAGCCAAGTTCTAGGGTATGTGTTCTTAATCTTGGAATTGTATTTCCAATGTACTATCTTTGATCTCAGAAGGGGAGAATGATTTTTGATCAACTTAATAGCTATTTTGTTAAAGTTATTAAATAAAATGTATAAACATTTGTTTTCAGGTCCTGCTGTACTAAAATGTTGGATAACAAAAGTATAGAATGGCTAAAATATAGTACCTCAGTGTCTGAATATAAGGATTAAGTAGTCTTCCCTTCTAAGACCCTCACTCCATGAATATCAAAATGTGCAAATACTCAGGTCCCTCATTTAAAGTGTTGTATTTGCATGTAACTTCTATACATCATCATGTATATTTTACTGTATGTAATTTGTGCTTATTATTTTAAAGATTTGTTCTATTTGAAAGGCAGAGTTACAGAGACAGAGGGAGAGACAGAGAGATTGATCTTCATCTGCTGATGGAGTCCCCTAATGGGCGCAATGGCCAGAGCTGGGCTGGACCAAAGCCAGGAGCTAGGAACTTCTTGGTCTCCCCTGTGTGGGTGCAAGGGCCCAAACACTTAGGCCATCCTCCGCTGCTTTCCCAGGCACATTAGCAGGGAGCTAGAGCAGAACTGCCAAGTAGCTGAGAATCAAACCAGCACCCATACAGGATGCTGGCACTGCAGGCAGTAGCTTACCCCACTAAGCCACAGTGCTGGCTCCTTTTTATTATTTTTAAAAATGCTTATTTTTATTTGAAAGGCAGAGTGACACAGAGAACCTTTCCTTACATTGTTTACTCCCAGATGCCCACAACTGTGAGAGCTGGACTAGGCTAAAGCCAGGAGCCTGGAATTCCATCTGGGCCTCCCACATGGGTGGCAGGGGCTGAAGTACTTGGGCCATCTTCTGCTGCTTTCCCAGGGAAATTAGCAGGGAGCTTCATTGGAAGCAGGTTAGCCAGTACTAAACAGTGCTCTGATAGGATGACAGCCTTGCAAATGGTGGCTTAACCTGCTGAGCCACAACGGCAGCCCTAGGGTTGATTTAACATGAAAAATATGAAGAATCTTCAAAAAGTTCTTGAAAAATGTGTACTATGAAAAGGTATGCATGGCTTTACAATTTTTTTAACTTTTTTTTTTTCAGAAATTGGAATTTTATAAAAAGGTATTTTTCTCTTATATCCATAAAATGATATAATTTTGCAAGTATAGAAATGTGTCATAAATTATACAGAATGTTCCTTAATTACAGCTCAATGCAACTTGGTACTTTCCTCCCTCCCTAAAAAACGAGAGAGAACCAAAAAAATAATATATATATAATTATATATATATATTTATATAATATAGACAAACCAAAGATGAAAAAAAAATTTCTCTTTGGTATAAAAATCACTCTCACCTTGAGAGACACACAGACAGACATGATCCTGGGTTTGTAAACTGTGGCCAAAGGGACTTCCCTGTCAAGGTCCCCCCGCCCGCCGCAGCCACCTCCAGCTCCAGGACCTCCCTGCATCAGATGTTCAAGGTCTGCACATCCCACGCCCAGCTCCACAGCATTCGAAGACAAGGATTCTTCCCAAGGCTGATCAGGCAGCAGCTACCCAGCCAACACCTAATTCCGGGGACAGCTTCGCAGGGGTGGTGGAGGGAGAGAGGACAGGCTGGGCCAAGGCTCAGCCCTTGTGCAGCCCTGTGCAGAGCAGGTGGGCTGCTGGCCTGGGCCACCCAGCACTCGGCTCTATGGCTTCTGCCAGGTGCCGGGCCCAGAGGGCTGGGGTCCCTTGTTTACCAGGAGAGGAGAACAGAGGCCAGGTCCCCCTCCAGGCCGGCCTCACCTGGGGTGTAGGTTCAAGAAAGTGCTGGACAAGGAGGATGGAGGGTCAGAGGGAGTCTGCTAATGAACTTGGGCCTAGATTTCTAAAATGAAAGAAAACTACCTTGTTCTCTACAAATTTCGTACCCCGCTGTGGCTCCCTAAAACCAATGGGGCCACTTTCCCAGGCCCCAGGCCAGGGTCCAGGAGCATGGGCAGGGGCGTTGCTGGGGGCAGAGGGTAGCACTTGACTCTCAAGGTGAGGAAGGAGACAGGCCCAAACCCTCCTCTTTACTTTCCCAACATCCTCCGGCTGACAGGTACCGCCCCCCTCATCAGCTCCTGTGTCTCGGGAATTTTTTTAACTTTTAATTCCATTTTCCATGAACTTTTTGAAGTAGCCTTGTATTAGGACATAGCTTGATACAGGCAAAGTATTATCTGTCATTCATGTGAAAAAAATCTATTTCCTGGGGCCGGCATTGTGGCATAGCAGGTTAAGCCACTGTCTGCAGCATCCGCATCCCATATGGGTGCTGGTTCCAGCTCTGACTTCTCCACTTCCGATCCTACTCTCTGTTAATGTGCCTGGGAAACACAGCAGAAGCTGCCCCAAGCTTGGGCCCCTGCACTAATGTGGGAGACCTGGAAGAAGCTCCTGACTCTTGGCTTCAACCTGGGCCAGCCCTGACCATCTGCTCTCTGGACAATGAACCAGCCGGGAAGATTCTGTCTGTAACTCTTAACTTCGCCCCCCAAAAATACTTATATGTAAATTTGTTGCAAGTGTTTGAGAATTCTAATAGAAAAGACCTATTCTGTCACCTGTGGTGATAGAAATGTTGTCCAATACAGCAGCCACTAGCTGCACATTGTTGTTGAGCACTTGAAAATGTAGCAGGTGCACTCCGCGAGTGAGATCCCAGTGGAAAGAACAGGTCAACAAAGAAGGAGGTACCTTTCTCTGAAGGGAGGGGAGAACTTCCACTTTGACTATGACCTCGTCTAAATATGATCAGAGTCGGTGAACTCAGAAGGCTTCCATAGCCTTGGCAACTCATAATAAGAGCCTAGGGTGATTACTGATGCCATAAACAAGAGTGTCAATTTGTTAAGTCAACAACAGGAGTCACTGTGCACTTACTCCTCATGTAGGATCTCTGTCCTTAATGTGCTGTACATTGTGATTTAATGCTGTAACTAGTACTCAAACAGTATTTTTCACTTTGTGTTTCTATGTGGGTGCAAACTGTTGAAATCTTTACTTAATATATACTAAACTGATCTTCTGTATATAAAGAGAATTGAAAATGAATCTTGATGTGAATGGAAGGGGAGAGGGAGCGGGAAAGGGGAGGGTTGCAGGTGGGAGGGAAGTTATGGGGGGGAAGCCATTGTAATCCATAAGCTGTACTCTGGAAATTTATATTCATTAAATAAAGGTTAAAAAAAAAAAAAAGAAAATGTAGCAGGTGCAACCAAGGAAATGAATTTTAACCATTGGTTAATTTTAGTGATGTTAAATTTAAGTGGGGCCGGTGCTGTGGCATAGCTGGTAAAGCCACTGTCTGCAGTGCCGGCATTCCATATGGGCACTGGTTCAAGTCCACGCTGCTCCACTTCCAATCCAGTTCTCTGCTATGGCCTGGGATAGCAGTAGAAGATGGCCCAAGTCCTTGGGCCCCTGCACCCACATGGGAGACTCAGAAGAAGCTCCTGGTTCCTGGCTTCAGAATGGCTCAGCTCCGGCTGTTGGGGCCATTTAGGGAATGAACCAATGGAAAGCTTTTCTCTCTGTTTCTCCCTTTCACTGTCTGTAACTCTACTTCTCAAATAAATAAATAAAATCTTTAAAAAAAATTCAATTAGCCACCTGTAGCTAGAAGTCTTCCAAATAGCACAAAATATCTCTGGGATCTAGACATCCTTTGGTGTGTATAAATACATGTGTGCGTATTTTAACTTTGTAAGGTACACCTGGGTATAATTAGTTTGATTAGATAAGTTATTGTTTAATTTCATCCTGGAAAGTTTCCCTTTTTATTTTAAACATCCAGAAAGAATTATTTGGTCTTGTATGGAATTAAAATTCTCATGTGAGTTAATTTTTTAAAAAGGTTTATTTATTTGAAAGGCAGAGTTAGAAAAAGGGAGAGACAGACAGCTTCCATTCACTCCTTCATTCCTCAAATAACTACAGTGCCAGGGCTGGGCCAGTCTAAAGCCAGGTGCTTAATCTGGGTCTCCCATGTGAGTTCAGGGACCCAAAAACCTGGGTCATCTTCCCTTGCTTTCTCCCAGACCATTAGCTGGATTGAAAATGAAGCATGGGGCCAGCGCTGTGCCAGAGCGTGTGAGGTCACCGTGTGTGGTACTGGCATCCTATATGGGCACTGGTTCAAGTCCCAGATGCTTTGATTCTGATTCAGCTCTCTGCTATGGCCTGAGAAAGCAGTACAAGATGGCCCAAGTTCCTGGCCCCTGCACCCTCTTAGGAGACCTGGAGGAGGCTCCTGGCTCCTGGCTCCTGGCTCCTGGTTTCGGATCAACCTGCTCCAGTCTTTGCAGCCATTTGGGGAGTGAACCAGCAGATGGAAGATATATATTTATTCTCTCTTTCTCTCTCCCTCTCCTTCCCCTTCTCTCTTTCTTTTCCCTTCTCTCTCTTCTCTGCCTCTCTAACTCTGCCTTTCAAATAAATAAATCTTTAAAAAAAAAAAAAGTGGAGCAGCCAAGAATTGAATGGTACCCTTTTGGAATGCTGGCATCACAGGTGGTAACTTAACCCATTCCACCACAATGCTGGCCCCTCAGGTTAATTTTCTTTTTTTACTGTGTTTTCTGTGTGTCTGTGTTTTTAAGCAGTAACTTACAATGTTCAAAACTCAGATTTTGTGCCAAAGAGTATATAGTGAAGTCATCTCACACTGATCCCCAACCAGCCAGGTCACCTCTCAATTATGTTATCTTTTCTTAGAGACTTTTATATATATTAACAAGCAAATATATCTTTTTTAAGAAGCATGGGGCTGGCATTGTGGCACAGCAGATTAACAAGCACTTGTAACACTGGATCCCCATATGAAAACTGCTCCACTGCTGATCCAGCTCCCTGCTAATGCACCTGGGAATGCAGTAGGTGATGGCCCAAGTACTTGGATCCATGCTTACCCACATGGGAGACTCAAATGGAGTTCTGGGCTCCTGGCTTTCAGGCTGGTCCATTCCTGGCTGTTGTGACCATTTGGGAAGCGAACCAGTGGATGGAAGATCTGCCTCTTTCTGTCTCTCTGTCACTTTGACTTTCAACTAAGTAAATAAACCTTTAAAAAAATGATGCCAGCTATATGCATTATTATGCATTATGTTTTTCACTTAACAATGCTTTATAGAGCATTATTTATCAACATGTAAAGCTTGTTTTTTTCTCATGGTATATATTGGATGGTGTGGTTTTAACAATTTTTTTTTTATTTGACAGAATTAGAGACAGAGACCGAGAGAGAGGTCTTCTTCTGTTGGTTCACCCCCAAAATGGCCGCCGCAGCCACTGATGCACAGATCCGAGGCCAGGAGCCAGGTGCTTCTTCCTGGTCTCCCATGTGGATGCAGGGGCCCAAGCACTTGGGCCATCATCCTTCACTGCTTTCCCAGGCCACAGCAGAGAGCTGGACTGGAAGAAGAGCAACCGGGACTAGAACCTGGCGCCCATAGGGGATGCCGGTGCCACAGGCGGAGGATTAGCCAAGTGAGCCATGGCGCCGGCCCCTTAACAAATATTTCTGTATTAATCAACATTTAGGTAGGGGGTGGGGAACATCTGACCTGTGAAATCATTTGGTCTGGCCGTACTAAGGCAACTTAGGTGGGACTCAAAATTTAATAAATTATAGCAGGTTAATTTTTAAATTGATAATTTTTTAAAAGATTTATGTATTCATTTGAAAGTCTGGAGTTACTGATTTATAGAGAAAGGCAGAGAGAGAGCAATTGATCTTGCATCTGCTGGTTCACTCCCCAAATCGCTGTAATGGCCAGGGCTGTGCCAGGCCAGAGCCAGGAGCTTCATCCAGGTCTCTTATGTGGGTGCAGGGGCCTACATTTCAGATATTCTCTGCTGCTTTCCCAAGCACGTTAGCAGGGATTTGGATCGAAAGTGGAGCAGCGGGTCTGCGAACTGGTGCCCATATGGGAAGCCAGTGCTGCAGGTGGCAGCTTTACCTGTTATGCCACGGGGCCAGCCCCAAAATTGATAATTTTGTATGGCCCATAAATGATGTTATGAATGTCCAAATAATCCTTGTCAGAAAATAGGACTTCTACCCCTTATTTACATGATTTCCAAGCATTTGCCATTTCAAGCATTGCTGTAATGAGCAGCCTTTTACTTACATCATTATCTGTAAGTTGTTTCGTCAACAAAATGAATATTTAAAAATTATACTGGTCAAAGTGCTTCTACAACTAGTGTTGTCTGTCAGAATGCAGTTTTTAAAGCGCACCTCCCCATTTGAAAAATATTTGGGGGAGGGGCAGGATTTGGCCTGGTGGTTATGACCCTCATATTCTGTATTGGAATACCTAAGTTTAAGTCCTGGCTCGGCTCCTGATCCCAGCTTCCTGCAAATGTGCACCCTGGGAGGCAGCACTTGATGGCTCAGGTGGTTGGGTCCCTGCCACCTAAGTGGAAGTGCTGGATTGAGCTCCTGGTTACCGTCCTCAGCCTGGCCCAGCCTCAGCTATTGTGGGCAATTGGAGATTTAAGCAGTACATGAGAGCTCTCCATCCTTGCCTCTCAAACAGACTTTTAAAAACCGGCTGACATTTTGGCTCAGCATGTGAAACTGCTGCTTGCATCCCACATCCAAGAACACCTGTTTGAATCTGGTTCTGGTTCTAGCCTGTTCAAGGTTGGGCCGCTCTACTTCTGATCCACCTCCCTGGAAATGGGCCTGTTGGACCTCCTTTTACTGTTGCTGACTTCTCTCATCTGACCTCTGTGAACACATCTTTGATCAGCTGTGGTACTGATCAGCCTCCTCATTTGGTTTCTTATTTCGCTTTGCTGGGTCACATCTGCAGTACTTTCTGAGGAAAGGTACGTGAGAGTTAAAGATTTTGGAGGCCTTGACTACTAAGCAGTGAGATGCCCATAGCTTGATGGGCTATAGAATTCTTTTCCTCAGAATTTTGAAGTCCCTGTGCTGTTGTTGACAGCTGTTGATAAAATCTGAAATTATGCTAATAGCTTTTTTTTGGAGAGGGGGTGTATGTGACAGTCCTCTCTTTCACTTATTCCTTAGAAATTTGTAGACACTTTTCCTTGTCCCCATTTCCCAGTGACATGCTTTAATGTGAGTCTGTTTGCATCCTTTGTGTTGGGTACTAACTTACTGGGCTTTTTCTTAAAGCAACTCACATCCATCACTTTGGACAGATTTCATTGGTGACTTATTTCCTTTCATTTTTTCTTCTCTTTGAAAGGGTATTCAAATATTGGATGTATTCAAATATTTCTTTGGGAAATTTCACCTATATCCCTACCTTTGTATGTTTCATTTTTAGCTTCTAGGTGTTCTCTCTCCCTTTCTCACCCCTACTCCCTTCTTCTTCACTTCCTCTCTGTCTTCTGAATGCTCACTTTTCTGGCTTCTTGTAGTGGTTTTATGTTTGCAAAATCTTAACATCTCTTTGAGAATATGTGTGGATATATATTTTTAGATGCATTTTCTTATCTGTGCTTGTTTTCTCCAAGTTGCTTGTTTTTCTTTTTAACTCCCATGCCAGCATCTAGTGACTGGGATAGCAGAGGGAATAGAGGGATCTAGCTGCTTCCTAAACAGCTTTCACCTCCCTTTTTCGCTCCCAGTTCTAAAAGTGCTGCCAGCTTCTGACTTTAAAAAGACTCGTACATATGTTGATCAGTTATCAGTTACTCCACTTATATTCCAGCTCTTTCCCACTTCTCCTGCTCTGTTGCTCTGTCCACACTTATCAGTGATTTTTTTTTTTTAGACTTCTGAAACCTCTTTACTATGTATTGTTTTAGTAGGATTTAGGAAGGGGGCAGTGTTAGAATCATTCAGTTTTCCAGACAATGGAGTGCCTTTTATGTGTCAGGAACACTTCCTCTTTAGTGCTTAAAAGGCTTTCCCCTTGACCTTAAAGATAACTGAGTTACTGAACAGGAGAGAAATAACGCATACTTTTCTGTCTTCAGTGTGTTGTATTATGAGAATTAACTGTAAAACTTGTTCTCAAAACAGTTTGTGTATGTGTAAGTGTGTGCATGTGAGAGCGCACAAATTATTAAACTCTTAGTATAGAGTTGGTCGTCTGTGTATAAAGTTGGTTGAGGCCGGCGCCGTGGCTCAACAGGCTAATCCTCCGCCTTGCAGCGCCGGCACACCGGGTTCTAGTCCCGGTCGGGGCGCCGGATTCTGTCCCGGTTGCCCCTCTTCCAGGCCAGCCCTCTGCTGTGGCCCAGGAGTGCAGTGGAGGATGGCCCAGGTGCTTGGGCCCTGCACCCCATGGGGAGACCAGGAAAAGCACCTAGCACCTGGCTCCTGCCATCGGATGAGCGCGGTGCGCCGGCCGCAGCGCGCCGGCCGCGGCAGCCATTGGAGGGTGAACCAACGGCAAAGGAAGACCTTTCTCTCTGTCTCTCTCTCTCACTGTCCACTCTGCCTGTCAAAAAAAAAAAAAAAAGTTGGTTGAAAATGAAACTTAATGGAGAAAGAGACTGGGAATGGGGGAGGGAGGAGGAAGGGGGGTGGTGTGAGCGCAGATGTGGTGGGAAGAATCACTATATTCCTAAAATTGTACCGATGAAATTTGTATAAAGTTTCTTTGAGGAGTGGAAAGTAACTTAATGTTGCATACTGATGATAGAAAACAATGTTACAGTTTTTTATATTGGCAAAATTATGCCAAGAATGATAAACCTAGCAAGTAATTTGCAGCTTTATGTGTAAGTACCTTCCTTAAATGGGCAGGAATTATAAACTTGTCAAGTAATTTGCAGGATTCATAAATAAAAGCTATGTATCTACTGAAGAATACAGAAGATGCCTTTAATAAGTGAAGGATCATTGTTTGCTTTTGAAAAAAGCCTAGTGTTACAAAGATGTTAATGCGGGCCGGCGCCGTGGCTCAACAGGCTAATCCTCCGCCTTTCGGCGCTGGCACACCGGGTTCTAGTCCCGGTCGGGGCGCCAGATTCTATCCAGGTTGCCTCTCTTCCAGGCCAGCTCTCTGCTGTGGCCAGGGAGTGCAGTGGAGGATGGCCGGAGTGCTTGGGCCCTGCACCCCATGGGAGACCAGGAGAAGCACCTGGCTCCTGCCATTGGATCAGCGCAGTGTGCTGGCTGCAGCTCACCAGCCGCAGCGGCCATTGGAGGGTGAACCAATGGCAAAAGGAAGACCTTTCTCTCTGTCTCTCTCTTTCACTGTCCACTTTGCCTGTCAAAAAAATAAAAATAACAAAATGTTAATGCTTCTTGAATTTAATACTCAAATTCAGTATAAATGGAATCAAAATGCCAAAATTTTTGCAGGTGAGGTGAGGCCACAGCAGAGAGCTGGACTGGAAGAGAAGCAACCGGGACAGAATCCGGCACCCCTACTGGGACTAGAACCCAGGGTGCCAGCGCCACAGGCAGAAGATTAGCCTAGTGAGCGGCAGTGCTGGCCTACGCATTTTATTTTTTAAAAGCGGTTTTAAGTTTGCAACAAAATTGAGCAGAAACTATAGTTCCATACCTCCTGCACCCACATGTGAACAGCTTTCCCACTGTCTTGTACCAAAGTGGTACATTTATTACAATGGATTGATTCATTGTTATGCAAAGTCCAATGGTTAATTTAGGGGTTCACTCTTGGTATTATTGTACATTCTGTTTATTTTGATAAGTATAGAATGACATACATCATTATTATAGTACCATTCTGAATACTTTAACTGCCTTAAAAATTCTCTGTTCTGCCTTTCTACCTACTCCCTCAACCCACTGATCTTTGCCTTTTCCAAAGTGTCATCATAGTTGAAAACACGAAACATGCAATCTTTTTGATTGGTTTCTTTCACTTAGTAATCTGTATTTAAAGTTGCCCCTGCTTTTCATGGCTTAATAGCTTAATAGGTCACTTTTTTTTTTTTAAGATTTCTTTCCTTTTTTTTTTTTTTTTTTTTGGATTTGAAAGCCAGCGTCAGAAGGAGACACAGAGAGATGTCTTCCATCCATCCATTGGTTCACTTCCTAGATGGCTGCAACTGCCTGGGCTGGGCCAAGCTGAAGCTAGGAGCTTCATCCTGGTCTACAACTTGGGTAACAAGAGCTCAAGCACTTGGGGGTCATCTTCCAATGCTTTTCGCAGGCACATTAGCATGGAGTGTGGTCGGAAGTGGAACAGCTGGGACATGAACCAGCACTCATGGGATGCCGGCATTGCAGGTGGCAGCTTTACCTGCTATGACACAATACCAGCCCCCCCCCCCCCCCCGCTTCCCTAAGATTTATTTATTTATTTGGTAGGTAGAGTGACAGAGTAAGAGACACACACAAACACACACACAGAATCTTTCATACATTGAATGGTTCACTCCCCAAATGACCTTGTCAGCTAGAGTTGGACCAGGGTATAAACCAGGAGCCTGGAACTCCATCTAGGTCTCCCATGCAGTCGGTGGAACCCTGGTACCTGAACCATTATCTGCTCCCTCCTTGGATGCACATCAGGGAGAAGCTGGATTGGAAATGAATGCAGGCTGACTATGGGATATATGGCTGTCCAAAAGTGGTGGTTTACCCCACTGTGTGCAACAATGTCCACCCCATTCTTATTTTTAAATATGAATCTTCTGGTAGCCTTTGCTATTAACAGTGGTGACATTTAAATTTTATTGTGTCAGCCTTGCTATTTTAGGTCACACTTCTCTTTGTTTCTTTTGTCTGTGTCATACTCCCCTAAATCTGAATTTGTAATCTTGTTTTAAGCTAGTACTTTGGTCAGTAGATACTATTGTTCTCTTAGAAACTATTTTAGGGTCCAGCACTATGGCATAGCGGGTAGGGCTCCACCTGCAGTGCTAGCATCTCATATGGGCTCAGGTTCAAGTCCTGGCTGCTCCATTTGTGATCCAACTCTCTGCTATGGCCTGAGAAAGCAGTAGAAGATGGACTCGGCCCCTGTACCTGCATGTACCTGCTGGAGGAGGCTCCTAGCTCCTGGCTGTAGATCTGCTCAGCTCCAGCCATTGTGGCCATTTGGGGAGTGAACCAAATGGAAGTGAACCAGATGGAAGACGTTTCTGCCTCTGCCTCTGCTTCTCTGTAACTCTGCCTTTCAAGTAAATAAATAAATATTAAAAAAAAAAAACTAGTTTATTTTAAAAAGCTAAATGTAAGATACAATAAGGCATTTAACTTAGTGATTAAGACACCAGTTAGGATGCCAGTATCCCATGTTGGAGTTCCTGACCTTGAGTCCTGACTCTGGCTCATGATTCCATCTTCCTTCTAATGCAAACTCTGGGAACAACTCTAGTGTTTGGTCCCTGCCACTCATGTGGGAGATTTGCATTACAGTTCCTGCCTTTGGCCTGACCCAGTCCCTGTCTATGCCTGCATTTGGGGAGTGGATTAGCAGATTGGAAGAAGTTCTCACTTTCTTCAACTCTATCTCTGGTTCTGTTTATCTCTTTCTCTTTGTGCCTATTTCTTGCTCAAATAAAATTTAGGAAAAGGTTAATTTATTTTGATGCAAAAATTTGAAATCCATGTAGCTTTTTTTATATTTCTCATGAACTTTTTGAAGACTCCTTGTATTATTTAGATATGAATGTTAATTATTCAGCTTCTATTCATAAAATTTTCTTCATCTTGAAATTTAATTTAAAAGACTAGCTAGCCAAAATTTTGGGTTTGGTATGCTCCATTTACTCATCCATCTTCACATCCTTCATGTCCTCTTGAGTGCTGATTTCTAATGGTAACTGACAGTTGTTGATCACTTAAGTGCCAGACTCCTGTGTTGTCACTGAAAATCCTCTTTCTACAAAAGAAGAAAGTGATACTTGCTGCAATATTAAGGACTTGCCCTAGATCACTTGAATTTTTATTATTTAAAAAAAGTTTCTCCCTACTATGCTTATCTTAAAATTTAAGGACTGATCAAATAGGGACTCATGGAATCCAAGCCTTTAGCCAGTTGACTGTATTGCCTCCTGGTAGATCAGGGATTGGTAAATCTGGGATTGCATTTACTGTTATATTGAGGAAAACTGGTAAAGTCAGAGGCTAGTATACAAAGACTGTAAGTTACAGCATTATTTGGAACTATAGAGGATGGTATATGGGTAAATGTGACTATAATTCTTCCTCTTCCTCTTCATCTATTCCACTCTCCTCCACCGTCTTAGAGGCAGAGAACCAAAGGGAGGTGGAGAGCTTGCTCTTATCCCCCTGGTTAACTACCCAAATGTCCACAAGTGCTGAAACTGGACTTGGAGAATAAATCTTTTAAACAAAAATATGTTAGGGAGTAGAGGAAAGTGAAATCTTTTTTTTTTTTTTTTTTGTAAAATCAACCGCATAACCTGCACAGCGTCTGACCCTTCAGTATCCCTTGAGTAAATATTTGCATAATGAGCAGCGAAGCACCCATGCAGTTAGTTTTAACTACTCAAAATACTTATTTTTTTTGTTTTCTGTGTATCAGAATTTAATTGCTTTTCATTTATTTGCTTAATCTTCACAATAATCCTTTAAGTGCTATAATGCCTATTTTAAGACAAGGAAGCAGGGAGGCTAAGTTGCTTGCTTATAATTATACAGTGGTGAATTGCAGAACTGGGATTTCAACCTGGGCATCATCTGAACCCAGTTTCACTTTGGTGAAACCTTTTAAAAATACATTACCAACCTAATGTTTTTGAAAAGTGAAACAAATGAAAAAAATGCAGACAAAATTCAAACATTCATATATTCCCTTTTTGTATTTCATCTCATTGTAGACCAGTTTTTGGGCCAGCTGTGAGTAGTCTGTGGACCACACTTTAAGTTACTGCTTCAAACCATTGTTAGTGCCAGGGAAGCTATCGATTTTTTTCATACTTCAAATTAAGAGTTAGGTGATATCTCCTGAACTGGAGAGGGAGAAATCCTGGAAGTTTCCCAAGTAATTATATGTTTGAAGGAAATAGGGGACACAGATTGGACATTTTGAGAGGAAGGGGCTCATCACTATTTCAAAAAGTTAATGTGTGTATAGATTGAGAGTTAGTGAGAAACATAAATGTTCAAAACCATAGAAAAGAATGGTTTTGGAATTGAAGCAATATGATTTTTACATGGTGAGAATAATCTAAAATTTAGTCAGGCTTGTTAAAGAAAACACCAAAGAAGTGGTATTAGATCTGAGAAATATGTAACTTTATATATTAGGAATGCCCTGCAGGGTTTAACGTCTACTAATTTTTGCAGAAAGTATTGAAAAGCTACTTGAGATTCATTTCAGGGAATTGTTAGATTGTCCCATCCTGGTGGCTTGCCTTTTTTTCTTGGACTTCATCTTCTCTGACACTAACAATGAACCCTGGGACTGCTAAATTATAATACTGAACATTTTTATTTGAGCCTGTTTAAAAACATTTTAGGGGTGTCGGCGCTGTGGCTCACTTGGTTAATCCTCTGCCAATGGCACCAGCATACCCTATGGGCGCCGGATTCTACTCCCGGTTGCTCCTCTTCCAGTCCAGCTCTCTGCTGAGGCCCGGGAGGGCAGTGGAGGATGGCCCAGGTGTTTGGGCCTCATGGGAGACCAGGAAGAAGCACCTGGCTCCTGGCTTCAAATTGTCAGTGCTAGCCATGGCTAGCGGGTGAACCAACAGAGGGAAGACCTTTCTCTCTGTCTCTCTTGCTGTCTATAACTCTGTCAAATAAATAAATTTAAAAAGAATTTTATACTTTGCAAACTAGTTGTCTTTTTCTGTTCTCTGACTTGCCTTCTGTGTTTAGTCTCTTTGACCGGTTTGTTAATAGCTTCCATTGCCCACAAAATGGAGGGTACACTTTTAGCTTGACCTCTGAGGCCTTTCACAATCTCTGTTCTTCCAGCTCTGACTTTGGTTTCACGAACTGTTTCAGCCGATTGGTTACATTGTTTGGATACATGCTGCACTATTCCATAGCTTTGCTCTGTCTCCCTAGTCTGCCTACTGTAATGTGTTACACAATGGCTTTCAAGGACAGGTTGTCTTTTAGGCTAAAAATCTGATTATTTTGAGAGTAGACACAGTCTGTTAATTTAGTCTTTGCTTTTTTGTTAAGTTAACTTTTGTACTTTGGAATATTGCTAAAAACGGACATTTAATGTGTAGTTTCCACTAAAATTTGCTAGTTGGGAGACTACCAGTCTGAGAAAGTGGTGAGAGGGATGTGGTAGTACAGGGGATAGAGTTTTTTTTTTTTAAACTGAAAGTAAGTTTAAAACACTTTATTTTCCATGTTCTGAGTTGTAATCTTAGAAGTAACTGTCTCTCTTAAGGTAGAACTTATTCTTTAAATTTGTGTTTAAGTTCCTATACAGAACAACATGATAATCATAGTTCCTTTTCTTCCTTAATCTGTCTTTTGAGAAGTTGATGGTACAAGTGTCATATCACCCTGCTGTACCTATCTCATGGAATGTCCTAAATCCCAAATGCCTCAGTTGAATTAGCCTTACAAAGAATCTTAAGAGGCATCCAATTTCAAAATACCTTGATTCCATTTTTAAATTCAGTTTGTATTAAAAGTACTTACTAAATTAAGAGAAATAGTAATTTGGAGACTTGTTAGGATTCTTTTGAAGATAAAATGCAGCTGTTCTGATTTTGCATAGTTCTATAATTATAAATCATTTAAGTTTTTTTATTTGAGAGGCAGGTTTACTTCCCAAACATCCATGATGGCCAAGGATAGGCCATAGACAAAGTCCAGGGCCAGGAATTCAATCCAGGCCTCTCACATGGGTGGCTAGGACCCAATTATTTGAGTCCTTATTGCCTTTCTGGGTCTGCATTAGTGGGAGCTAGAGTTGGGAATTGGAGCCAGGACTCAACAGCACTGACAAGGGAAGTGAGCATCTTAACTGCCATGCCAAATGCCTGCCCCTGTAAATCACTTTTTGGTTGAATAATTTCATACAAGATGGCCAGGATTGTGGACATTATTTCTCATATATAATATCATAAGCTCATAAGGTGTAGGTATTAGATGTTTCTCATAAAATTGTGTCATTCCCCAGAGAACCAGCCTGAAAGTTTTAAATAATATCCCATACATGAATGGTATGTTTCATTTTGCTTTCTCTAAGTATAAGAAAGGATAAACAGCTTGGTTATTTGAATTCAAGTTAAGAGGTTTTTGTTTTTGTTTTTTTGACAGGCAGGGTGGACAGTGAGAGAGAGACAGAGAGAGAAAGGTCCTCCTTTACTGTTGGTTCACCCTCCAATGGCCGCTGCAGCCAGCGCGCCGATCTGAGGTCAGGAGCCAGGTGTTTCCTCCTGGTCTCCCATGCAGGTGCAGGGCCCAAGCACTCCAGCCATCCTCCACTGCACTCCTGGGCCACAGCAGAGAGCTGGACTGGAAGAGGGGCAACCGGGACGGAATCTGGCTCCCCGACGGGGGCTAGAACCTGTGTGCCAGCGCCACAGGCCTAGGATTAGCCTATTGAGTCACGGCACCGGCCAAGAGGCTTTTAACAAATAAGTTGAGGGGGCTGGCGCTAAGGTTCACTTGGTTAATCCTACGCCTGTGGCACCGGCATCCCATATGGGTTCTAGTCCCTGTTGCTCTTCTTCCAGTCCAGCTCTCTACTGTGGCCCAGGAGTGCAGTGGAGGATGGCCCAAGTGCTTGGGCCCCTGCACCCTCATGGGAGACTGGAAGGAAGCACCTGGCCCCTGGCTTTGGATTGGCGTAGCTCCAGCAGTAGCGGTCATTTGGGGAGTAAACTAACAGAAGGAGGACCTTTCTGTCTGTCTCTCTCACTAACTCTATCTGTCAAATCAATTAAAAAAAAAAAACAAGTTGAAACAAAAGAAAATGATTTTATAATTAGGCATGTCTTACTGAGAAATCTGTTTAACAAATTTCTTCATGCTTTAAAATAATTTAACTGCAAAATCAGGAAGCTTTAAGTTGAAGCTTTTTTCAAAAAATTATTTTCATTTTATTTGAGAAACAAATACCATCCATCTGCTGGCCCATCTCCCAAATGCCTACAATAGCCAGGACTAGGCTAGATTGAAGCCAGGAGCCCAGAACCCATTCAGTGTCTTCATGTGGGTGGCAGGGACTCAAGTGTGAGAGCTCATTCACTGCCTCCTAGGGTGCACGCAAGAAGCCAGATCTTGGAGTGAAGTAGCAAGGACTTGAAGGCGCTCTGATACAAGATGTAGGCATTCCATGCTGATGACTTCACCTCTCCAAATGTCTAGCTCATTGCTACGATATTTGGATTATTGCTACTGATAAAGAATAGCTTATTGAGATAAGTAGATGTTCACTCTCCAAATGGCTACAACGGCTGGAGCTGCGCCAATCTAAAGCCAGGATCCAGGAGCTTCTTCCTGGTCTCCCATGTGGATGCAGGGGCCCAAGGACTTCTACTGATTTCCCAGGCCACAGCAGAGAGCTGGATTGGAAGAAGAGCAGCCTAGAACCTGTGCCGGTATGGGATGCCAGTGCCTCAGGTGGAGGATTAACCTAATGCACCAGGGCACCAGCCTCAAGGGAGAAAGTTATAAATGAATTGGATAGAAAGTCACATTTTGGACCCCTGAAACTTGTGATTACTCATTATTGTTACTTCATTATTTTTTATGTACTAAGGTAAAAAGTTTATATATTGTGAAAGCATGGTTTGTCATGAGGATTTTGAGCTTCTGAGTAAGTTTGAGAATTTACACTACAATGGGTTAAGCATCCCTTATCTGAAATCTGAAACTTTGAGCACTGACAGGGCACTACCAGTAGAAAATGGCACACCTGACCTCATGTATGGGTTGCAGTCAAAATGCAGGTGCAAAACACACCCTTTATTCAGCATCTACAAGGGAAAAAAGTCCCTTTCACTTGTTACACACAAATTTTGTTTCATCCACAAAATTAAAATTACATACAGTTGCCTTTATGTGTGTGTGTGTGTGTGTGTGTGTGTGTATATACATATATATGTGTGTGTATATATATATACATATATATGTATATATATATATGTAAAGGCAAATGTATGTAAATGTATATATAAAGTATATATGAAACAAGTGCATTTTTTGTTTAGCTGCCCAATTTAGCTTAATATGTATTTGCAGATACTTCAGAATCCAAAGCACTTTTTGATTTCACACATTTTGGATAAAGAATACTCATCCTGTACTTAGCTTTAGGAAGGAAGGGTAACTTTGGCTGTTATACCCAATCTCACTTTAAACTCACCATTATTTTAAATCTCACAAAGCATGATTATTGTTCCTTTAAACTATTAATAGTCTTTTATATGTCTACTCATTTGCTTGTATTTATATCTTCTAGTGATTCTCATTCTTTTTTGTACCTTCATGTTACCATCTGGATTAGTTTTCCTTCAAGCTAAGGGTTTTCCTTTGGTATTTTTCTTACTTTGAATCTGTTGGGTTGTGTATTTGTGTGTGCACTGAGACTATACTGAGACTATTTTTATCCCCCCCCCCCTTTTTTTTTAAATTTATTTGAAGGTCAGAGCAATAGAGAGGAAGAGACATATTTTTCCATCCACTAGTTCACTCCTGAATGGCTGCAATAGCCAGGTCTGGTTAAGTGAAAGCCAGAGGCCGGGAACTCCATTCAGGTCATCATGGATGACAGGGGCCCAAGTACCTGGGCCATCTTCCGCTGCTTTCCCAGGAGCCTTAGCTGGAAGCTAGGTCATCGGAAGCAGAGCAGCCAGGATGGAGTGTGAGTTTCACAAGCGGTGGGCTTAACTTGTTGTACCGCAGTGCTGGCCCCTCTCCTTCATTTTTTTTTTTCAAACTTTTTATTATTTAATTATTTAACAGGTAGAGTTATAGTGAGAAAGACAGAGAGAAAGGTCTTCCTTCTGTTGGATCACTCCCCAAATGGCTGCCAACGCTGCCACTGTGCCGATCCAAAGCCAGGAGCCAGGTGCTTCCTCCTGGTCTCCCATGCGGGTGCAGGTGCCCAAGCACTAGAGCTATCCTCCACTGCTCTGCTGGGCCACAAGCTGAGAGCTGGCTTGGAAGAGGAGCCAAGGGGAATAGAACCTGGTGCCCATATGGGATGCTGGCGCCGCAGGCGGAGGATTAACCAAATGAGCCACGGCGCCAGCCCCCCTCCTTCATTTTTGAAGGACATCAAATTCTAAGATGAAAGTTTTTTAACTTCAATACTACAATGTCGTTCTTGTTGTCTATGGCTTCCATAGTTTCTGTTGAGGAGGTAACGGTTCTTATTTTCGTGTAAACATTTCTAACCACTTTTAATATACTACCTCTAAATCTTTTTTTTCTGTAGTGTGATTCTGATGTACCTGAATGTAGTTTTATGTTTATGTTTATACTATTTGGTATTTTTGAGCTGCTTAAATCTGTGACCTGGATTCGATCAGATTTGGTCAAAATTTTAGGATTAGTTCTTCTATCCCATTCTGTCATCTTGTCCTTGAACCTTTTAACCACGTTCTGCACATTTCTTACACTCTACTTCTTTTGTATTATTTGTGCATCAGTTTATAATTTCTTTAGACCTGTTTTTGAGTTTGCTAAGCCTGCATCCTGTTGAGTTTGGTCTGCTGTTATTCATTTAGTGAACTCTTAATTTCAGATATTGTAGTTGGTATGATTTCATCAGGGAGCTGAAGGTTTTCAGCCCACTCAATAGCTAGATCAGAACTCTGTTTCTGAAATAGTGGGGCAGCCTCAGAGGTTTTGGCTAAGTTTAAGAGTCAGGTAGGGACCTGTGAGTCTTTTCAGATAGATTTGTTTTTGTGCTCACTCTGCTGTACTCCATTTTTCTCTGTTACCTTGTTGCCCAAAGCACACCTGTATTGTTAGTCTCTAACTTCTTGTTTGCTGTATCCATTGAAAGGATCAGTTTTAAGCTAGCTGGGTAGGAAATAGCATGCAGTAATTATCTGAAGACTTACATTGACTGATGAGAAAATGCTGGTAAAAATGTTGGGTGATGTTAACTTCTGTATATAAACTTTAGGGCATGTAAACATTTACATTCATTCAGTTAAAAAAAATCAAGCCAATTAAGATTCTATTGTTTACCACAGAATCATTAAAAAAAAACAATATGAGTAAAATGAGGACATGGCTTCTGCTGAGTAACATTATTGGTTTAATGGGGAAGTTCCTGTAATAAATTGAAAGTAAAAAATATATTCTGTGAAATGAGTACTTAATCGTAAGTCTGTTTGATGTGTTTGCAATTCATACCTTTTGGCCAGTCCCTGTTGGGGTGCTGGATTCTGTCCCAGTTGCCCGTCTTCCAGTCCAGCTCTCTGCTGTGGCCAGGGAGTGCAGTGGAGGATGGCCCAGGTGCTTGGGCCCTGCACCCCATGGGAGACCAGGAGAAGCACCTGGCTCCTGGCTTCAGATTGGTGCAACGCGCTGGCCATAGCAGCCATTTTGGGGGTGAACCAATGGAAAGGAAGACCTTTCTCTGTTTCTCTCAAAAAGAAAAAAAAATTCACACCTTTTTTTTTTTTAAGCTTTATTTTATTGGACACAGAGAGAGAGAAAGATCTTCCATTTGCTAGTTTACTCCCCAGTTGCCCAAAATGGGCAAATCTAGGCCAGGCTGAAGCCAGGAGCTTAAAGTAGGAACTCCATCCAGGTATGCCATGTGGGTGGCGGGAACCCAAGTACATGGGCCATTGTCTGCTGACTTCTAGGCATATTAGCAGAAAGCTGTGTCAGAGTTGCAGAGTAGCTAGGACTGTAATGAGGCGCCTGGATAAAGGATGTGTGCATCCCAAGCAGTGGCTTTACCTGCTGTGCCCCGGAGCTACCCCCATGCAGAGATTTTTTTTCTTAATTGGCATTTTCCAGGAACTTTTTGATGCCCCCTTTTGAATTTATATACCTTACTGTGTTAACACACATCTCTGATTTTTGCTGATTCAGTTGTGTTTGTGGTGTGAGTCTGTGTGTTTATGGAAGAGAGGAAAGAGCTTTTGTTTCAGCTTCTGGGGCCTTTCCTTAGCTACCTGTTTTGTTGATGCTAATTTATAATATGGTGAAAAGCTACATGATAGAATGAGGATCCCTAACATAAGGCAAGGACCCGTGTATTATTGTCTGTTATTGTCTTGATCACCTGATCAGCTTTTGGGGAGGGGGAGCGGTCATCTTAATACAATTAGTTGTTTCTCCAAGCTTCAGTTTTATTCCTTCCACCTCTGGCCAATAACATGTATGCTTCAGTGTGATTAAGAAAGGTAGTTGAGGGGCCAGGGTTGTAGTGCAATAGATTAAGCCATCACTTGGCCTGCATCCTATTTTGGAGTGCTAGTTTGAGTCTGGCTTCTCCATTTCAGATGCATCTTCCTACTGTTGAACCTGGGAAAACAGTGGATGATGGCCCAAATATTTAGGTCCCTGCTACCCAAATGGGAGACCAGGATGAAGTTCCTGGCTCTTGGCTTTCGTCTAGCCCAGCCCTGGCTGTTGTGGGCAGTTCAGGGGTAAACCAGGGGATGGAAGATCGATCTTTGTTGCTCTGGCTTTCAAATAAATATTTTTCCACCAAAGTTGATTTCCCTATCTTTATTTCATGATCCCTGACAGTCTTGATATTGAAAAAAAAGCAAACAGGGGCCAGCACTGTGGCGTAGCAGGTAAAGCTGCTACCTGCAGTCCTGGCATCCCATATGGGCGTTGGTTCGGGTCCCAGCTGCTCCGCTTCTGATACAGCTCTCTGCTGTGGCCTGGGAAAGCAGTAGAAGCTGGCCCAAGTCCTTGGGCCTCTGCACTCTAGTGGGAGACCCAGAAGAAGCTCCTGGCTTCAGGTTGGTCCAGCTCCAGCCGCTGCAGCCATCTGGGGAGTGAACCAAGAAATGGAAGACTTCTCTCTCACTCTTTTTCTCTCTCACTATAACTCTGACTCTGACTCTGCCTTCAAATAAATAAATAAATCTTTTTTAAAAATGCAAATGAGAGGGTAACTATATATATAATTATTTTATTTTTAATTTGAGAAATCTTTTGCATTTAACAGATGGCTGAAAATGGAGAGTCTGGTTCTTAGAAGTTAGTCTCTGGTCTGTTTTATGAGAGAGTTGCAGTAATTCCATCTCTTTAAAAAGATATGCAGCAATATTGGTCTAAGTTTATTTAGAATATTGCCATCATGGAAATGTTAGGAAGTTTAAAATGTTTTGTGTTACTTTCTACTAGGAAACCACCCCCACTCCTAATCCCCCGCCTGCAGAAGAGGAGAAAACAGAGTCTAATCAGGAGGTTGCTAACCCAGAACACTATATTAAACATCCTCTACAGAACAGGTAAGCTTTTGACACCCAAGTTTTCTGACCTCAGCCATGAGGTAAATGGTACACAGGGCTGCTTTGAAGGGGAAAGTTAGATGAGACTATTTTTAGATATGCTAAAGTAGAAGATTCCATTCACATTTGGATGGTCCGTGACTAGCAAGCATGTTTATGTGTGTTCTGAGCTCACAGAGTTCTAGAGGGAAAGATTGGTTTGAAATTCTTTAGTGTATAGAATCTTAAGGGCAGATGACTGGGATACCAACACATAGGGAGCTTTGTTCACGGGAGAATGTCTGTGGACAACTTAGACATGTAAACTAGAACAAAGTGGTGATCATGAAAACCAAGAAAATGTTTTGTTGTGAGGATATAATGGATAATAGCATGTGGGTGGGAAAAGTCAACTCAAAGCCTCTAAATATCCATTAGATTAGTTTAAAAAAAGTCCTTGCTAGTTTGAGAAAAGATTTTTTTCTTCTTTCTTTCCTTCCTTCCTTTTTTTCTCTCTCTCGCTCTCTGTTTTCTCTCTCTGCTTCTGTTTCTTTCAATAACAGTCTTGGGGCTGGCATTATGGCATAGCAGGTAAAGCTGCTGCCTGCAATGCAGCATGACATATGGGCCAGCATAACATATAGGTGCCAGTTGCAGTCCTGGCTGCTCCACTTCCAATCCAGCTCCCTTACTAAAGACCTGGGAAAAGTAGCCGAGGTCCTGCTGCCTGTATATTGAAGACTCAGATGAAGCATCTGGCTCCTGGCTTCAGCCTGGCTCAGCCCTGGCTTTTGGAGCCACTTGGAGGGTGAACCAACAGATGGAAACATGGTTCTCCTTTTCTCTCTTTGTCTCTGTCTCTGTCTCTCTCTCTCTCTCTGTTTCTCCCTCTCTCTATGTAACTCTGACTTTAAAATAAAGAAAAAGGTAAAAAATGCAAACTCTTGCATGGCAATGCAAATTTATTAAACTAATGCTAAGTTATGCAGAATTGCATCATTCTAATTAAAACTGAGTTTGCATGTGGCCATCTCAAAATAGTTGTAACATTAGATTGGTCACTTTTAAATACTGTGGCTCCCTTTACACACAAACACTAATGCATCCAAAGCAACAAGGCCTTGTTAAAATAGTAATAGTTACTTCAAATTAGTGTGATAGCCTTGTGAACAATTACACGTTTAAAATTACTTCCCAAGTTCATTCCCACAGTACTTGTCCACCACTTAACATCTCAACCAAAACATTAGGCTTGTAAAATAATCACTAACAGGCAAATGTACTAGTATATTCGGTACTGCAGATTTATTTATGCATAAGCAATCAAGGGAGTTATACAGTCTACAGCCCAGAAGTCTGAAAGTGATTTATAAAAATTGTTAAATCATTTAAATATTGTTTAAAAATGCACACTTGTTATACATCCCGCACTGTACAAATAACTAGAAACTTTGTTCCTGTGTAAACAAAAAAGGAAACATAATAGGATTTGAAAAGTCTGGATATTTCCTTCCTTACAGAGGTTAAAGACAACATCCATTAATTAAAGACATTATACTGAAAGGACTATCATATCTTAAAGACAAGTTCTCTATCTCTTTAGTTTTTTGAAAAATTATGCAGTTGTGTCATTAACCAAAGTAGTTTGTACACTACAATGATAATGATCTTAAATTTCTTAAAAATATTATAAATAAGCTTCAATTATCAAAGGAATGAAGTTTTCTGGAGTGGTCCATTAGGAGAAGCTCTTTGGACTTTTTTATTAATTAAAATAGTGATACTTTTAGAATTTTTGTTCTACTCTAATGCAAAGTATGGAGCAAATCAAAATATATAGTACACCATTTTTTATACATGTGCAGCATTGATAGATGAAGATTGTATCTTACCATTAATACTAGATGTAGCCTTTTATCAACTGCATATGCCTGGACATAAGTAAAAATCTTTTGTGATGGTGAAAAGTGACTAGAATATACTAGCTAATTCCTTTCATCTGCCTCAAATGGTGCCACCGCAGGAAAGTGTATTTAAGGTTCTGGTGAGTTTGACAAACTTGGAATGCTGGTACCACTGAATTGGGGGATAGTTCTCATCTGCCTCAGAATTAACAGTGCACTTTTATACATTAAAGCAACTGGTATAATGACCTTTTGTGGGTCTTCCCAGGTGCTGGAGTTTTTGTGTTAATTTGCCACACAAGATCTCTTTAATGTTTATGTTTGATTTTGCAGAAGATTCTAAGAATGTACAGTTACATTGTCTTGCTAGATTTTGACCTGTTTTTTTCCTACAACTCATCTTCCAAGTTACACTTACTACAAACCAGGATCATTTGAACATTATTAATGTCTTTAACTTGAAGATTCTCTTTTCTCAAATCTGGTAAATCATTCAGTATGAATTGTGCATTGTTAGAATAGACTAATGTAAAACTTGATCCATTTTTCATATGTAAATCCCTCATTCTGGGTTTCATATCAGTCTTAGGAAAGCGTTAACACAAAATTATGCTTACTTATAATAGCTTCACAGTAATTACACGGATGGTATCATGCTTCATTTAAGCCAGCAATTGCCCAGTATTTTGTGTTACTACCTCATATAATTTTACCTGAAAATAAACCTGAGAAATGTATAACTATGTATTCATTTAAGTCATTCATCATGTGTTAGCATAGGTAACATTTTTTAAATGAAGAAACTATTATTTAAAATAGAAAATACATAATGGAAAGAATATTAGGTTGGCATTTTTGCAAATGTCTTAAAGAATCTGACTTTAAACAAAATTTTTATCTATTTGAAAGTCAGAGTTAGAGAAGGAGAGGCAGAGAGAAAGATCCATCCTCCATTCACTGGTTCATGCCCCAAATGGCAGCAATGGCTGGGGCTGGGCCAGGCCAAAGCCAGGAGCCAGTAGCTTTATCCAGGTCTCCCATGTGGGTACAGGGGCCCAAGGACTTGGGCTATTTTCTGCTGCTTTCCCAGGTGAGTTAGCAGGCAGCTAGATTGGAAATGGAGCAGCAGGGACTTGAACCAGCCCAGAATCTGTCTTTTAATAGAAATCAGTTGGATTTTTATAGCTGCTTGTGTATTCAGTCTGCAAATAAAATTGTTTAGTGGAAGTATAAGAAGAAAATATGTCTTCACATATATTAATGTTTGGAAAAAGGAAGGAGAATTTTTAATGGCCCTAAAATACTGTAAATACTTTTCTTTGATACTAGGTTTCTTACAGGTTAATAGCAATGTGGAATCTGAAACCATGTCCAAGAGGTTTTCCTAGTATTAATTAAAATCCATTAGTTTATCTTATATTTAGAATGAATCTCTTATTTGTGCATGATTTTATAATATACATTGGTCATTTGGAAAATACTGATTCAGTGAGTTACAGAGATCTTCAAGATGTTGATAAATTTCATTATATTGTATTAAGTAATAATTATTAATAATACCTCAACTCCTCAGAAATATGTTTATTTTTTAGGAAATTATCAAGCTTATTGTGAAAAAAGCTTTCTAGAATTCTGGGTTTTTTCCCCCTGAAAGCTCAAATTTTAAACTAGCTTATTTCATTTTTCAAGAAGTAACCATGGTTTATCAGTGAAATGAGTAAAAAGCCACAATGACAGTCCTCAGATAACACTTCTAAAAATTTGCTTACTTATTTGAGGGACAGAGAACAAGAGAGAGCACATTCTCCCATCTGTTGTAGGTAGCTGGCTGGAACTGAAGCCAGGGGCTGAGAACTCAAGCTAGAACTCCCACTCAGGTGGGAGGGAGCAAGTAACTTGAGTTGTCACCACTGCCTCTCAGGGTCTGCATTGGCTTGAAGCTGGAGTCAGAAGACAGATGTATATATCATAACCTGGCGTTTCATATCATAACCAAGGGCCCACCCCTCACTGCAACATTTTTATCAGTGGGAAAATAAAAATTTTCCCATGAGTTTGGTACAGTTTTTCTTTAGTGTTGTCTCTAGTTCTCTTGTAATAACTGATAAACTAAATGCTCTGTAAATGGTTGTTACATATTATTTAGTGAATAATGACCCCAAAAAGATGAAGAGTTTCTTCAGTTTTTATTTTATTATTCATTTGCAAGGCAGAGAAACAGCTAGACAGATATCCCCATCTACTGCTTCACTCCTCAAATGCCTGTGTCAGCTGGGACCTGGGCAAGGCTGAAGCCAGGACATAGGAACGCAATTCAGATCTTCCATATGTATGAGAGGGACCAGCTACTTGAGCCATCGCTGCTGCTTCCCAAGGGTACCCATTAGCAGCGAGAGCTCGGACTCTTAACCAAGGCACTCCATATAGGACCCAGGCATAATAAGCTGCGGCTTAACTGTCTCACCAAATATCTGCCACCCTGCTACTTTCAGAAACTTTTTTTTTTTTTTACTGCAATTAAGCTTTTTCTTTCGAATATGTTGAATCCTTTGTTGAAATTGCATGGAGCCACAAATGTGAAGGATAGACTATAAAATGATTCAGAGAATACTGATTTAATTCTTCTACTGACGAATCATCATGAAATGGTAACATTTAAGTTTAGTATACTGTGAGTTTATTGGCAAGGTTTTTTTTTTTTTTTTCTTTAAAAGATTTATTTATTTGAAAGTCAGTTACGTAGAGAAGGAGAGGTCTGGGGGTGGGGGGTGTCTTGGATCTGCTGGTTCTGGTTCACTCCCTAATTGGCTGCAGCAGCCAGAGGTACCAATATGATGCCAAGAGCTTCTTCCAGGTTCTCCTACCCAGGTGCAGGGCCCAAGGACTTGGCCATCTTCTACTGCTTTCCCAGGCCGTAGCAGAGAGCTAGATCGGAAGTGAAGCAGCTGGATCTCAAACCATTGCCCATATGGGATGCTGACACTGCAGGCGGCCCATGTCTGCAACATTTTAGAGAAACTGTCACATATATTTCGGGTATATATTAGCGGTTATATATAGGAATAAAGCTTTTACCACTGACAGACATGTCTTTGTAGCATTACTCATTATTTTCCTAATTGTGTGTTTGAGTAAATATAGGATCAGGTTTAATAATTCCCCTCTGTCCTTAGTATTTCCATTTCATTCTCTGGACTAACAGCTTTTTTGTCCCTCTGAATTTTCAACCCAACTGTTCTTATCTTTCTTTATGGTTAAGTGCTTTTGCTCTTAAATAACTGCCTGCTCATCTCTAGTAGCAGTTAACAAACTATAATTTTCTCTGTCCTATATTTTTGTGGAATTTCTTGATTGATAATCCTCAGTGGGTCTCTTGCTGTAGCAGAAGCTCTGATATATAGTACACATAAGTTACTTATTTGTAATATGAAAGAAATAGGGAAAACTACTCATTATTTTCCACATAGTAACAACCTCTTTTATATTTTTTTAAGATTTTGTGGTAAAATACACATAAAATTTGCTATCTTAACTATTTTGAAATCAATAGACCAGTAATGTTAAAAATACAATGTTGTACAGCCAATCTCCAGTCCTCTCTTTATCTTATAAAATTAATGCTTGGACTGGCGCCATAGCTCACTTGATTAATCCTCCACCTGCAGTGCCGGCACCCCATATGGACACCGGGTTCTCGTCCTGGTTGCTCCTCTTCCAGTCCAGCTTTGCTGTGGCCCGGGAGGGCAGTGGAGGATGGCCCAAGTGCTTGGGCCCCTGCACCCGCGTGGAAGACCCAGAAGCAGCTCCTGGTTTCTGATCGGCCCAGCTCCAGCTATTGTGGCCATTTAGGGAGTGAACCAGCAGATGGAAGACTTTCCTCTCGGTCTCCCCCTTTCATTGTCTGTAACTCTACCTCTCAAATAAATAAATAATTTTTTTTAAATTAATGCTTTATAATCCATTAAAGAACTCCTCATATCCCCTTTCCTTTCCGTTGGCTCTGGCAACTACCACTCTACTTTGTCTCCATGAACTTGACTACTCTGGGTACCTCATATAAATGAAATCATGTAGTATTTATCTTTTTGTGACTGGTTTATTTCACTTAACATAATTTCCTTAACCTTTAGAGTTGCCATCCTCCTACTTTTGGCTATGGAGAGAGAAACTGCATTAACTATCACTTTTGACACTTGACTTTTTATTTTTAGGTGGGCACTCTGGTTTTTTAAAAATGATAAAAGCAAAACTTGGCAAGCAAACCTTCGGCTGATCTCTAAGTTTGATACTGTTGAAGACTTTTGGGCGTAAGTACCCCTTTATTTTAGATTGTTACTAGTTTTATTTGTGGTTTTTCATTTTAATTTGAATTGATGAAATAGTGGGTGAAGTAAACAGTTAATCTTTCTCCTGTAGAACTACCTTTTCTGTTTGTCCATCTTATGCGTGTTTGAATTAGGGGTAAATCTTCATCAGTTGTCAAAAGCCTTAGTCTTGTAATCCTTTAGTCATTAATGTTTTCTATTCCTTGTCCTGGGATATTCTTTAAAGAGAATCCTTTATTGCCCCTAGAACTTTTGACAGTTGGTTGGCACTTGTTCCTTTTCATGGTTGCCCAGATATATTTGCCTCATAAATGGGTATTTTAGAGCATTGTGGGGTTCCTGTTTCTGCAGACTCTCTTCAGAGTACTGTCTGAGGTTTTGAGATAGTAAAGATTTGAAGTGTTCAAAATTCAGAGGACTGTCAAAAGAATAAGTGTCTGTGGTGATAGTTTATTTCTCTGTAAGTTGTGATCAGCTTCAAGAATAGTGAATTTTCTTTTGAGATTTTGTTTTTGGAAAGTAAAATATTGGAATCTGGGATTATGAACTTTTATATGACTTCAGAATTAATTGTAAAATTATAAAATCTTTTCCAAGAAGTTTTGATGCTGATTCTCTAAAAGATGATTTAGTGTGTTTTATTGACTTGGAGAATGTATAGAGATTTTGTTTGAGAATATGAAAGGTGAAATTTATAAGCATTATTTTGTTTTTGAGAGACAGGTAGACAGAGGATATCTATCTGTTGGTTCACTCAAGAAGTGTTCATAGTGGCTGCAGGCCTGAGGTTGAAGCTGGTGCCAAGAACCCGCTTAAGGTCTCTCACATGGGTGCCAGGAATCCAGTTAATTTGAGCCATTACTACTGCCTGCCAGGACCTACGTTAGCAGGAAGTTGGATCCAGAAGCCTGAGACAGATAGTAAGCCCAGCTACTCCAGTGTGGAATGTAGGTGCCTTCCCCCTATTAAACAAAGAGATTTAAACCACCTAGCAGTTATCTAAATATTTTAATTTATACATCTGTATTTTTAAATCATATACATGTTGAATTAGTGCTGCTGCTCTTAATGTTTTATTGTGACACCCTGAGTATATTCTGCCTGTGTACCAAGAAATGGGTTGTGGTTACAAAATTGTTACATGCAAACTTTCTTGAGCAGAAATGGTATTTTTCAGTCTATTTCTAGTGCTTGCCCTGAAATAGATTTAGTATTACTGTGTATGTGCATCACTAAAAAAAGCCAGACAGAATGATTAAGGAAAACTGTAAATTATGAACTAGCCACTTTGAGTTGGATTTTTTTTTAAGGATTGATTTATTTATGTAAACAGTAGTTAAAGGGGGAGGGAGAGACAAGCTACAATGGCCCATTCTGGACCAGGCTGAAGTCAGGAGCCAGGAATTCCATCCTGGTCTCCCAAGTGAATGGCAGTGGCCCAAGTACTTAGGCCATGTGCTGTTGCCTTCCCCAGGTGCGTTAGCAGGAAGCTGAATCAGAAACAGCACACATGGGCACTCCAATATAGGACACCAGCTTCGCAAGCAGTGGCTTTAATCCACTGCGCCACAATATCTGCCCTAAGATGAGTCACTTTTTACTAAAAGTAATAACTTTTAAAAAATAGATTTATTTTATTTATTTGAAAGCCAGAGTTACAGAGAGAAAGTAGGAGATTAAACATCCACTGGTTCACTGCCCTAAATGGCCTGAACAGGTGGGGCTGGGCCAGGGCGAAGTCGGGAGGTAGAACTCTATTCAGGTCTCTCATGTGAGTGACAGGGGCCCAAGTGCTTGGGCCATCCTGTGCTGCTGTCCCAGGAGCATTATCTGGGAGCTGGATTGGAAATGGGGCAGCCAGGACTGGCACCCATAATGGGATGCTAGTGTCTCAACCCCGTACTACAATGCTGACCCTTAAAAGTATTATCTTTTTTTTTTTTTTTAAATAGAGTTACATTTAAGCTCTATTATTTCATAGATGTAGTTGTCTAGATCTGTGTTTTATCCTTCTTCTCAATATAAAGTGGTTTTTCCTATAATTTTGTTTAATCAAGACTTGATAATTCTATAGTCTATTTCACCAAAAAAAAACTCGTCAGTCTCTAGAGAACAAAACCCTTCCCAATCAGGTTTGCATTTAGCTAGTTTGGCTTTCACCAGTTTACATAAATTGTATTTCTAACTTGTCCTTTAGTTAGAATTTTGCTGTACGCTTTAGTTATGTGTAAACAATTTTATTACATAGTGGATTTTTTTCTTTTTTCAAAAAATTTACTTTATTTACTTGAAATTTACTATAAGGGAGGGGATAGAGAGATCGTCCATATGCTGGTTTACTCCCCAAATGGCTGCAACTGCCAAAGATTCCTCCTGGTCTCTGATATGGCTACAGGGGCCCAAGCACTTGGGTCATCTTCCACTGCTTTCCCAGGAGCATTTGCAGGGAGCTGGATCGGAAGTGGAGTGGCTGGAACTTGAACTGTTGTCCATATGGGATGCTGGTGCTACAGATGTCATCTTTATGCTGTGCCACGTTGGTGGTCCCTGCATAGTAGATTTCTACACCGTAATTTAGAGGTGTGGAGGAATTCTTCAGCTTTCTATTAGCATCTTCAATCATGGACCTGGCTTTGTGACACAGAGTTAAAACACTGTCTACAATGTCAGCATCTCATTTGATCTCTGGTTTGAGTCCTGGCCATTCCACTTCCCATCCAGTTCCTGGGTAATATACCTGGGAAATCAGCAGGAGATGGCCCAAGTCCTTGGGCCCCTGTCACCCAACATGAGACCTTCAGGCTCCTGGGTTTGGCTAAGCCCTGGCCATTTTGGCCATTTGGGAAATGAACCAGCAGATGGAAAAATCTTTCTCCCTCTCAGTCTCTCTATGTAACGCTCCCGTCCAAATAAACCTTTTAAAAAAATCTTCAATCACTTCATAATTTCTTACTTTTTTCTAATAATTTAATGAAAACAACCACTAAGTCATTTTGTATTTATGGTCTGTGTGTTCTTAGGACTCTGTTTAAATGTGCCATTATAAGTTCTTACTATAAAATATAAAGACTTAGCATACCAGAAAGGAAAGATCAAAAAAGAAGCATTTGTCTTTTCTACCTTTTAGTGCCAGTGAAGAAGGTCCCTCCCACATTATCCATTACTGTTTCTTAGTTAGAGGTGCTAATTCTGTAGTTGTCAGTATTCAGGCTTCTTTTATTGCCTAGTGTAGGCATTGGGAAGTGCAGTAGTCCTTAGGCAGTGTCATACTATCTTACCCAAACTGAATGTGTATGTTATATTATGCAATATGATTGAAAGGATGCCAAATTGCTTCTAAAATTTTGCCTGAAATATTCCTAGACTGTTAAAATAGCATCTGAACATGAATAAGAGAAACGTCCATAATCTATGATTATATTGATAGGATCATTATTTCTACTGTCCAGTATCAAATGATCTGTCCTTTTACCTTTAGGCAAGTAAGTTACCTCAAATGTTACTATGTTATTTTGATAATTACAAAATAAGTTAGGAATACATATTCTAGGATTCTATCCCATATTTTATTTAAGAAAGCTTTTATTCAGTGAATACAGATTTCATAGGTACAGCTTTAGGAATATAGTGGTTCTTCTCCCCACTCCGTCCCACCTCTTACTCCCTCTCCCATCCCATTCTTCATTAAGATTGGTTTTTAATTAACTTTATATACAGAAGACCATGCTTCCCATGTTGGAATATTCTCCCCTTTTTAATTCTGTTGTTATCACCAGACACTTGATCTTATTTATGTGATCTCTGACTGACACTTAGTCCTATCTATATGATCAATTACATACTTAATATCACTTTAACACGTAATATGGCATTAGTACTACCCAGCTTAATGAGATTTGGCGTCCCATGGCAAATTTTTAGCTTTACCCTTAGGGGTAGGGCTGTGGGAATGTGTACAGAATTGTACAGCTCCTCCCTCTCTTATTTCCATTCTTACATCTCACTGGGATCTATTTTCATTTGACTTTATATACCTATGATTAATTCTGTGTTATGTAAAGAGTTCAATCAATGGTATTAAGTAGAAAAAAAATAATAAACTCTTCTTTGACAGTCAAAACAAGGGCTGTTTAAGTCATTGCTTCTCATAGTGTCAATTTCATTTCTACAAGTTTCCTTTTAGGTGCTCTGTTATTACAGATCAGGGAAAATATACAGTATTCGCCCTTTGGGATTGGCTTATTTCACTAGGCATGATGCATGATGTTTTCCTGATTCATTGATTTTGTTGCAAATGACTGGATGTCTTTTTTTTTTTTTTTTTTTGACCGCTGTGTAGTATTCTATAGAGTACATATCCCATAATTTCTTTCTCCAGTCTTCCATTGAAAGGCATTTAGGCTGATTCCAAGTGTTGGCTGTTGTGAATTGAGCTGCAATAAATATGGGGGTGCAGATGACTCTTATTTGCTGATTTTATTTCCCTTGGGCAAATTCTGAGGAGTGGATTGGCTGGGTTGAATGATAGGACTATACTCAGATTTCTGAGGTATCTCCAAACTATCTTCCGTAGTGGTTTTTACCAGTTTGCATTCCTACCAACAGTGGAGTAGGGTACCTTTGTCCCCACATCCTCCCCAGCACTTGTTTGTTGGTTTCTGTATGAAAGCCATTCTAACCCTGATGAAGTAAAACCTCATTGTGGTTTTGATTTGCCTTCCGCTGACTTTACCCCATATTTAAATGATTATAATTCCAAGGAGTAGAGCCTTGAGCTATGTACTTCATTTAAAGCTTCCTTTATTGTGCTGCCTAACCAGGAAAAGTTTGTGGTATTCAAGAATTCTTGGTCTGTTCTACTCTTGGATACCTTGAAGGATAATGATAGTGACTATTTCATTTACGGAATTCTGATGAACGGGAAGTTTGCTTTTCTCTTGATTTGTTGCCTTTTGGTGTGATTGTGAACAAACTGTTAGCTTCATAAATTCTTTTATCTATTTAAAACAGTATCATACCTCTGCCTTTAGTGTCTTAGAAATGTGTGTGCATTGAGTTATCTATCAAAATATATTTTTTTGAATAAATTAAAAATATTTTCTTGAAAATAGTATATATCATAAGTTGTTTCATGAAAGATGTTTTATCCATTTCAGAAGTTGACTACATTAAAGTTACACAAACTTCTATTCCTTTGTTGTATTTTCTAAATGTCTCTATGTTAAGCACTTAAACTATTATGTATTCTATGTTTTTAATTCTCCCTTTCTTTTGCCTAGTCTGTACAACCATATCCAGTTGTCTAGTAATTTAATGCCTGGCTGTGACTACTCACTTTTTAAGGTATGCTTAATTGATGACTTTATATATTTATTATGGGACCTAGCCATTCAGGTATTCATTAAGAAATCTTGCCACCAACTTAGAAACAATGCATAGCATCATGCACAAGCTAATGGTTAAATTGGCTTTACTGGCCTTTTGCATCAATAGGTTTTACTCTATTTAAAATACAAATAAGAAATTTAGAGAGTCTCCCTCCATGGACATATGTGAGATTAATTTTGAAAAGAGCACTGATTATCCGTCCAGTCCCTTTTTCGTATCTTTACATAGCCTGAGTTTCTCAGGCATTCTTACCTTAGGGTGTATGAGTCCTTGAGATATTTATAAATGGGTTTTGTCAGACAGTTGGGGGTGGGGAGGGTATTTATTAACTCTGAAATTATGTAATTTTTGACTGGATTTTCTAGGTTTAGAAGTGTGTGTAGCTTCTAAAAGGTGTCTGCTACTCTGAATTTAAGGACCTCCAAAAAAATTGAAATTCAAGGTTTGGTGGCTAATATATGACAAAATCAGACCTCAAATTCTGCAACCTTAGGACTCAGGCTTTAAGTCATGCATGAAAACTCTACCACTGGTAGTTTTATGGATAGAAACGTAAAGGTTGCTTGCAATTTCTGGTGTTTATCTCCTAAAGTAAAAATAATACTATTTTCTAATATTGTTCTGTTCTTATTACCCTGTAGGACGGCATTGAGCCTATGTGGGAAGATGAGAAAAACAAACGGGGAGGACGATGGCTAATTACGTTAAACAAACAGCAGAGACGAAGTGACCTCGATCGCTTTTGGCTAGAGACAGTAAGGTTTTACAATTATTCAGTCCGAGAGACAGTTTTAGAACATTTGATACTTACATTACGTTACATTTCTATTTTGGTTAATTTAAGAGTTGATAAGAGGGTGGGTATTGTGGCACAGCAGGTGAAACCACTGTTTGGGATACCCTCATATCTAGTACCTGGGTTCAGTCTTGGCTGCTGTATACCTTCCCATCCAGCTGCCCTTCACTGCACCTGGGAGGCAGGTCCAAGAAGTTGGGTTCCTGCCTCCCACGTGAGACCAGAATGGAATCCTGATTCCTGGCTTCAGCTCCAGGCATTTAGGAGTGAACGAGTAGATGGAAGATTTTTTTTTAAAGATTATTTATTTGAAAGAGTTACAGAGAAGTAGAGACAGAGAGAGAGAGAGAGAGAGGTCTTCCATTGGCTGGTTCACTCCGCAAATGGCTGCAGTGGCCAGAGCTGAGCTGATTCGAAGTCAGGAGCCAGGAGCTTCTTCCAGGTCTCCCACAAGGGTGCAAGGGTGACCAAGGACTTGGGCCATTCTCTGGTGTTTTCCCAGGTGCATTAGCAGGGAGCTGGATTGGAAGTGGAGCAACTGGGACTCAAACCAGTGCCCATATGCATTGCTAGCACTGCAGGCTGTGGCTTTAACTCACCGTGCCACAGGGCCGGCCTCAGATATATATCTTTAAAAAAAAAAAGAAAAGGATTTAAAAATACTCAAAACAGAAAATATTAAGTTAGCAGTCATTTTTATTCTATCATGTGAATCCTGTGTACCCACACTGGTACAGTGAAACATTCTACCATATTTCAAGTCAGGTATACAGCAATTGACAGTTAACTGCCATCTTCCACAATAAGTTCACACGGAGCATTTCATTAACCTCAAAATTAATAGAACCTCACATTTGTATGATTGATGCTTTTTTTTTCAACTTATAGAATTGCTATTAATGTGTTCAGTGATTTTTTTTTTTTTTTTTTAGATTCATATTGGATGTAAGCTGGAACTTTTGAATTTAAGTGACACATTAAATATGTGATAATAGATATTTTCTATAGTCAGAGGTTCCAGACCCCAAACTTTCAGAAACAGAGTTTATGGTCTGCTTTTCCCTAGTGCATAATATCCGTTTTAGTTAGCACTTATTAAGTTAAGCACTTGATAAATATTTGAATTTAAGAAGAGACATAATTTTGACTTTGGTGATCAGCAGTAATTACCACTTTATAATTTCACATTAAAAAGGGCATTTCAGTTTTACAAGGTAATAGCAATGCTTTCAAACTGTGCTATAGTGATGGCTGCACAAAAATGCTGAATGTACTTAATGCCACTAACCTTTATACTTTAAAATGGTTAAAATAGCAAATTTGTTTCATAATTCTTTTGTTTTGTTTTTTGTTTTTGTTTTTTTGACAGGCAGAGTGGACAGTGAGAGAGAAAGACAGAGAGAAAGGTCTTCCTTTGCCATTGGTTCACCCTCCAATGGCCGCCGCAGTGGGCGTGCTGCGGCCGGCGCACCGCGCTCATCTGATGGCAGGAGCCAGGTGCCAGGTGCTTCTCCTGGTCTCCCATGGGGTGCAGGGCCCAAGCACCTGGGCCATCCTCCACTGCACTCCCGGGCCACAGCAGAGGGCTGGCCTGGAAGAGGGGCAACCGGGACAGAATCCGGCGCCCCGACCGGGACTAGAACCCGGTGTGCCGGCGCCGCAAGGCGGAGGATTAGCCTGTTGAGCCACGGTGCTGGCCTTCATAATTCTTTTTGCAAATTATTTTTAAACTCAGTAATTTATCAATGATTGAGTTTCAGGTTAATAGATCTGTATTATTATTTTGAATAACTGAAGAATTCTATTTGGTATATATAAATCTATTATCTCTGCACTGATGAATTTTTAAATTGTAATGTTTGGTATTAATGATACCTTGACAAATACCCTTAGCTGTACATCATTTTGTACCACTTTTTAGGTATAGTATTAGAGAAATAGAAATATAGATTTTAAACATTTACTACATATTACTAAACTTCCTGGTGCAGAGATAAAAATCCATGTACATTTTCTCCTGTTTTCATATATTTTAAAATATAGCAGATTTTGTACATTTTGCTAATCAGAAAGCTTAACAATTATAGTCTGTTGCTGTCATTGCTGCAGGGTCATTTCCATTACTTCTTTGTGAACTCTGATATTCTAAAATGGTAGTAAGTACTCATGAAAAGCGGGAGCAACGTAGCTAATCTAACCATGAGTAGCTATTTCAGTTATTTCCTGAAGAATTTGTTGGCCAAAAAGTATAAGCAATGATGGAGCAAATGAAAATTAATAAAATTCAGCTTTGTATGTCCTCACATCGGTTGCCCGATTTGCTGATAAAGTTAAAACAGCTCTTAATGTACTTGATATGAAATTAGCAAGCATCATCAGTGGATTAAGTCACTGCCTGTGATACTAGCATGCCATTTGAATGCCTGTTGGAGTCTGCTGTTCCATTTCCCATCCAGCTCCCTGCTAATGTGCCTTGGAAGGTAGTGGAAGATGGCCCAAGTTCTTGGGTCCCTGACACCGTGTGAAAGACCTGGATGGAGTTCCAGGTCCTAAGTTCACTCTCACAAAGCCCTGGCTATTGTGGCCATTTGGGAAGTGAACCAACGGATAGAAGATGGCTGTCTCTCCCTCTCTATGTGTCATTGTGCCTTTCAAATAGATAAGTAAAATCTTTAAGAAGTGTAATTTATCAAGCAAATGAGTTGCACTGAGTTTTTCAGCGCAAGAAATTATGTACATGAATAAAGTTTAGACACTTAAAATTAAATCAACTCGATTTAAAACTTTATTCTTGTTTAAATACAAACACAAGTATGGAAAGAGACGTTTGCAGTCTAATGAGTGGTTCATAATCTATTGAATGTAATTTGCTTTTTTTTTAAGCTGCTGTGCCTTATTGGAGAATCTTTTGATGACTACAGCGATGATGTATGTGGAGCTGTTGTTAACGTTAGAGCTAAAGGTGATAAAATAGCAATATGGACTACTGAATGTGAAAACAGAGATGCTGTTACACATATAGGGTAAGTTTTGCTCTTTGCCTTTTTTGCTTTTACAATATTAAGATAAGTAAAACCAGAAGATTTTCTGTTTATATCTTTTAAAATACTGAAGTTTGCAGATTGTTACTTTTCTCATATTGTTTTTGTGGATATTTTTATAATTTTGAACTGTGGTGATGCTCAGTGTCTTCATATTTTTTTATTTCTATATAAGTGTATTTTTCTTAGTGGAGTACATGATCATTAGAGCAGTCCAGTTTGACATGTAGCAGTTAACACATTTACTAAATGAGAATGCAAGTTTCCTTTTTCTATTATGAAAAGTAGAATTTAAGAAAATACAGCTTTGAAACACATTAATACTGAAATAGTTCATTGAGTATTGAGCACATATATGCTACATAGACTTTTCATCGAAATTTAAGTAAGATATGAGTTTTGTCTGTATTTACTAACTTTTTAAAATTTTTTAAAGATTTACTTATTTATTTGCAAGATAAGAGTTACATTACAGATAGAGAATAAGAGAGAGAGATTTCCATCCATAGCATCCACAGGTTCACTCCCCAAATGGCACAGTAGCCAGGGCTGGGCCAGGCTGAAGCTTGGAGCCTAAAACTCCATCTGGATCTTAGTGTCTTCTGCTGCTTTCCCAGGCCTGTTAGTAGCAGGCAGCTGGATTGGAAGTGGAGCAGCTAGCACTCGAACGGTGCTCATGTAATGGAATGTGGGCATGTGCTGGCAGAGGCTTAACCTGCTTCCTGCCCACAAAACCAGTCCATGAGTTTTGTCTGTATTTAAAACCCACATTTGTAGCCAGCGCCGTGGCTCAACAGGCTAATCCTCCGCCTTACGGCGCCGGCACACCGGGTTCTAGTCCCGGTCGGGGCGCCGGATTCTGTCCTGGTTGCCCCTCTTCCAGGCCAGCCCTCTGCTGTGGCCCGGGAGTGCAGTGGAGGATGGCCCAGGTGCTTGGGCCCTGCACCCCATGGGAGACCAGGAGAAGCACCTGGCACCTGGCTCCTGCCATCAGATGAGCGCAGTGCGCCGGCCGCAGCACGCCCACTGCGGCGGCCATTGGAGGGTGAACCAATGGCAAAGGAAGACCTTTCTCTCTGTCTTTCTCTCTCACTGTCCACTCTGCCTGTCAAAAAAAAAAAAAACAAAAAAAACAAAAACAAAAAAAAACCAAACCCACATCTATTTGCATTCTTCTGGTCATTTTTATTTGCAAAGTGATTGCTAACACTCAAACATCAGTATTAGCTAGGATTTTCTTTTAACTACACTTAAATTATTAAAGTTTGGCTTCAAGTGTTGTTAAATTTAAATACTAGGGTCCGGTGCTGTGGCTCACTTGGCTAATGCTCCGCCTGCGGCACCGGCATCCCATATGGGCGCTGGGTTGTAGTCCCAGTTGCTCCTCTTCCAGGCCAGCTCTCTGCTGTGGCCCGGGAGTGCAGTGGAGGATGGCCCAAGTGCTTGGGCCCCTGCACCTGCATAGGTGACTGGAAGGAAGCACCCGGCTCCTGGCTTTGGATCAGCGTAGCTCCGGCAGTAGTGGCCATTTGGGGAGTAAACCAACGGAAGGAGGACCTTTCTCTCTTTCTCTCTTTCTCTCTTACTGTCTAACTCTGTTAAATAAAAAATAAATAAATAAATACTAGTTATTGAAAGGTCCAAATATGCTTGATTTTCCTCTTTTTGATTTTTCAAATATTGTAAATTTCCCTGTGAACATACCTCTTGCCTGAAACCAAAGATATAAGGACTTATTTGAGAGAGAGATAAGAGACAAAGATCTCTCATCTGCTGGTTCACTCCTCAGATGCCTGGGAACTGGGAATTCAATTCAAGTCTTCCTTGTAGGTGGCAGGAACCCCATTACTGACTCTTCACTGCTGCCTTCCAGAGTCTACAGTATCTATAGTAGCTCTAATGTGGAAAAGGAATGTTTTACGTGGTGTCTTAACCACTTAAATGCCTTCCCTGACTGCATGGTTTTTAAAGAGCAGATTTATGTGATTTTGTAGACAAGATTTAATCTTTCTTTTAATACAGTATCACTGCCCTTAGAACAACTTCATTGTGTACTCATTATATTTTGTTCTTAAAATAGTCACATCTTATTTGGAAATCATGTTGTAGGGTTAACACAGCAGAAGTTCTGTGTGTTTTAAGTTACCCTTTAAAAATAAGTTCAATATGTTGAATTTCTTTGTGTTCAATCTTGTCAGAAATGGATATGATAAATGTAGTGATATATAGTGTTTACTAGGCTTCAAATGTATTATAGCATTTTAAGGAATCAAAATAGGTATGTGCAGGGTACTCGTTTTTTTAAGAATGTTGTAAGTTAAGTATGCTTCTGACATGATTCCTCATACCTACTTGTGATTATCTGAGTGTGTTTTCACTCCTGGACTATGAATGTCATGAAGTCCAAGGAGTATCCCTGCTTTGCTCACCATTTGGTAATTACCCCATTACCTGGTACATGCCTGATTGACTGTAGCAAAGATTATTGTGAAAATGAAGAGTACATTATGCTAAATAAGATGTGTAATTTCCTATTTCACTCTAAAGCCCACTTTTTTTAAAAGTTTCAGAATTAATTTAAAATTTTTTAAATATTTGTTTTAGGTTTTAAATTTAATTAATTTTTTAGGTGAACAAAAATTAATAGCAGCTTTCCTTCTTTTTCTTCCAGGAGGGTATACAAGGAAAGGTTAGGACTTCCTCCAAAGATAGTGATTGGTTATCAGTCCCATGCAGACACAGCTACTAAGAGCGGCTCCACCACTAAAAATAGGTTTGTTGTTTAAGAAGACACCTTTTGAGTATTCTCATAGGAGACTGCGTCAAGCAATCGAGATTTGGGAGCTGAACCAAAGCCTCTTCAAAAGCAGAGTGGACTGCATTTAAATTTGATTTCCATCTAAATGTTGCTAAGATATAAGAGAAGTCTCATTCGCCTTTGTCTTGTACTTCTGTGTTCATTTTTTTTTTTTTTTAATTTTGGCTAGAGTGTCCACTATCCCAATCAAAGAATTACATACAGTATACATCTTCCCCACGATCCTTATGTGTTCCTGGCCCACTCTGTAATAGTTTAGTAGAATTATACAAACACATTTTACCCATCCACAATATTAAAAAAAGAACTTACATTTCTATACCTTACAGGAAAAAAATACTGTTTATGTTCCATTGTATGCAGGAGCATATTTTGCTGGTTTGAAAGAGTATGATGCATACAGTTTTCTAGCAATTTTCCTTGTTTCTTTTTACAGCATCATCTTTGCTGTACTTTTGCTGATGGCTGCTAGATTTTAATTTATTTGTTTCCCTATTTGATAACATTAGTGATTCTGATTTCAGTTTTTCATTTGTTTTGCTTTTGTTTTTTCCTCATGTAACATTGGTGAAGGATCCAGGAATATGACACAAAGGTGGAATAAACATTAATTTTGTGCATTCTTTGGTAATTTTTTTTGTTTTTTGTAACTACAAAGCTTTGCTACAAATTTATGCATTTCATTCAAATCAGTGATCTATGTTTGTGTGATTTCCTAAACATAATTGTGGATTATAAAAAATGTAACATCATAATTACATTCCTAACTAGAATTAGTATGTCTGTTTTTGTATCTTTATGCTGTATTTTAACACTTTGTATTACTTAGGTTATTTTGCTTTGGTTAAAAATGGCTCAAGTAGAAAAGCGGTCCCATTCATATTAAGACAGTGTACAAAACTGTAAATAAAATGTGTACAGTGAATTGTCTTTTAGACAACTAGATTTGTCCTTTTATTTCCTCCATCTCTATAGAAGGAATTTGTACTTTTTATTGCCAGGCAGTCTCTGTTATGTCTTCTCTTGTAGTGTCTTCCCACATGAACAACATAAGTTTGCAGTACTAGTTTATTATGTTTATTACAATTTTTATTAAATAGGTAGTATTATATATATGGAATTAAGCTGACATGGCTATCTTTTTTTTTTTTTATATAAAGTAAGGCATAGTCCTTCAGTCTTAGGTAACTAATGTACCATTAATATCTTAAAATTCCTGAGAATTGGGATCTTGGTGCATATTCCTTTGATTGGTAGGAACAGTGGTTGTAAAACTTGGTTTCTGGATTGAGATGTTTTTATGTAATTGTCAATGATAGCATAGGGTAGGGGGCATATGCATTAAGAATTTTGTTAGTGTTGCTGTCTAAACAGAATGGAATAAACAGGAATCAAGATGTTTATATTGGTAAATTGTTATAGTATGGTTTTCTGTGAACTTGAAAACTTGATCTACTTTTTGTAGGTGTGATTTGAAAGCAGACATTTTGTCTATAATGCATAATGAAATAGTTTAGACCATTTAAAATAAAGCATGGCTACCATAGACTAAAGATTAAGCTGAACTAAGAGTGAAAATTTTAGTTGAGAGGAAAATTTGATTTTAAATGGTAATTATGAGTTGATCATTTAAAAACTGATAAACCTGATGGAGATCCTGTATACAATAAATGTGAAATTAATAGTATTGATTTCATTGTAGAATTTCAGAGCATTTTGATGAGTGCCGCAAATCACCATCCTAATATTCTCAATGCCGTAAATGCCTCTTGTGCATTATTGTGGCATACTGAATCTTTTGTGTTCATATTCTCAATATGTTGTACCCTAGTGTCTGCTATTTAAGCTTGGGTGACTGGTAAAGCTGATGTGTTATCTGTGTTGACGTGTGTGGCTGTGCACACTTCAAGAACTTGCTTAAAATTGGTGGTGGTTAGTGGTGTGTTGGTAGTGGATGAGCTTAGAGTAGTATATCCATTAGAAATTAAAGATACTCTAAGATGCAGTTCAGTTTTAAGAAGTAACAGCTTTTAGGGATAGAGGAGGAATAAAACATTAAATGTACACAATTCTTAGAAAAAATAACAGCATTTGATTATCATTATCATTTTTGGAATCCCTATTTTAAGTCTTCATAGTGTCAAGGAAGGATTATACATTACTGTGAATCATTTCTGGCAATTGTCACTAAAATATCATAGGGACTTGCAGCTTTCTGTAACATCACTAGCATCTTACTTCCTGTCTCAGCAGGATATTGTAAATGTATTTTCATAATCAAGAATTGAAATGTTTAATGGATGAACAGTAGTTCATTGTAGGGATGTGACATTTTATCTGATTAACTTTATTGCCCCTGTTTGGCACAACGATTGAGGAATACTATCTAAGAAATAATTTCTGTACTTATAAAGTAATGATTATGTGTGCTAAGCAATGCTCCAGTCACTTTACAGTGCACATTAACCTGCATAATATGCTTTCTGAAGTATGTGCTACTAATCCATTCTACAAATGAAGAAAACAAGTATTAACTAACTTCACAGCTTGTTGTTTACAAAGTGTAAATTTGAATCCTGGGAATTTTGTTCCAGAGACTGTAAGTCAATATTACCCCTTTTCAGTAGGATAGGGCCTATTTGTAATAGGCTGTTTTTTTTTAAAAAAAGATTTATTTATTTATTTGAAAGTCAGAGTTACACAGAGAGAGGAGAGGCAGAGAGAGAGGTCTTCCATGTGATGGTTCACTCTCCAGTTGGCCACAACAGCCGGTGCTGCACCGAT
Organism: Sylvilagus floridanus; assembly: GCA_949820135.1. NCBI lineage: Eukaryota > Metazoa > Chordata > Mammalia > Lagomorpha > Leporidae > Sylvilagus > Sylvilagus floridanus. The sequence goes on from OX463238.1 coordinate 73,719,208, forward strand.
CCAAAGCCAGGAGCCAGGAGCTTCTTCCGGGTTTCCTACGTGGGTGCAGGGGCCCAAGGACTTGGTTCATCTGCTGCTGCTTTCCCAGGCCAAAGCTGAGAGCTGGATCAGAAGTGGAGCAGCCAGGACTAGAACTGGCGCCCAATTGGGATGCCAGTGCTTCAGGCCACAGCGCCGGCCCCTGTAATAGGCTACTGAAGTTGTATCAGATTATATTCAGCTTATAGATAGGCATATAAACATCTCTCCAACTTTACTTACTTTAGTAAATCTATTAATGAACCCAGTAATAGATGGAAATTTTTTAGTCTCTGTTACCAACAACTAAACTAGTCTGGGGAGTTTTGAACATATGGAGGCAAAGGTACAGGAGTATAGTATAAGTGACTGTTTCATACACAGTTTTAATTATATGTGCTCTATAGTATCTTCTAAGATAAATGGCAAAATCTAGATTCTTAAGTGCTGAAGTTGCATTTAAGAGGCTAATTTAAGTTTAATAAGTCGTTGTGAATATAGCAGTGTTTTACATTTTTTTAAAAAAAATTATTTATTTGAAAGAGTTCAGAGAGAGGTAGAGACACAGAGAGAGTGAGGTGTTCCCTCCACTGGTTTTCTTCCCAAAGGGCCACAGTGGCTAGAGCTGAGCTAATCTGAAGCCAGTAGCCAGGAGCTTCCTCTGGGTCTTCCACATGGGTGCTAGGTCCAAGGAATTGAGCCATCCTGTGGTATTTATCCAGGCACATTAGTAGGGATCTAGATTGGAAGTGGAGCAGCCAGGACTCAAACCAGCACCTATATGGGATGCCAGTGCTGCAGGCTGTGGCTTTAATTCACTGTGCCAGTGCCAGCCTGTGTTTTTACATATTAAACTCAGAACAAGTTAATGACAGATTTCTATGCTACCTGTTATTTCTAAATCTTTCTTATGGCTTGCCTATCTTTACTGAGTACTGGGGAACAAAACTAAACAATTGAGTTTTCTCTCATGGATTAGACCCTTTACACAAATTCAGAATTTTAGGCCAGGTTGACATTGAAAAGCAAAATTCATTCGAGTCTTTGGAGACTATTATAAAAATTGGGTGTCTAGAAACTTATTTTAATTTTATATTGTGACATTAAACTGTGATCATTCTAGTTATTTAGAAAATATGTTTAGCAAAATGTTTGAGGCTACTTCAGAAAACTGGAAGTAAAAGATGTTTATTTTGGTGCAAAGTTTTTTGAAATCTATAATCTTTTTTTCCACCTGATTTTTTTTCTTTTATTTAATAAATATAAATTTCCAAAGTACAACCTTTGGATTATAGTGGCTTTTCCCGCAACAATCTCCCTCCCACCTGCAACCATCCCATCTCCCACTCCCTCTCCCATCCCATTCTTGATCAAAATTCATTTTCAACTATCTTTACATACAGAAGATCAACTTAGCATATACTAAGTAAAGATTTCAACAGACTGCACCCACACAGACACACGAAGTATAGAGTACTATTTGAGTAGCAGTTTTATTGTTAATTTGCATAGTACAATGAATTAAGGACAGAGATCCTACATGGGGAGTAGGTATACAGTGACTCCCATTGTTGATTTAACAACTGACACTCTTATTTATGATGTCAGTAATCACCCGAGGCTCTTGTCATAATCTGCTAAGGCTATGGATGAAATCCATAATCTTAATGCTGGTTTTCCATGAACTTTTTGGGAACCCCCTCAAGCCTGACAGTGTAGTTTCGGGGTTAAGATTGGTCATTCAACATTGAAGTGGAGAAGCATAATTCGAGCTTCTTTTCCCCAGAAGTCCAGGACAGCTCATTTTCTCATCATTGGCTAAAACAAGAAAGTCTGTTATTAGGTCTACACTCTGCAGTGTACAACTGATGGGTTTAGTATCAAAATTTTGGTCTTCCTAAACATCTTAAAATAATCTTGTCATTCTGTTTATTGTGGCTTTATGAAGTAGATAGGCTGCCTTCCTACTACCTTGGGTAGTTGTAGCTTTTTAGTATTCTTGTGTCTTCTGATAGAAGCAAAAAATGGTAAGTGTAGGAATGTTATCAGATGGGTAGTGTTCTCATTTCCAATTCAGAGCAACCAATTTTCACATTTTAATCTTATCCCTTTTTTCTTTAGACTTTGTAATTCCTTGTGATTTTCAACAGAAGTTACTTCACTACCTTCTTTGCTGCACAATATATAATATGTATTGATCACCTCTATTTACTATGCTCTGGGAGTTGGGCATATAACAAGAACAAAATGGTCCCTGCTCTAAAATTTTAAAAGCAGGCATATATACAATATAAGTGAGTCTTCATAAGGTACTACAGATAGTTTTTGTTCTATTGGACTGGAACTCCTAGGATTTATATTACCTGGGATTATGTCGTCCAGAGGTAAATACAAAATGATCTTGGTACAAAGACTTAAAACTCGAACTTGGAATCTAAACAGATCATGCCACAGGAGAACTGCAGCAAACCTGCATTTAACAAATTACAGCTTTTGCAAGACCTTGTCTCTGCTTTGTTACTGAACTATGTGGTTGTCCAAGCAAAGTTTTGTGGCTGTTTTTTGATTGTGTGACTGCACCTTAAAGAAATCTCACCTTTCATTATTTTGAATATATGTTATATTTTAATGTGTTTGCATTGGTGTGGATTTAGAGATAGCAGTCATTTCTCCAGCCACTTTCCCCAATAATTGCTCCTTGATTTTTTTCCTTCACTCTTTGACCCACATTAAACATTACATATGCGTATTTTATTTTTCTTCCCTACAGGAGGGTAGTGGGTGAAATTTTTCTGTCTCCTTCCATCCCACTCTTTTCAAGGTACCATTCAGGTTTCTTAGAAATGTCTTGTCTAGAAATTTTCTTTGCATGCCCCAGATGTATGTGTGTGCACATGTTTGTAACTTTTGTGACACAAATCATTTTTTATTGGTGATTTCCACACTTACCGTGGTGTGTGTGGAAGGCATTTTTATTAATTGTGTAGTGTTCCACTATATGGATTCATTTCCTATTGGTGAGTAGACTGACTTCCTCCTCCGTCCTGGACTTGTTGCCTTCATACCCAGTACTGTTTGCCCTGTGTCCGTGTAGTGAGCGTGAAGAAGACAGATTGCATTCTTTCTGCAGTGCTCCCCAGCACTTTACACTTTTGACACTCAGACTCTTCTGCTGCACATAGTGGACCATTATTTGTTTTGCAGTTTTCTAAGTTTTGCAGTTGTAGTCGTCATGATTTGTTGTCTTCTGGTGAGTCTTACGAGTCAACGTTGTAAATAAAAGTAAAATAATGTATTTATTAGATTGTACTTTTGTTTCAACGAAAGGCAGGAGCTAGTATCTACTTCCATTTTAGGACCATAAATGTTAGGAAATCTTCATTCAAATGCTGTGATGGTAGAAGTGGTTTTATTATTTAACCTTATACTGAGTTCCCTAATTTTCTAAATGAAAGTATTTCTCGGACATCTTTATCTTCATAATTTGTTTTCCTTCGTATTTGATTTGTTTCAAACTATTATTTTTCTGCTTTAATTTTATTCATCCTTTGACTTGATATCACATGAATGGTGTGCAGAATACCTATGGGTTTTTGTTAAGGATTTATTTATTTGAAAGAGTTACACAGAGAGAAGGAGAGGCAGAGAGAGAGAGAGAGGTCTTCATCTGCTGGTTCATTCCCCAATTAGCCACAGCATCCCGAACTGAGCTTATCAGGAGCCAGGATCTTCTTCCGGTTCTCCTACATGGGTATAGGGCCCAAGGACATGGGCCATCTTCCACCACTTTCCACTACATAGCAGAGCTGAATTGGAAGAGGAGCAGCCGAACTCAAACTGGCACCCATATGGGATACTGGCACTGCAGGTAGCAGCTTTACCCACTATGCCACAGCACCAGCCCCTTGACATTATGTTTTGATGTTTAGGATTTCCATAGGAAATGTGAGGTCTAAGATTTGTTTCAACTTTACCCTGTTTTGTATTATTTCTTTTTGTCAGAATGACATTGAAGCATTTTGCATATACTCTGGGGACTCTGAGTGTTCTACCACTGCCTTCAACATAGCTTTTAGATAATAATTAATGATTAAAACTTGCAATGTGGTCACTTCTGCATACATATGGGTTTTGTAATTGGGCCAGAATGATATTTAAGGGAATCAAGTTACTGTGTTGCACAACTATTCTTTCAGGAAGCCACTAATCACTTGCCTCTCTTCATGCCTTTTAACATTTACAAGGTTTCTGCTGGCTTGTCTTCATGTACTATGCTTGGCTTCACTTGTACCAGTGATTTTGAAATCTGTGTCCTTAACTGTGATATCCTGTTCTTAATTCGGTTTTTCTTTGCTGAGTGGGTCTTTATTAGAAGTCTGCAAATTGCAAACTAGGCCAAACACGACCCAGGTTATTAAGCATCTAGAGCTGTTGTGGTGCCATACTGGCAGACTTAGGGGGTGACTGGTTGTAAGGCCCAAGTTTGCTCTCTGACTTTAAATGTTCTGTAGTGAGGGTGTTGTTGGCAAAAAGCAGGTATTTAACCCACTTGGCATTTTCTGTTGACTTCCAAAAATTCCTGCCTAACAATGGCTTTATCATCAATATGATCAGTGAAGCTTCATTTGCATCCTTATCTACCTCTTCTCACCTTCCACTTAGTGTCCTGTGTCCACTTGCAGCTTCTCAAATTTGTCTCCCTCTGGTTGTTCCTGTCTAGATTCTTATCCTCAATGATACCTCAGTAACCTCCCTACCTTTTACTTATGCCCTCAATTATTATGCTTCTTGTTCAAAGTGGAAAAGGCTGACACCTATGTACTTATTATCATTGTAATAGTTTTTAAACAATCATTCCTTTTAGTTTATAAATTATCCAACAAAGCTATTTTCCCGCTGTAGAACTGTGTCACTCGTGTTTGTTGTCTTACCTAAAGCACAATGTAATGTACATGTATTTGCTTCTTGCCTTAATGCTCTAAGTAAAGGAGGCAGAGTAGAGTATGAAGAAAAATTAAACCAAAAGTAAGATTAGCATGCCAAATGAGTTCCATAGAGCCCATTCTAGTGGTCAGATGAAAGAAGAAGCAGTTCACTCAAAAATGCAACTGCCATTTTTTGCCATAAATAATCTAACAGGCTGTGCCAAAAGAAGAAAGAATCCAGTGGGTACTTCATGGTAAGGATAAAGAAGAAACACTTGCCCCAGGAAATGTACACATGCTTATGGACAGACAGCTGGAGTTCAAATTTTCGTTCTGCTATATTAGCTAGCTATAACTCAAGTTGTACTCTAAGTTGGTCTCATTTGATACAAGAAGAAACTCCTAACAGACTTAAATAAGTTTCTTTGTATATAGAGCAAAGGATAGTGCTTGGTAAGTGGGAGTGTTTAATGGATGTTAGTCAACCTTCTTTCGTGAATATTCATAAAAGTATCATCCTGTAGAACTCTTATCACAAATTACAATTCCATAAATGTAATTGGAAGGGGAATCAACCACATTTCTGAGGTGTAAGCTTATTAACCCTAATTTATATAATTTCAGGGTGGATGGTTTTTAATCTTTTTTAAAAGATTACTTATTTGAGGGGCCGATGCTGTAGCATAGCAGGTAAAACCGCTGCCTGCAGTGCTGGCCTCCCATGCTGGTTCAAATCCTGGCTGCTCTGCTTCCAGTCCAGATCTCTGCTCTGGCCTGGGAAAGCAGTTGAAGATGCTTGGGCCCCTGCACCCGCATAGGAGACCAAGCTGGCTGTTGGCTTCAGATCGGCCCAGTCCAGCCATTGCAGCCAGGTGGGGAGTGAACCAGCGGATAGAAGACCTCTTCTTTGAAAGGCAGAGAGCGAGCTCTTCTGGTTCACTTCCCAATAGCCCACTACTGCCCAGGCCAGGCCAAAACCAGGAACTTAGAATTCTACCCAGGTCTCCCATGTAGGTGCAGGGGCCCAATGACTTGGGCCATCTTCTGTTGCTTTCCTATATGCCTTAGGGAGCTGGATCAGAAGTAGAGCAGCAGGACCTCGAATTGGTGCCCTTATGGGATGCTGGTGCTACAGAGGGTGGGTTAACTCACTAAGACACCACCAGCCCCAAATCTAATAGTTTTGATAAAGTGTGTAATCCTCCAAGGATGGTATAACCTTACTTATAATTGATACTGATTTGCTGCACATAGATCAAATTATAAGTGCTATTTAGGGATTCAGTAGTTCTCCTGAAGCTACTCCATAGATTCATTAGGCTGAGGGTCCTTGTATTCCCAGGTTAAGGCCTCCTAACCTAGTGATGTGGTAATGGGTGCATAAATATTTGAATCAATGGTTATTAAATCTGTCAGACTAGCACCCCATATGTAAAAGCATGTACCAAAGCGTACATTTATCCCAAAATTTCACAGGTAATATAACATGTTTACCTACTTTTTTTTTTTTCCGCCAGGCAGAGTTAGAGAGTTAGAGACAGAAAGGTCTTCCTTCCGTTGGTTCACTCTCCTAATGGCCGTGCAGCCAGCACTGCGCCAATCCAAAACCAGGAGCTGGGTACTTCCTCCTGGTCTCCCGTGCCGGTGCAGGGGCCCAAGCACTTGGGCCATCCTCCACTGCTCTCCTGGGCCACAGCAGAGAGCTAGGCTGGAAGAGGAGCAACTGGGACTAGAACCCCGGGCTGCCAGCGCCACAGGCGGAGAATTAGCCAAGTGAGCCATGGTGCCGGCCAACCTACATTTTTTTAGCAGGAAAAAAAAATCACTTACTACAGAATAATAAGAGTAGAGTAGCTTTAAGTAAAATATTTTAGCTCAAACAATTATATAGTGAAGTTATCTGATAATTTATGCCTAATATTTGCAATACAGTGACTCAAGTGCATGCTATTAAATAAATTACTCTGAAATAAGAATACAGTAAAGTTCTGGATTTAAAAATGTATCAGTTTACATTACACTATTCCTGGAAGATTCAGAGTACAAGTTGTGCAAAAATAGACTTCATGTGGGTTTTCAGTATTATGAATTATTTGGAAAATGTCCATGAATATCTAGCAAAGTATTTGAATATCTTCTGATTCACTATGATGCATGTTCATCCCTAAGTAATGCCAAAGGCACTCTACCAGTAATTGTTCTAAAATGTCCCATGAACTTCTGCGGGTGCAGTAGAAGTCAGGAGTACTGTGCCCTCTTGAGAATCAGTCTTGTAGAACAATGCCTTTCAAATATTGGACGCATGAATCAACTGGTCATTCCAATTCATTTTGCTTAGAGTCACACCTGTGATTCTGCATTTCCAAGAAGCCTCCCCAGATAATGATCCTTGTGCCACATTTTGTAAGTAGCAAGGCATGATGCTGTATATCTGCTATCTCAAAACAGTAGCTACTGTCCCTGTGTAGCTATTTAATAAAAATAACCAGCAACACTACACTGGCCACATTTCAGAGCTCAGTACATGAAGCTAGTGACTATTTGCATAGTATAGATAACTATTTCTAACATCTCTGGAAGTTCTGTTGGACAGCTGTACAGTGTACAGCTCACAGGTGAGCTTTTAATGTTTTGGATGGCAGTGAGTTTTACTGTGGAATAAGGCTCTGAAGAGCAGTCATATGTTTTTAGGAGCAAAACTTAGAAGATTGCCATTCTTTGTTGAGTTCCATCAAGAACTGTGCCTGAGTGGAATGCTCCTGAATCTACACAGCAGTGGGTCTGGGTTCTGCTGAAAAGAGCTCTACAGCACCAAACAATGTGTTTCAAAATGTTTCTTACTGCAACCTACAATAAGAAATATGTTTTATATTGTGTCTCACTTCCTGTATATATGTACTCATATATACCAAAACAATTGTATTTGATTATAATGCAACCTGAAAGTTTCTGTGCTAAAAATGATTGCCAATCCTGTTCATCTAGGCAGTTATAACATGCAGTTTGAAAAATATGCCATTAAAAAGTATGTTGTAATGTGGGCTTTTGGAAATTATAAAGTACGTTATGGTAGTTTGCTACTTTTATCATAAAAAAGATTCTAAAGCCTGCAGCATTTGTTTATACCTGGTGGTTTAATGAAATTTTGCTGTAACATAAATACAAAATATATTCCTAGATAACAGGTTGTCTTGCCAGACAGATACTGTTAACTATTAATCAGATAATTAAAGGGTCTGCCAAAAGTGATCAGGCTGGTTTTAGATAGGTTTTCTGTGAATATGTTTTGTGGAAGTGGGATAACAATAGTTACATTGCAACATTAGTTGCCTATTTAATGTCACACAACTCATGATAATAAACCTGCACCATCTGCAAGGACATCAGTACTTTGTGTAGCAGAAGATTCTACATGCACTTTATCCAAATGTGGCATCAAGTTAAATTATAGATTAAAAATAAGGTGGAAGGAATACACATTGGATTTTTTATTCCACTAGAATTCTGATCCATTAAAAGATGTTTCTTATAATTCAATTTCCCACAAGTATCAAAGAGATTAAAATACTGAGCATCTATTATGTGTAGAATACATAGTAGAGAACAAAATGGAATATGGTTCCACTCATGAACATTCATGATGGTTACAATCTGGAGATCTATAAATGTGTCAGAATTCATTAATACATTTATTAAATGATTATGTACCAGTATTGGTTTATTCTAATAAGAAAGCAGAACAAAAATCCCCCAATGAAGTTTTTGTTCTAATGCATTTGTAGATGTGCTCATTCCCCTTTGGTATGTCTAGTGAGAGTTTTTGCCTCATACAAGTTAGTAAAGTTACTTGGTGCTAAAAGGTGATAATTTTCATTTTTAATAGCATGCTTTATCATACAAAAAATGCTGAGTATTTCTCCATTGCAGTAGATGGCACTAGTGGTACCTGCCCTGAAACCCCCCCTTCCCTTCCTCAGGAGCTATTGCTTCTCCTTAACCCCTGAAGTCCATGTCTTTGTTTCACTCCAGGCTAGGAATTGTCAATGTTTGAACCTGGATGAAAAAGGTTTTTTTAGCTTTTTGTTTTGACATAATTGCAACTACAGGAAAATTTTAATTCAAGGGATTTCTGCATACATTTCACCTAGATTCATCAATATTAGCATTGCATCATATTTATTATCATTCCTATCTAAATTTTTTCCTGAACCACTTACAAGTAAACTGCCACTCTTTCAGCCCAAAGTATTTCATCGTGTGTTTCCTAAAATTTTTGGATTTCCTCAACACAAGTACAGTTTCTTCCATAACCGTAGTACTATGATCAAAGTCAAAAAGTGTAGTACACTGGTACAACCTGTAGGTCTCCTGAGCTTTACCAGTTGTCCCAATACTTTGCTACCTAGCAAGTGGAAGATTAATTCATTGCCATTCAGTTGTCATCCCTTTAGTCTCTAATCTGGAAAAGGTCCTCATTCCTTTGTGTTTAATGACATTTTTGATGAGTATATGACAGTTACTTTGTAGAATATTTCTCAGAATTTTAATGCTGTTTCTTCATGGTTTTGGTCAGAATGTGTGTGCACTTTTGGCAGGAATAAAACAAGTCTTGCTTTTCTCAGGGCATGATGGCAGGGAGCATGTAATACTAATCTGTCCCATTATCAGTGATCACTTGAATAAGTGATGTCTGCACCTTTGTGGTTATTGTCTTGTAGTTGAACTTCTTTGAAACTATGTAAATAATCTTTCTCCTCAAACTTGATTCAGAACTTTAGTACTCCATCAGTTGTCTTTCCTGAGTCAGTCTATTTGCCAAATGATGATTTTTCTACTTCCATCATCCTTGGTACATACTAGTTGGCTTCCTACCATGAGAGTTTTCCCTTATTAATTTATTTCAGCACAGACTCGTGGTTTCTATTTCATTAGTTGATAATCCTTGACTGTTATTATTTTGGTATTCAGAGTGCCTCAACAAAAACTTCTTCAGGTTGGCTCCTTGTCCTGTTGACATAGTCCACATCATTCTTTGGGATTTACTTTTGAATCCAAAACAATTTCTCAAGCTTATTATGGTTCATCTTGTACTTTGCCTACTTTAGCCTTGAAATTGATAGTTTCTCCATGGAGTCTTGATTCTGTTGGTGGAGAATGGAATTTGGTGACCAAGTTCTAGGCAGTTAATGTGTCTATTGCTACCACATGTCATTGTCAGTTCTTATAGCGTACAGAGCTAGGATATAGAAGTATAATGTATACATACCCACACATGTTGCTGTTTGTTACCCTGTGTGTGTATGTGTGTGTGTGTGTGTGTGTAAATCTACAAGTTCACACTGGTATTTGTAATTCCAATCCAATATCACAGAACTCCTTTCTGCCTTTCCATATATGTGATTCTGTGTACAGTGACAAAGTAGGATGCCATCATCCTCAACATATTTACTCATTGAATTAATTGTAGAGTACACAGAAAATAGTTTAAGAATTATTAGCCTTTGCTAAAAGGAAGCTTCTAAATAGAATTACTTTTATCTTTAGACTTAGGGTTACATAATTCAAATGCTGTGTTCAAACTTTGATTCTCCCTCTACCTATCCCTGTCTTTGGTGTGGTTATGTTACCAATTGGAAATGTTTATTTTTGTTTGGATTCCATTTTAGACCCCAATATTTTTTAAGATTTATTTGGAAGGTAGAGTGATAGAGGTGGAAGGAGGAAGGGAAGAAGAGAGAGACTGATCTTCCATCCACTAGTTCACTCCCCAGTGGCTGCAATGGCTGGGACTGGTCTGGGCCAAAGCCAAGGAGCCCAGAACTTCATCCAGGTGTCCCACATGGATGGCAAGGTCCCAGAAACTTAGATCATCTGCTGCTGCGTCCCCAGGTGCATTAGCAGGGAGCTGGATCGCAAGCTGAATAGCCAGGACTGAAACCAACACTTTTTGTGATATTACTGCTTAGCTCAGTACACCACGCTCCTGGCCCAGTCAGTTTTTGTTTCTCTTCTCTCTCCTCTCTTTGCCTCCCCCCTTCGTTCTCTTTTTCCCTTTTCCTTCTCTCCTTTCCTTTCCCCTTTCCCTTCCCTTTCTTCTCCCTTGTATGTGTAATACGTTAACGTGGCTCCAAAGTTGAGAACGATTTATAGTTACACTTAGAAAAGTCATGTCCTCCCTTCTCTAATTCCTCTGTCCCTTCCATCTTGCTCCAACATGTCTCCTGTAGGTAACCAAACTCGTTAGTGTCTTGGTTTTCTTTGTTTTTGCACAAAGTAGGTACAAGTGTATCTTATTTCCTTTTCTTACACAAAGGGCACTATGCTAGTGATATCACTCTTTGGCACTTGGCTTATTTCTCTTGACTGTATCCAGAAAATAGCCCCACATCAATCTGTAGTACCCATAGAAGCATGGCACTGCATTGTCTCCTTAACTGTGATCATATACATTCCAGTATATACGCAATTACGAACAGTACTGCATTGAATAATCTTGGGCAGATGTATTGTCATGTGTCTTCAGGGTAAAATATAAATTGTTGGGTTAAAAGATTAGGACTTGTGAGATGTAGCTAGTTCCTTAAGGTTTGCATCAGTGTGTAGTCCCATCTACTTGCATGCGTGATGATTCCTGTCTTCTCATAGCTTCAGAGTATATTGTTAATATTTCAGTTTTTGCCAATGGAAAAATGAGAAATGGTATTTTGGTGTAGTTTTAGTGCTCTCTTATTTTGAGTAACATTGAATATACTCTAAGGGTCATGTGGTACACATGCATGCATGCACATATGTGTTTAAAAATTGTTCTTGTCTTTACGCATTTTACTCTGAAATTCTTCACTCTGGCATTTTAGACAGCCACTCTGGTGATTAGTAGGTAATGAAGCTTGCAGCCAAGATGGAAAATTACTGCTGTTGTAGAAGCTGCTCCATTACAAAACCTCTCCACTTCAACCTCATTTGCAGTCACTTCCAAGAGGTGTATGTGAGAACCAGCCTTTTGGGGGCCCTGATTCTGATTTCCCTGAAGCTCCTGTATTTTGCTACTCCTACTTTTTACCGTCTATTCCTGTATTTTCCTACTGCTGCCATCCTGTCTACTCAAGAATATCTGCAGCCTATCAGCAAAGACTTCTCTTCCCACCTCTTCTTCTTATAGTAGCTGTATTTCACTTGCTTGCTGGTAATAGCTTGATGCAAGTTACCATTTTATTTCTTACTATAAATTTTTCATATTCCCTGAGAGATTTTTCTCTACCAGTTGATGAGCTTTACTGTATTTTTTTTTTCTACTTTATTTCTGATAGCATTTTTGTGTCCATTTGAAAAAAAAGTTACTTGGGGCTGACATTGTGACAGTTGCTTAAGCCAGTGCTTGGGATGTGGATATCCCATATCAGAGTGCAGGTTCAAGTCTTCACACTCTACTTTCCACCCGTTTCCCTAGTAATGTGCTTAGAAGGCAGGGATGATGGCTCAAGTTGAGTTCCTGCTGCCCATGTGGGAGACTTGCATGGAGTTCGTGGCTCCAGGCCCTGGATATTATGGCCATTTGAAGAGTGAACCAGCAGATAGAAAATTTCTCTCTCTCTCTCTCTCTCTCTCTCTCTCTCTCTCCTTCTCTCCTTCCCTTTCTCCCCCGTCCATCCCTCCCTCCTTCAGTGTATCTGTCACTCTGCCTTTCAGATAAGTGTTTTTAAAAGCACTTAGTGAATTAACCATTCAAGTGTACTTCCTGGAATTTTTCCAGTTGTCTCTTGGGGTACTTTCTTTATATGGTCTGAGCTTTGTACAGTGTCATTGCTGCTCATTTGCATTCCTGCACTGTTAAGTGCAAAGAAGGACATACGTTGAAGGATATAAGTGTCTTTTGCTCGTGCTCTCTGAGATTTGCCACCCTGGCTTATGACAGACTTCACATTTTTTGACTGCACAATGGTGTAAAGTGACACATATTCAATAGAGACTACATGACAGATCTTCAATTTTGATCATTTCTCATGCTAGCAACACGCGTTATGATACTGTTGTGATGCTGGGCAGTGGCTGCAGTTCCCAGTCAGCCCTGAGACCGTGAAGGGAAACAACCACCCCTGCAGTGTGCTCTGGTGCCAGTGTCTTCTGTGTGTTAGGTTTTATATTTTTGCATCCCATCAAGTACAAAAAACACCCATTTGGGTATGCACCTGAGCTATTTGTTACTTTACTATAACATTAGCTTCAGATGATTTTGCCCAGTTGTAGTCTACTCTAAGCTTCTGAGCATGTTAAAGGTAAGCTAGGCTAAGCTATGATGTTTGGAAAGTTAGTTGTATTAAGTGTATTTTCTACCTAAAATATTTCAAACTCCTGATGGGTTTATCAGGGTGTAACCCCATCTTTACTTGAGGAGCGTATGTACTTACTCCATGTTTTGGAGTCTAGATTATACCTTTTCCATGTTTAATCAAGAAGGTCACAAGGCCATCCCCTCTGCCCACCATATTGGAGTTATTTTTGTCCACTTTTCAGGAAGAGAAAGGGAAAAGTGCTGATTTGCCCAGCTGTGTCACATCCTAAGTTCTTATTCTTCGTCGCTGTTATTTCATTATAATTTTGGGAAGGAAGGGAGGTAAGTTTATCTGCCATCTATTATTTTCAGTTGTAAGCGAGATTTTGGTAATTTTAACTCAGACCATTTGTCTTTATTACAGAAAATTAATTTACCTTTACTGTTATAATTGATATGTTTGGTTATAGTCATCTTTTTAGTTGTTTAAATGCTTGATTGCTACTTTTTTAGTGTTTTGCTTTAAACTACTTTCTTTGCTTTTGTCTTTCATAAATTTTATTTTTAACTTTTGTAGTGGATATTTAATGTTTTCAAAAGCATTCTTTACCCTGAATTATTTGTCACTGTCAACCATGCCTATAATGTTTTTACATACATGCTGTTATTTTAAAAAAAATGCTTCAACTTTTAAACTTCCTAGTCTTTTTAAAATACCAGATTATATTCAGTATTTATTTTGCATCATATTTTCTCTCATGGGTAGTAACTTAATGATCTTCATCATGTTTTATATTCACATGTACAGCATTTAAATTTATCTCTATTTTACTGACTTACCCTGATGTCCTCATTTTTAAAAATAATGAAATAAGCTTTATTATTTTGATCTATATAAATGATATTTGCTTATTAAAGTTATAAATAATTTATAGAAGTATGAGGATTAAATAGCAAGTTATCTGGAATTTCCTTCCACCTGACCCAAGAGAAGTACTGTTGTTGTTTTGGCATTCAAATTTTCATGCTTGCATGCATTTGCTGGGTTAGTTAAGATTGTTGGACTGCAATTGACCAAAATACTTGACCGGAAGTAATATCAGTAGAGATTTATTTAAATACATGTATATTAGGGCTGGAAGTGAAAGGTCTTGATTTATAGTAGCTTACTAAAGACAAGGCTTTTGATTGGCTTCTCATGAAATTCTTAGCTTTTCTCTCATAGTAACAAGGTGGCTCTCACAGCTCTACCATAACTTCCTCAGATAGCTGTATTCAAAAGCAGGAGGCATTGAAATGAGCTGCTTCTCTTAGTGTTGCTCTCTTCAAGGAGAAAAATAATATTTCCTGGGAAATCCTTGTAGATTTTTACTTCCCATTGGTTAGATTACATAGTCATGCTTCAGCTGCAAGGGAAGCTGGGAAAAAGTGCTTCTGGCATTTTCTCCTATATTGGGATGTATTCTTGGAGAGCAAGAGCATGTGATAGGGAATGGCTACCTGCAGTATCTGTCACACACGTTTAAATAGTACATAATGAGACCATATCACATGAGTTAGTTTTTGTGTATACATTTTTAAAAAGATTTATTTTTTATTTATTTGAAAGACAGAGTTACAGAGAGGTAAAGACAGAGAGAGTGATATCCACTGGTTCACTCCCCAGATGGACGCAATGGCAAGAGCTGCGCTGATCCCAAACACAGGAGTCAGGAGCTTCCCCTGAGTCTCCCATCTGGGTGCAGGGGCCTGAGGACTTGGGCTATCTTCTACTGCTTTCCCAGGCCATAGCAGAGAACTAGATTGGAAGAGGAGCAGCTGGGACTAGAACTGGCACCCAAATGGGATGCTGGCGCTTGAGGCCTCGGCTTTAACCTGCTGCGCCACAGCACCAGCCCCATGTATATACATTTTTCAAGAGAATTGTTATACCCAAACCACACATAATAATGATTAGAAACTGGTACCTCACCTTTCACTAGGCTTATATATACATGTATAAGAGTATATAGTGGAGATTTAGTCATTGTTTTATGAAGTGGGCTTACCTTACAAACACATGAATCTTGCTTCGCATGCTTATTATATAATACATATCTCCTAAATCAACAGCATAGATATAATTTTATTTGTTTTAAATCCTACCTGATCTATGTTGTGTATTCACCATATTTATTTAATCACATCCTTGTGTCTAGTTTTTTTTCCCTGTAAGTAATGCCATCTAATAGCCTTCTTTTACATATGTCCTTAGGTTTTGAAGCTTTATGTAGATTATAGATTATGGGGGTGGTGACCCATTGCTGGGTTAAAGGGAATATTATTATACATTTTAGGTGAATTATTATAAATGCACGTATCCCTTCACAGGTATAGGTGAGTTCTATTTTATTATCATCTTCACTTGTGATAGGCATTTGTATCTTCATTCAGTCAGCAAATATTTATTATCTACCATGTGCCTGATGCTATTCTAGATGCTAGAGTAAGAAATTCCTGCTGCTAATGGAGTTTAGAGTCTACTAAAGAGACAGGTGCAATATAAGAAATGAAATTTTATACAAAATACAATAAACAAGTTGGGTAACTGACAAGATTGTGATGGTGAATGAGGTTGGGCAAGCAGATGGAGAACTATGGAAGAGGAATTTGATGTTACGTTGAGTGGTTAAGTTCTGAGGAGTTTACCTTTGGGTGAAGCCTGAATTAAGGAGCAAGCCAGAAAAATATCTTAAGGAAAAAAGATTAAGGCAGAGGGAATTAGCTAGATGATATGGTGGGGATAGAGTGATAGGGGAAGAGTGGAGAGAAACTGGGTCATAAGGAGCAGTCTGGGACTAGATTACATTAGGCCTTGTTAATCAGAGTAGGAACTTAGAGTAAGGTAACCAGTGCTTTAAACTTTGGACAGTCTCATGGATGTAAAGTTATGTCACTGTTATTTAATTTATAAAAATATTTATATTTATCTGAGTAGTAGTATTTTGAACACCTTTTCATATATGTAGATTTTTTTCTCTGCCTATTAGTATATGTTCTGCATATATATATCATCAATAATTTTTCTGTCAGTTTTCTTTTTTCCTATTGTTTTTAAGCTACATAACAGTTTTGTGTTATAAGGCCTTTTATAAAAATACTTTATTGACCTTAGTTATATTTTTTCTCATCTACAAATTGAAAATTATTTGTGAAGTCCTATGGAGCCATGTGTGTTATTAGCTTATCCAGGTTCATGGCTCTTGCTACTCTTTTAAATGTAAGGTCTCTATTCCACTTGGAGCTTTTAAATACTACATGCGTGTGGGCTGGTAGTAGCAAAGTGAAAAGCTTTTGCCATTTAGCAGCTTTAATTTTGGGCAAATTTCTTAATCTGTGTACTTCCATTCCTTATCAATAAATAGGATTATAATAGCACTTACCTCATGAGATTGTTGTGAGGATTAAGAGAATTAATACAATTAATACTGATAGAGTACGTACAACCATGTCTGGCATATTTTATTATGTGTCTGTTACCCAGCTAAGGTACCATTCAGTGGATGATTGAAAAAAATACATTTACAGATATGGAAATATAATTCAGAGATTATATTAGACACTGATACCATCTTGGGAGGAAAATACAGTACTCAAGAAAGGATTTGGCCGACATCATGGCTCACTAGGCTAATCTTCTGCCTGTGGCGCTGGCACCCCGGGTTCTAGTCCCATTTGGGGCTCTGGATTCTGTCCCGGTTGCCCCTCTTCCAGGCCAGCTCTTTGCTGTGGCCTGGGAGTGCAGTGGAGGATGGCCCAAGTGCTTGGGCCCTGCACCCGCATGGGAGACCAGGAGGAAGTACCTGGCTCCTGGCTTCGGATCAGCATAGTTGTGGCCGTAGCGGCCATTTTGGGGGTGAACCAACGAAAGGAAGATCTTTCTCTCTGTCTCTCTCTTTCACTAATTCTGCCTGTCCAAAAAAAAAAAAAAAAAAAAAGGATTCAAACTTGATTTTACTTCATAGTGTTAGGGATATTAAAATTTTTTTCAATACTGAAATTTTTTTGAGGAGTGAAGAGATGATTATTTTTCTTTCTTATATTCTTGCTTTCTTTTAGTCTAAAAGCATGTGTGGTTTTTATCCTTGGGTTACAGAACTTTATGGAGCTATGTCTAGATGTCTATATTTTCTCTCAATATTTCCAACTGGGACCCCTGCAATCTACAACTTCAGTTTCCTTTCATTAGTTTGTCTGTCTAATTATGGCCTTTCATTTCCATTTCTTTAACCTTTGGTGGCACTCTGATGATTTTTTAAAATAAGAGATGCCTTTGGATCCACCCTTGGTGATCTTACTCTTATCTCTGAGGAGACCCATTCTTTTTCATGTTGGCCAAATGTCTTGAGATAGATTTTTACTTGATCTTTAAGTCTAACTAATTAAAATCTAGTGACCTGAGACCGGCATTGTAGCATAGTGAACAGAGCCATCACCTATAATGCCGGCATCCCATGTGGGTGCTGGTTTGTATCCAGATGCTTCACTTCTGATCTAGCTCCCTGCTAATGGCCTGGGAAAAGCAGTGGAAGATGGCCCAAGTGCTTGGGCCCCTGCCACTCTCCTGGGAGACCTGGATGAAGTTCCTGGCTTCAGCCTGTCCCAACACTGGTCATGGCAGCCACCTGGGGAGTGAACCAGCAGGTGGAAGAATCCCAAATATAGATAAATCTTAATGTTTTTTAAATCTAGGGACCTATCTCTGATTTACCTACTTATTTTAAGATTTATTTTATTTATTTGAAAGGCTGAGTTACAGAGAAAGAGAAGAAACCACAGAGAATGAGAGAGAACTTCCATTCACTGGTTCACTCCCCAAACGGATGCAGTGGCCCACTGCTGGGCCAGGCTGAAGCCAGGAGCCTGGAACTTCATCTGGGTCTCCCCTGAGGGTGACAGGGACCAAAGCACTTGGGCCATCTTCCTATGCTTTCCCAGGTATATTAGTGGAGAGCTGGATTAGAAGCGATTCTGGTGTTGCAGAATCTGGTGTTGTAACCTGCTGCACCATAATGACAGCACTGTCTACCTAATTTTTAAGTTTAAAAGTGATTTGGAGATGGGCGTTTGGTGCAGCAGTAAGGATGCCTCTTGGGTTCTTGCATCCCATAACCAGATCCTGGTTTTGGGTCTAGGCTTTGGGGCCTTTTCCAGGCTTCTGCTGATGCAGCAGATGGTGGCTGAAGTACGTGAGTCCCTGCCACCACACGATTAGACACAGGTTGGGTTTCGGGCTCTGGATTTCATCTGGCCCAGCCCTGGCTTTTGCAGGTATTTGGGGAGAGAACCAATGGATGGAAGATTTCTACCTCTGCCTGCTTTTCAAATACATAATAAATTAAAAATTTTAAAGTTTTCATAAAGCCCCCATGATTTGTGATTTGTAATGGTGTTTCCTTAAGCGCTTTCTTTGTTTATTTAAGGTGACTCCCTTGTCCACCAATAGTAATGACGGTTTTGGTTGTTCTGCGTGTTCCTTCCCCCTCTGGCTGCTGGATTAGGAACCCAGTTACTTCTGTTTGCTTCTACACGGCTCTGCTTTGGCTCAGCATCCTGCTGCTAGCAAACTCAGGTGCAAGTCACACTAGTTCCGAGAGGCACTGTTGTCTTCTGTCTTGCAGCCTGTGGATACCTGTGCCAGAATGTTGCTTGTCCATTATTGACAGCTCTGTGCTCCCTGGACTGTTCTTGGGGGGGGGGGATTCCACTTGGCAGTGTCACACTGAGCCCTAAGGTCTGGAGTCACAAAATGGAACTTGAGGTCCGCTCTGACTTTCTGTCAGTGACCTCTGTGTCCTCATCCAGAGGCTACTGCTCTTTATACAGGTTCTCAAGCCTGCACCTGGCCTGGAGGGGAAAGTCCTGAGTCCCTCACGTGCCGAGATCTGGGAGAGGTGAGGTTAAGAACAGACACTCCACCCCTGCCTTCTAGGGGAAAGTGCTTGGACTGAGTAGGAAGAGCTGAGCAGCAGGAACATGTTCACGCTGCCGTCTTCCCAGGAATCCCCTACTCCTGAGCTCTTCATTTTGAGTCGTTGGTGGGCATCTTTAGATACGTTTTTCAGGGAGATTCATTATGTTGAAATTTCCCAGCCTTTGAATATATGAAATGGCCTTTTGTTTTCCTTACATGTTAAAGGAAATGACTATGTATAATGGTCTAGCATTCTTGGTTGGCAATGGTTTTCTTTAAAAACTTTACAGATATTAATTATTCTTGGCTTTTTCAAATGCAGTCAGGGATGCCCCCTAATGTTTGTGGGGCTTAAGGCAAGAGTTTGAGTGAAGATCCGCTTACAATATGTTTGACTATATTTGAATCAGCCCCAAGAAGTTAAAACATAAAACATCTTCTTTCCTTGGTAAACACATTTTACTTATAATACTGTTGGGAAAGGCCAATGTTATGCCAGTGCAAAATATCACAGATGACTGAATTTAACTGCTACACATATCTTGAGTGTTCAACAACAATGTTTAAGTTAGTGATAAAGACATGTATCTTTGATTAATGTTTTGTTTCTTTTGTTCAGGTCTCTCCTTCAAGAACCTACTTACTTAGATTCTGCCATCTCTATGTTTAGCTACTTTTTCACTGTTTATGTCTCTTCTTTCTAGATCTTCATTCTGAAGAATGTTTCTTGAATTTGTCTTTCTAGAAAAATAATTAATTTCTTTCTTATAATAAGGGTTTTCTCAGTTTATAGTCTGTTGGCAGTAATATAAAATTTAAAAATGTATTCCAAATATATAATATTTAAATATATTTCATCAAAAATGGAAATTAAACATTAAAATTATTTTCATGTTTAAGAAGTTGTTTTAAATATTAAAATTATTTGTTAAAATTAAAGGATAAAATAGAATATAATGTCTCAATTTTAAATAAAAATTTAAAGAACTTTAATTTTTGAAACTTTAATAAAATGTTATTAAATGGTTCAAAGAAATAAAACTCTTTGCGCTTCTAATGTTCAATGTCCATCTTGGTGCCAGTGGGAAGAATCAGCAGCACACTTCACCCATTGCTTCTGCAACTATTTATTTGCAAATTTAAGACTAATCAGTTGGTTAATACTGCAAAGTGTTCCACTCGGGGTTCCTGGTGCCAACACTTTTCTGTTTGCGAGTCTTTTAAAATGTGGTCTCATTTAGTCCCTTTTAACCTAGAACAGCTGTGTGTCTATCCCTCTCTGTACATGACTGGTTTGAAGAAACCACATCAGTTGTTTTGTAGGCTGATCCACATCCTGGATTTGCCTGGTTGTTTAACTTGTCCCCCTATCCTCTTCCAGTTTATTTAGCCTAAGGTCTTGGCTAGAATCGTGACAAACTGTTTTGGAAGAGTGCTCTGGGACTGATGCTGTGTGTGTCATGTTCTGTCCCATTGGTGAGTGTATAATGTCAAGTTTGATCACTGGCTGGGACAGTAATGTCAGGTCTCGCCACTGAAACTATGTTTTTCTTTGCAACAAGCAAGTAACCTGTGTGGAGATGTTTTGGTTCTGTGCCAATATCCTCTCCAAAAACCTTTTACCTGATGGGGTTTGTTTCCTTGTCTGAATTAATTATTTCACTGAGATTTGCAGGAAGACTTTCCAATTAAATAATTCCCTCTGCATTTATCAGCTGATGCTTTTCTGTAAAGGAGAATTTTCCCTTGTCAACTGGAGATAAACTGTAGTTCCTCCCCAAGGGCAAGGCAAACATTTAAGTCTTTTCTTTAAAACCACTGATTTTCAGAGTAAAGGAAGAGTTGCCTGTGAGGAGGGAGGAGGATGTAGAGAGAGAACAAAGACAGAACAAGACTTCACTGCTCGTAAACTTTCCTGTGGCTTTGATTTGTCTTTTACTGATATTTTCTGTTTGTTAAAAAATTAGAGAGGAGGGGGATAACTTGAATATAGCACTCCACCTGAACATCCTTAAAAGGTCACATTCTAAAAATAAAAAACTTCAAAGAAATCAAATCTTAAAACCTCACCTAGGTCGTATTATTGCTGATATAATACAGCCATCTCTTAATAGCCCAGAGAGATTGGTTCCAAGACCTTCCACGGATACTAAAATCCAAGGATGCTCAAGTCCCTTAAATAGAATGGCATCATAGTTACAGATAAGCTACGTACATCCTCCTGTCTACTTTAAATAATTTCTAGACTATTTATAATACCTAATACATTGAAAATGCTATGGAGATAGTTGTACTGTATTATTAGGGAATAGTGACAAGAAAAAAGTGTATATTCGGTACAGACAATTTTAAAACTGTATTTGAGAGGCGAATGAGAGAGCGTCCATCTGCTGGCTCACTCCCAAAATGCCTGTAATGGGATAGAGGGAATGGGAACTAAATCCAGTTCTTCCACATTGGTGTCAGGAATCCATCACTACTTCCTTCCAGGATCTGCATAAGCAAGAAGCTGGATTCAGGAGCCAGAACTGGGAATTGTGACCAGCAATCTGAAGTGCGAAATAGGTGTCCCAACCAGTGGCTAAATCATTAGGCCAAATGGTCACCCTGACATCTCTTATCCAGGTACTTTCCACCTGTAGTTAGTTGAGTCTATAGATACAGAACCCATGGGTTCAGTAGGCTTGTTTTGGTGTTGGAATTATCAGCTGAGATTTTCACTACCAGTGAAAACAAGTATAAATATAACATCAAAAGCTCAAAAAATCTCTGTAATACTAAATACACACTATAAATATAAAATGAGCTCATTTAATAATAAATGTATTTCCTAGTTTTGCCCACTTAAGGAACCTGGAGCAAATGGTGTTCCAACTGGTAAAAATAAGACTCCCAGGTATAGGAACTCATGCACAAAATTCACATTTATCCCATAGCAAAACACCAAGCTGATGAAATCTGATGGTCTTCCTCTCCCAGAAATGCCCGCACTTGTGCTGCTGACTGTAAATGGGGAGACACCCACCCACACAAGCTAAATCCACCACCTTGAGCATCTCGTGGTTGTGGTGCACTCACCGGGTCCACTCACTGTCCTGCTGTCCTAATTATTTCACACTTCTGTTTACTCACACTTCTAAGTCACTTGCTCTGTCCTCACTGTTGGTATTGCCTCCTAATTCCCTGAGAAAATGCAAGCAGTTAGAAGACAACTTCTGAAGCTCCAGTCAGCACATCCTCTCAATACCATTACTCAGGCGTATCCTGGCTGCTTTTCTGTGCCTAATGAACCTCTCTTGCCTCACCACGGTCAGAGCATCTCATTCCCTCCCAGCCTGCTCAGAGACAGTCTTCCATCATTGGCTCTCTCTGTCATCATCAGTTGTCCCTCGCTATTTAATTATTCTTATCAGAATACAAATACATTACTTCCTTCCTCTAGGAAGCTTCTCATCATGCTTCCTCTGCCAGCCACAGCTTTGATTTTCTGCTTTGCAGAAAAACTCAAAAGAGTGGATCTGTACTTTCTATAGGATCCATGAAGCCTCCATCAATATATATATGGTACATTTCTGCATCTCCAGAAGGTTTCCCCATGCCCCTTCCTAGACAGCACCACCTCAAACCCATCATCATGGGTCTGACTTCTGTCATTACTCATTAGTTTTGCCTGATGTTTTTAAAAAAGAAATACTTTAAAAATTTTATTTATTTGAGAGGCAGAGTGATAGACATACACACACATATATACACACGTCCCATACACTGGTTCACTCTCCAGTGCAACAGTGCCTGTCTGGAACCAGAGCCTGGAACCAGGAACTCAATCCAATTCTCCCACAAAGATGGCAGGGATTCAATTACTTGATCTATCACCAGCACCTCCCAGGGTGTGCATCAGCAGGAAGCTGGAATGGAGAGCAAAGTGAGGACTCGACCCACGCACTCAGATACGGAATGTGGATGTCCCAAGTAGCAGCATAATTGCTGCAGCCAAACCCCTGCCCTATTGTTTGCTTTTTGACTTCTCTAACTGGTGTCTTTTGATGAATACTATTCTTAGTTATAATGGTCAGTCTTCTATGGTTGGTGTTTTATTTAAGACTGTCTTAAAAATTATTCTGATTTATCCTAAAATCTCTATTATTTCATTTGAACACATTCAGAACTGTGTTACATCTCAGATTAATACTTGTATATCATCATGTTTGATGGGGATAAAGTTTTATTTTGTTAAATATTCAATTATTCCAATACCAGTTATTGAAGGAGCATTCATTCCCTTACAGATTCACATTGACACCTGTCATAAATCAGGTCTTTTTGCTGGCTGTTCTGTTTTGTTGGTCTACTCATATATTCTTGTGCCAATCCCATACTGTCTTAACTACTGAAAGTCTGCACCGAGTCTTAAATTCTTGTAGTGTAAATCCTTGAAATCTCCTTCTCAAGCTTGATTGAGCTCATCTGGTTCTGTTCTTTTGGTACCTTGTAAAGTAATACATATTTATGGACTTAACACAAATAAGCCCAATTTTGGGTTATCTGCAATCAGTTGATAGGAAAAAAGTCTCTCCCATGATGCTTGAGATAAATATTTTGAAGAGCCTCTGATGACAAGACCTCACCAATGGTATTTTGAATCCTCATAGTCTTCCTCTTCTCATTCCCTCATTATTTCTGGGCCAATCATGTTAAGCTGAGTGTGAAATTGTTGCCTCATACTAAGTCCATAATGTTCATTTTGAGAAGAGCAGTGAAAAGTCAAGGATTGGGGCCAGCGCTGTGGCGCAGTGGGTTAATGCCCTGGCCTAAAGTGCCGGCATCCCATATGGGCACCGGTTTGAGTCCCGGCTGCCCCACTTCCGATCCAGCTCTCTGCTATGGCCTGGGAAAGCAGTAGAAGATGGCCCAAGTCCTTGAGCCCCTGCACCCATGTGGGAGGCCTGGAAGAAGCTCCCGGCTTCGGATCGGCGCAGCGCCAGCCATTGCGGCCATTTGGGGAGTGAACCAGTGGATGGAAGACCTCTCTCTCTGTCTCTACCTCTCTCTGTAACTCCTTCAAATAAAATAAAATCTTTTAAAAAAAGAAAAATCAAGGATTAACAATGGCATTTGTGACACAGACATGAAGCGCAGAATAAAGATGTAGTGAATTCATCCCAGCATTATAGCATGGATTATCATCGATACCACCACAGTTTATTGATAATGTATTGAGAAATCTTGCATCTATGCTCAAATGGGAATAATGTTTGATCCCATAGAGGGCGTTTGGCAGTGTCTGCAGATTTTGTTTGTTCCATTGCAATTGGGAGAGGGAAGAGTAGAGGGAGGAAAGTGCTACAAAAGAGGTTTCTACTGGGGGAGGCCAAGAATGCTGCTCAGCGTCCCCCCAGTAGACCAGACCGCAACCCACACCACATAGAGTTTTCCATCCCACAGTCACAGTGCTGAGGATAAGCAACCCTGATCTCTCAGAAAGTAAACAAATGCATAAGACCAGAAACCCTGCTAACCATGGGGTCGCATCTGTCTCTAACAGAATGGTCTGCTCACCTCCTGACTCTGCTATGGCAGATGCAGAATAGAATTAAAGAGAACAGACAGCATGAGCCTTGGTGAGGGAATATGGCACAGGGGGCAGGGAGGTAGGATTGGAGTGTTCACATAAGCCACATACGGTTTCCCAGAGAATACAACCAAGAATAGAAGAAGAAATGGTGGTGATGGAATTAGGGGTCATCCCCAGTTCCTTTTAGGGGTGAAACAAAGGGCTGATAGCCTGCTCTCATTTCCGTGGTTTCACTGTTCTCCACTGATACCCAAATGTGGTGTTTGTGATGTGGAAGAAGACGGAGACAGGCCATGGGGATCTTGAACTTTCCAGAGGGAACAGTTGTGCTTTTTCTTTTTGGTAGCTATACCTTTTTTCCTTTTTTAAGATTTACTTATTTATTTATGTGAAAATCAAACTTAGAGAAGGAGAAACAGAGAGAGATCTTCCATCCACTGGTTCACTCCCCACATGGCCACAACAGCCAGCACTGGGCCAGGCCAAAGCCAGGAGCCAGTAGCTTCTTTCACATCTACCACAAAGGTGGCAGGGGTCCAAGCACTTGGGCCATCCACTGCTGCCTTTCCCAGGCCATTATCAGACAGTTGGATGGAAAGCTGAGCAGCTGGGACACAAAACAGCACCCATGCTACACTTTGAAACTATAGTCTCTGCCAACAGTCTTCTCAGTGCCCTTGCTCTCCATTCGTCTTATATGTCTTCCTCTCTCTCTCTTTTTTTTTTTTTTTTTTGACAGATAGAGTTAGACAGTGAGAGAGAGAGAGACAGAGAGAAAGGTCTTCCTTCCATTGGTTCACCCCCGAAATGGCCGCTACGGCCAGAACTACGCTGATCCGAAGCCAGGAGCCAGGTGCTTCCTTCTGGTCTCCCATGCGGGTGCGGGGGCCCAAGCACTTGGGCTATCCTCCACTGCCCTCCTGGGCCTCAGCAGAGAGCTGGACTGGAAGAGGAGCAACCAGGACTAGAACCCGGCACCCATGTGGGATGCCGGCATTGTAGGCAGAGGATTAACCAAGTGAGCCACGCTGCCGGCCCCTTCCTCCCTCTTTTCCTCTACTCTTTTACTGGCCCTCTTTCTCTTCTAGAGTTTAGAATCTCAGTGTTCAGAAGTCACCCATGCTTTTCTCTCTAATGGGTTACTTCCATTAGCATACACATATTTGGTTAGCTCTACAACCTTAAAAAATAAAACCTTGCTTAAATCATTTCTCTCTTTTCCAGCATAACTCAAAATAGTTTTGTTTACTCATTGTATCCAACTTCTTTCTACAAATTTTGCTTGAAGTCACTTCAGTCAGCCTCACCTATTTCTTTTTAATAGTGGATTTATTTATTTAAAAGTTAGAGAGAGAGAGAGAGAGAGAGAGAGAGAGAGAGAGCGAGAGCGAGCTATCTTTCCTCCACTGGTTCATTCCCCAAATGGCTACAATGGCTGGGGTTGGGTCAGACTGAAGCCGAGAGCTTGGCACTCCATCCTTATTTCCCACATGGGTAGTAGGGGCCCAAGAACTTGGGCCTTCATCTGCTACTTCCCCCGGTGCATTAGCAGGAAGCTGGATTAGAAATCGAGTCGTTGGTACAAGTAGTGGCTTAACCCACTGCAGCACAGTGTCAATTCTACCTTCATATACTTCTAACTTGCCTCCCTACTTCTATCCTTGCTACTCTATAGTTTATTCTCAGCTCCTTGAAATATGCAATGCTGCTTCTCAAAATATTCCAATAGCTCTTCTTTTCTTCTACTAAAAATCACAATTGTGTCATATCTACAAGACCCTAGATGATACAGCCCCTACTATCTCTGATTTTGCTCATCCCACTCCAGCTACTCTGGTCTCTGCAATGTTTCTGAAATATTCCAGTCTCAAGGTCTTCCCACTGCTTTCTTATCTCCAATATTCTTATTGCACATTCCTTCACCTCCTCAAATCATTGCTTGATGAGGTCTAACCTATTACTCCTTACAGTGGGAAAGCCCTGTGTAGTTTTTCCAGTCTTCCTCCTCCAGCTCTCATAGCAATCATCAGCTTCTAAACCTGTCCAGTTATTCGATATTTTCTGATCTCTATGTGTGCCATGCACCATACTAGTTGCTGGAGATGCATTAGTGAACAAAAATAGACAAGAATATCTGCCCTCGTAGAGCTCATATCTCAGAAGGGGAGACAAGTAAACATAATAAGGAAGTTCTACAGTTTTTAGTAGAAAAACAAATTAACGGGCTAAACTTGTGGGAGTTTGTTATAACACTACTTAGAGCAAACTATGTATTAGAAAACAAAAAGCCTGAAAAACTAATAAACTAAGCATTTCTCTTAAGCTGTTAAAAAAGTAGAAAGAAAGAAATGTTAAAGTTGAGAAAACAGGGCTGGTGTTTGGTACTGGCATGCCTGCGTCCCGTGTCAGAGTGCTGCTTTGAATCCTTGCTTCCCTATTTCAGATGCAGCTTCCAGTTAATGTGCACCTTGGGAGGCAACAGATGACGCTCAAGCTTAGATCCTTGCCATCCACATGGGAGACCTGGGCTGAGTTCTGGGTTTGTGTCCCGGGCTTTGGCCTGGCCCAGTCTTGGCTGTTGAGGGCATTTGGGGACACCAAACCAATGGATGAAAGCTCTCTCCCTCTCTTTGTGTGTGTATGTGTTTTGCAAATAAAATGGAAATAAGTGAACAAAATTTTGAAAACAAAAAGAAAAAGAGATAAGAGAATGAGTGAAATAGAAAATATACAGAAAAGAGCCAACAAAGCTAAAATGGATTAATCAATTAATCTGTTCATCAAAAATAAAAACACAAATAACTGAGACCGGATATTTAAAGGAAGATATCCTAAAAACACTAGAAAGTTAATAGGCAGTTGCTTTTGACAACTGTTTGCCAATAAATTTGAAAATTTGATTTAAGTAGACAAATTACAACAAAATGCAACATACCAAAACTGTGGAAGAAAAAGGAAGAGTCATTACTGTTAACGTATCTGAATCCATTGTTAAAAGCTGTCATGTATTCACAAAAGTATATAGGTGCAAGTAGTATTAAAATGGGTTTTGCCAAACATTTAGGTACAAATAATCCCTATCTTGCAAACTGTTCTAGACAATAGAAAACGAGGAAAAACTTCTCAAGTTATTTCATGCCTAGCAAAATGTTGATACAAAAATCCAACAAATATGAAAAAAACTTAAATATCAGTTTTATTTATGAACATGGATCCCAATATCCTAAATAATTTCCAAACAAATTCAGCAGGGGCAGGCAGTGTGGCAAAGCAGATTATGCTACTGCTTGGGGCATCTGAATCCCACATCCTGCTTTTATGAGCTCCTGGGAGGCAGTAGATGAATGCCTAAGTACATCCTGCCACTCATGTGGGAGATCTGGTTGGAAGTCCTGTCTTCTGGCTTCAGCCTGTCTCAGTGCCAACAGTTGTAGTCATTTGGGGAGTGAATCAGTGGATGAAAGAACTCTCCTTCTCTTCCCTCTCTCCCTCTCCTTCTGTCACTTTGCCTTTTGAATAAAGAAATAAGTAAAAAAGCAACTTTCTTTTTTTCTTTAAGATTCATTTATTTTATTTGAAAGAGTAACAGAGGGGCCAGCGCTGTGGCGCAGTGGGTTGACACCTTGGCCTGAGCGTCCACATCCCCTATGGGCACCAGTTTGAGACCCAGCTGCTCCACTTCCAATCCAGCTCTCTGCTATGGCCTGGGAGTGCAGTGGAGGATGGCTTAAGTGCTTGGGCCCCTGCACCCACATGGGAGACCCAGACGAAGCTCCTGGCTCCTGGCTTCGGATCAGTGCAACTCCGGTCGTTGCAGCCAATTAGAGAGTGAGCCATCAGATGGAAGACCTCTCTCTCTCTCTCTCTCTCTCTCTCTCTCTCTCTGCCTCTTCTCTCTCTGAGTAACTCTGATTTTCAAATAAATAAAGAAATCTTTAACAACAACAACAAAAAGAGTAACAGGGAGAGGCAGACAGAGGCGTGGCAGGGGTTGGGGGTGGGGCAAGATCGTCCATCCGCTGGTCTACTCCCCAAAAGGCCACAACAGCTCAAGCTGAGCCAGGCCAAAGCCAGTAGTCAGGAGCTTCATCTTGGTCTCCCACATGGGTACAGGGGCCCAAGGACTTTGGCCATCTTCTGCTGCTTTCCCAGGTGCATTAGCAGGGAGCTAGACTGGAAGTGGTGCAGCTGGGACTCTAACTGGCACCCATTTGGAATGCTGGCACTGCAGAAGCAGGTTTTACCTGCTACACAACAGTACTGGCCCCAAAAGTAACTTTCTTAGAACAAACAAAAAAACCAAAATTCAGTAGTACTTAAAAAAAGACTGTATATCGAGACCAAATTGGATTATGTGAAGATTTCAATGTTGGTTTAACAATAGAAAATTCAGCAACTGGGGCCAGTGCTGTGGCACAGCAGGTAAAGCCACCACCTGCATTGCCAGCACCCCATATGGGCACTGCTTCAAGCCCCGGCTGCTCCATTTCCAATCCAGCTCCCTGCTAATGAGCAGCAGAAGATGGGCCAAGTTTTTGGGCCCCTGTACCCATGTGGGAGACCCAGAGCAAGGTCCTGGCTCCAGGCTTCAGATCAGCCCAGCTCCAACCATTGCAGCCATTTGGGGAGTGAGCCAGCAGATGGAAGACCTCTCTCTCTCTCTCTCTCTCTCTGCCTCTGCCTCTTTATAACTCTGCCTTTCAAATAAATAAATAAATCTTTTAAAAAATTCAGCAATTGGCCGGCGCCGTGGCTCAACAGGCTAATCCTCCGCCTTGCGGCGCCGGCACACCAGGTTCTAGTCCCGGTCGGGGCTCCGGATTCTGTCCCAGTTGCCCCTCTTCCAGGCCAGCCCTCTGCTGTGGCCCGGGAGTGCAGTGGAGGATGGCCCAAGTGCTTGGGCCCTGCACCCCATGGGAGACCAGGGAAAAGCACCTAGCACCTGGCTCCTGCCATCGGATGAGTGCGGTGCGTCGGCCGCAGCGCGCCATCCACAGCAGCCATTGGAGGGTGAACCAACTGCAAAGGAAGACCTTTCTCTCTGTCTCTCTCTCTCACTGTCCACTCTGCCTGTCACAAAAAAAAAAAAATTCAGCAACATAAGTCACCAATTAGTAGATTAAAGGAGAAAATATGTAAGATTATATCAATAAATACCAAAAAAGGATATCATTAAAATTCAATATTCATTATTTGAAAAAAACAGTCTTAGCAAATTAAGAGCAGGAAGCCTCCTTAATCTGATGGAGAGCATCTACTAAGTTTAGAGCTGACATTAAATTTAACCAAGGAAAGCAAAAATTTTCCTTTGAGAATGGAGAAAAAAACCCTTTCCATTTCTGTTGAACATTGGTCCTAGAGTGAGAGCTAAGTCTAGAAATGCAGAGAAGTAAGACATTAAAAATTGATCATTATTTATAGATAATAGGGTTGTGAATTCAGAATTTAGCAGGGTCCTGGATTCATAAATAGAAAATGAAATTTAAAATTGATAGTGTCAGAATTAGCATGAAAAATATCCAGTGAAACAAATCTAATGAAAACATGCTAAAGACTTGTCAGAAATCTGAAACATTCCTGAGACAAATTTGAACAGACCTAAATAAATGACAGGATATGGAAGATCCTATACTAAGATACTATAAAGCTGTCAGTTCACCAATTGGTCCATAGATCTATGGACTCGATGCAATATTACTTCAAATGACAATAGAGACAATATGTGTAAATTGACAGTGATTTAAATTTATATGGACATAAAAGGTTAAGAATAGTTCCGATACTCATTCAGAAGACTTTGTTGAGAAAACTTGCTCTCCCAAGTGTCAAGACTTATTTTTTTCTTAAAGATTTATTTATTTATAATGAAAGTCAGAGTTACACAGAGAGAGAAGGGGAGGCAGAGAGAGGAGAGAGGTCTTCCATGTGCTGGTTCACTCCCCAGTTGACCGCAACGACTGGAGCTGTGCTGATCTGAAGCCAGGAGCCAGGAGCTTCTTCCAGGTCTCCCACATGGGTGCAAGGGCCCAATGACTTGGGCCATCTTCTACTGCTTTCCCAGGCCATAGCAGAGAGCTGGATTAGAAGTGGACCTGCCAAGACTTGAACTGGCACCCATATGGGATGCCAGCAACTGCAGGCTGCAGCTTTACCCACTATGCCACAGTGCCGGCCCCAGACTTATTTTTAAGTATTTGAAATTTTTAAAATATGGTGCAAAGATCAGAAAATAAACCAATGGAATAAAATAGAACACCCAGAACTAGAGTTATGTGTAGATGAACATATGATTCAAGACAAAGATGACACTGTGTATCAGTGGGAGAAAGATTGCGTTTTCAACAAATGGTGCAGGAGAATTTAGATATTGCTGTAGGACAAAAAGGAATTTGCATCCAAACTTATATTGCATGCATGAAAAAAGTAAGTCCTAATGGGATAAAGCCCCAGTGAAAGGCTACACTGTGAATCTTTTGGGAGATAATGTCATCATGGCCTCCAGAAATGGAAATAGTTCTTAAACAAGACACAAAAAGCACTAAGAAAAGGATTCACTTTACTATATTACTGTTTGTATAAGCGGTCTCCAAACAGTCAATGGAAAATACACATTATAATAAAACCATGCATTGGATTTCAAGAATTTTTTCCACCAAACTGAACATCTTCATTTTTATTTATTTATTTTTTAATTTGAGAGATAAAGAAGGCTTCATCCACTGCTTGACTCCCCCCCAGATGTCTACAATGGCCCAGGCTGGACTGGGCCTATAGCCAGAAGCTGGAATACAGCCCAGGTGTCCCATCACATGACCTACCCCACTCCTTATCTTCAAAGCCAGCAATGACACCTGAAATGCTTCGCATGCTTGGAACCTCTCTGACTTCCACTCCTACTACCAGCTGCAGAAAAAAATTTTGTAGCGCTCTAGTGATTAGATTAGGACAACCCAGATGCTTTCTCTACTTTAAAATCAACTGATTAGTAACCTTATGCCATGTCACTAATATAATCATGGGAGAAACCCCAGGAGGAGCAGACCATGGAAACTGTATTAGAATTATGCCTACACTGAAGTTGGAGAAATAAGGACAGGACTATGAAGGTGGGGGTACATGTGACCAGTGGTAGCATGAGGCTACAGAGAAATCTTAACATGATTTTTCCTCTGTAGTTTAAAAATAATCTGTGAAAAATTATTCCTATGAAAAAGGAGTTAAAAGACAAAAAAGAACAAATAGTAAATTGCACATTTTTGGAAAAATTGCATGTTTTCAGATTAGCACACACACACAGGCCTTGTCACTAACTGCATCTACCATTAATTAAGTGAAGACAACTCTGAAATTCAATTCTCTAATTATCATAAGATTTTTTATGTGGGGTAATTTCGACAATCTTTTTCTTTTTATTATTTGAGAGAAGGAGAGCCAGATAAGAAAGATAAACAGAAATGGAGCATTCCTACCTACTGGTTCACTTCCTAAATTCCCTCAATGGCCGGAGCTACATTAGGGTAAAAGCTAGGAGCCAGGGACTCAAACCAGGTCTCCCACATGGTTAGCAGAAACCCAACTACTTGAGCCATCACTGCTGCTTCCCAGGGTCTGCCTTAGCAAGAATCTGGAATTGGGAACTGAAGCCAGAACTTGAACCTAGGTACTCGGATATAGGATGTTGTTTTTTACTTTTTACTTATTTTTTTTTAAAAGATTTATTTATTTATTTGAAAGTCGGAGTTACAGAGAAAGAGGGAGAGATAGAAAAATAAATCTTCTACCCATTGGTGAACTCCCTAAATATCCAGAATGGCCGGGGCTGGGCAAAGCTGAAGCCAGAAGCCAGGAGCTTGTTCCAGGTCTCCCTTGTACTTGGGCCATCTTCTGCTGCTTTTCCAGGGCCATCAGCAGGGAGCTGGATTGGAAGTGGAGCAGCCGGGACATGAAGTGGCACCCATGTGGGGTGCACGCTACACCACAATGCTGGCTGTGGGATACAAGTTTCTTTTCTTTTCTTTCTTTTTTTTTTCCCCAAGTTTCTTACCCAGAGTATTAATCATTAAGCTAAATTTTTTTTCATAATAATTATGTTTCAGGTTTCATGTTTGTATAGGATAGAAGGAACTATAAAATTGGAAGTATGGTTTTCTTAACCCACCTGTACAAAAGGGATAACTAAAGCTTTTTGAAGGGACCAATGGAAATCATTCAGATACACTAATTCACTATCTCTTAATATTCCAAGTAGAAAATGTGTGACTAATTCTATTCTGATATGGAACACTGTCTGAAGCTTTCTGAGAATTATTTTTTAAAATTTAAAAGGTATATTTTTTTAAAATTAAAATTCACTAAATTACCTCATCAATTTCTAAATAAAATCATTTTGTTAGAGTTTCTTCAAAAAAAATGAAGATATTTTGTGGAGAATTTACCCCATGTAGTGTATTGTTTTGCTTTCTGATGGTCAGTTGTCAGACATATTCCCAGAATAATCTCTGACACAGGGAAGCCAGTTCAATCTTGTCCCCCTCATTATAATTTGATATTTAGGGCTTCAGTATGTTATTTAGAAGCTCAAAAGTTTTCATATAAACTCATAATCTCGGTAACAGTATTTGTAGAAAAAGCAACTTTCCTGCGCCACCCACCAGTCGCAGGCCCCATTCCTTTTATATGCACATACTTACCTTCCAGCTTTTGTTTCTCATTTTGTTTTTAGATTATTAATTAATTAACTGAGAGGCACAAAGAGAAAGAAAGGGAGAAAGGAAGAGAGAGATAGGAAGAGAAGAGAGAGAGAGAGGGGAGAGAGAGCAAGTGCTGCTAATCACTGGTTCATTCCTCAAATGTCTGCAACAACAGGGGCTAGGCCAGCCCAAGAAAGGAGTCAGGAACTCAGCCCAGGTCTCCCACAGGAGTGCAGAGACCCATTTACTTGATCATCACCACTGCCTTCTAGGATCTACACTGGCAGAGAGCTGGAGACAGGAGCTGGAGCTGGGTGTGGAGCCCAGGAACCCTGAGATGGGATTTGGACACCTTAACCAGTATCTTAAACCCTATTCTAAACGCTTGTTCCATCTTCACGTTTTCACAATGCTGTGTGAACACCATCAACTGGAAAGTTAGGGAAATTGATGAGAATCCATTTTGTAACCACTGCATTTGCTCTGTTCCATTTCCAAAGTTTTTATGAGGTGATGAGAAGGCAGCATGTCATAGAAGTGTCCTGTATTGGGATACAGGGGCCAGGGTTCTGATCCGGATTTACTCTGCTCCCGTTTGCTTGGGGAATCTTGGACAAGTCTCTCTCTGGTCCTCATTTTTCAACCACGGAAGCAAGCTGCATTAGATTATTGCTTTCCAAAGTCTGCCTCATTCATGAGTGCTAAATGCTAAAGGAAGTTTGGCTATATTGGATCAAGGCAAGTTGAAGAGAATTCTTTAATGCAGGATGTGGGGACCCATGGATAGGCCTGCCATGGGACCCCCCATGCTGGGCTTGGCTTATAGCAGTAATGCAGATGTAGCAGCTGATTGAACTTTCCATCTAGCTGAGACTGTGGTAAACAACAAGATGGCGCTGATGCCCTGCCTGCTGCATGACTCCACAGCTGATCGTGATCAAGTGCCGGATTGGAGAGCTCTGTGCATGGACTGTAATTGATTGACTGTGATTGGCTGAATTCTGGATATAAGCGGAGAGCGAGGGGGTGGGGGCACGCCAGCTTTCCCCCTTAAGGAATGTGCGTGCCATCTCTCCCCCTTCTCCCGGTCCTTCACTGTTTTTCCTACTCCTTCTAAGTAAAAGTCTTTTGAAGACCGATTAACTGCGAGCAGCGTCGTTCCTTTTGCAGCCGAAGGAGTCGACAGCAGGACTTCTCAGAACTTTTAATGTGCACATAGGTACTGTGAATTTCCAGAGGGGAAATGCATTATGCTTGTTCTGCTGAACTTGCCCCATCATGGAGCTCTTCTATTGAGAAGCACTTGATAGAAACACTGGCAAGAGTTGCAGTACCTCTTTTGAAAAATACCTGTTTAACTGGGTTGTTTGTTCTGTTGTGGAGTTTCTTGATCTCTTTGTAGATTCTGGTTATTAATCCTTTATCAGTTGTGTAGTTTTCAAACAGTTTCTCCCATTCTGTCGGTTGCCTCTTCACTTTCCTGTTTCTTTTGCCGTACAGAAACTTCTCAATTTGAAGTAATCCCATTTGTTAATTTGGGCTTTGGACTACCTGTGCCTCTGGGGTCTTTTCCAAGAACTTTTTGCCTGTGCCAGTGTCCTGCAAGCTTTCCCCAATGTTCTCAATTAATTTGATGGTGTTGGGTTGTAGATTTAGATCTTTAATCCATGTTGAGTGGATTTTTGTGTAAGGTGTAAGGTAGGGGTCTTGCTTCATACTTCTGTATGTGCAAATCCAGTTTTCCCAGTGCTGTTTGTTGAAGAGACTGTCCTTGTTCCAAGGATTGGTTTTAGCTTCTTGGTCAAATGTAAGTTGGTTGTAGATGTTTGGATTGACTTCTGGTGTTTCTGTTCTGTTCCCTCGGTCTATCCATCTATTTTTGTACCAGCACCAGGCTGTTTTGATTATAACTGTCCTGTAGTATGTCTTGAAATCTGGTATTGTGATGCCTTCGGCTCTGTTTTTGTTGTATAAGATTGCTTTAGCTATTTGAAGTCTCCTGTGCCTCCATATGAGTTTCAGCATAATTTTTTTCTAGATCTGAGAAGAATGTCTTTGGTATTTTGATTTGTGTCTCATTGAATCTGTTAATTGCTTTCAAAAGAATAGACATTTTGATGATATTGATTCTTCCAATCCAGGAACATGGAAGGAAGACATCTCTATTGCTTTCCAATACCATAATTCTATAATGATTTCCTAGCCATTAGGGACCACATTCATATCCTGGTATCAGACTTTAGGTTCACTGACCTAGAAATTTGTCCAGGAAGCAAGAGATGTAGGAAAATAGGTTTACTTAATTTGCAGTGATGCCAACTTGAATCCTAAAATATTTCAGAACAGAAATATAGGGACATGACTGACATTATTATCTCTTGCTAGTAAATGAAATGTTTCCAGTTTTAATAGATATTTTGCTCTGACTTTACTAATGTTGGAGTAAAAGTAAATTTCTATTTTGGATTCTGAAAGGATAATTGTTACAATTATTAAAGTGAGAAAAAGGTTTATGAAGCAAGCAGGGTCTTTAAAGACAAATACTATTTTTGAGGGGATGACATATTTATCCAGCATTTGCAATTTGAAAGGATTATTTGTACACCTGCTAAATTGCTTCACTGTTATTTTTGATATTCATTTGAAGGACTTTTTAACCATAATGATATCTGTTTTGAATGCATTTTATAACATTTAATGAAGCTTCTTGTGGTACTCCTTAACAGTTTTTTTTTTTTTTGACAGGCAGAGTGGACAGTGAGAGAGAGAGACAGAGAGAAAGGTCTTCCTTTTGCCGTTGGTTCACCCTCCAATGGCCGCCGCAGACGGCGCGCTGCGGCCGGCGCACTGCGCTCGTCCGATGGCAGGAGCCAGGAGCCAGGTGCTTTTCCTGGTCTCCCCATGGGGTGCAGGGCCCAAGCACCTGGGCCATCCTCCACTGCACTCCCGGGCCACAGCAGAGGGCTGGCCTGGAAGAGGGCAACCAGGACAGAATCCGGTGCCCCGACCGGGACTAGAACCTGGTGTGCCAGCGCCGCAAGGTGGAGGATTAGCCTGTTGAGCCACGGCGCCGGCCAACAGATATTTTGGACCAGTGTTTCCTAAGTTACTGTGTGTCGCAGGCAAAAAGATAAGATAACATATTTCTAAAGCAGAGGGGGGACTATTCCCAACCACTTTATTTTGCCAAGTAGGGCATATTTAAAAGCAGCTCACAAAAAACAAACACATAAAAAAAGAGCAAAAGCAAACAGTACCTAGTATCTTCTTAAGATAAAAAAAAACATTTTAATGTCACAAAGGAAAGACAAAATCAGAATAGAAGATTTATTTGAATTTCATTTTTTTAAAGGCAGCATTACAAAGAGAGGGATAGGGAGTGGGGGAAGGGAGGGGGAGAGGGCAGGAGAGGAGTATGGTTACAGAGAGGGAGAGAGAGAGGGAGAGGAAGCGAGAGAGGGAGAAGGAGAGGAAGAAGAGGGGTTGAGAGAGAACACTAATTCACACCCCAAATGGCTGAGACCACTCAGGCCGGGCCAGGGAGAAGCCAGAAACCAGAAGCTGCATCTGGGTCTCCCATGTAGGTGGCAGTGGCCCAAGCACTTGGGCCATCATCTGTTGCTTTCCCAGGCACATTAGCAGGGAGCTGGATCAGAAGCAGAACATCTGGGACTTGAACTAGCGCTGGTATAGGATGCCATCATTGCAAGTGGCAGCTCAACATGCTGAGCCACAATTTTAGTTTTATGAAAGGTTAACTCTTTTTTTGTTTGTTTGTTTGTTTTTGACAGGCAGAGTGGACAGTGAGAGAGAGACAGAGAGAAAGGTCTTCCTTTTGCCGTTGGTTCACCCTCCAATGGCCGCCGCGGCCGGCGCACCGCACTGATCCGATAGCAGGAGCCAGGTGCTTCTCCTGGTCTCCCATGGGGTGCAGGGCCCAAGCACTTGGGCCATCCTCCACTGCACTCCCGGGCCACAGCAGAGAGCTGGCCTGGAAGAGGAGCAACCGGGACAGAATCCGGCGCCCGGACCAGGACTAGAACTGTGTGCTGGCGCCGCAAAGTGGAGGATTAGCCTAGTGAGCCGCGGCGCTGGTCTGCTGTTTTTTTACATTTTCTCTTTCTCTTACCACCCTTTTCCTTTTCCTTTTTTCCCCCTTCACTGATACACAGTTTATAAACCAAAGTTGCACAGCATCCTTCAAAGACAGCCAGGTGAGTCAGGGAGGAAATGATTTCTCTATAAGCTGAGGGCAGGGACATGGCGTAGGGCAGGGTGGGGTGGCCGGTCGTCCTCCAAGGCCATTGGAATTAGGCATTTTAAATTTCCTCCACAAATGCTTCAGCCTCTGCATGCCCAGCAGGCAAGCACTTTGAGTCAATTATTCTTTGAAATGTTTCTTTTAGTGCCACTGTGAGTTGGTGACATTTTCCTTGGCTATCTCTCATGACCTATTTATAGTACCTGTCTTCCAAATATGCTTGGTTTGACACTTCAGAGTCTATGAGAAATATTGGAATGAAGTAGGAGAGGGTATGGAAATTAACAAAAAATAAACAAACCCCAAATGAGGAGCCTACAGAAAGTTCATGAAAAACATGTGTTATGAATAAATTATGCAAGGATTTCAAATTTTTTGAGCTTATCTGTTCATTCCATTTTCCACAATCTTCTTGAAGTTTCTTCTATCTTCAACACATAGGAGTGGCCTTGAAATCTAGACCTCTCAGGTCTGGAAGGGCAGAGTCAAAATGGGAGTTACTGAGCTAAGTCTTGGTTTCTCCACATGGTAGGCGTCCAAGAGGCAAATAGGAGTTCAATCTGAAGAAGCACAAAACGGGGACCTGCACAAGTCCATTTTGCCCCTTGTGCACAGGCACACACAGCTCAATAACCAGTGCCAGCACGGAAAGAGCACCCCTTACAGCATGAGTCCTTCTTTAACATGGTAAATGCTGGCCAACATGAGCTCTTCTCATGGACTGTCCCAGAGGTCAGGGGCCCAGGCTTTATGAGTTCAAGTGCCAGGATGGTGCTCTACTGATTATGCTGTACCCTTCACTGCTTCAGGGGCCACCCTCTTAAACTCCATGCATAAACTCTGGATGGGCAAACAATGTATTTCAATGGAAGAACCAAAACATGGCTGGAGAGGCCACTTTCTGGAAAGGTTACTTCGTTTTTGGAAAAATTTTCTAACTATATCCAATTAGGTAAAATTCCACTTTCTTCATCAGTTGTGAAGCTAATGATATATGAATTCAGTCTTGTTTCCTTGATCTCACCTTTCTAGCTCTCAATTATCTGCACAGTGTGTATTAGTCTGCTTTTCATTACTTTAACCAAAATCCCTGGGAGGAACATCTTGGGACTGAAAAGGTTTATGTCAGCTTACAG
This sequence comes from Sylvilagus floridanus, assembly GCA_949820135.1. Classification (NCBI taxonomy): domain Eukaryota; kingdom Metazoa; phylum Chordata; class Mammalia; order Lagomorpha; family Leporidae; genus Sylvilagus; species Sylvilagus floridanus. The sequence continues at coordinate 73,758,035 of OX463238.1, forward strand.
TTTGGAGGTTCCAGTTCATGATCATGTGGCTTCAGAGTCCAGTCTGATGGAGACTGCTCATGGTTGGTGTGGAGGAACAGCCACATGGTGAGCCAGGAAGCAGAAAGAACAGCTAGGCAAACTTGAACTCAAATACTCACACCTCTCTCAAGGACCACCCTCTCAGGGTATGCCTAAAGACATAAAGACCTCCTAGCAGACCTGCCTCTCAGATGTCATAATTCTATTAAGTCTCCACCCTTCACTCATCAATCACTAACATGAAGACATCAGAGTTTAAGCATCTGCATGAGTTTGGGGGAGGCAAGTCTACTCAACCCAGAACACAGTGTTTGTATTTAAACAGTAGTCCCCATTTACCTGCGGGATCATGTTCCATGGTTTCTGTTGCCCATGACCAACTGTGGTGAAAAAATATTCAAGCAATTTAGACATTTTCAGTTACATGCCATTCTGAATAGCCTGATAAAATCTCAAGCTACCCTTTTCTGTCCTGTCCAGTATGATACTCTCCCCACTGTACAGCACATCCAAACTGGTACATTGCTCTACACATTAGTCACACAGGAGCTATATTGGTTGTCAGATAGTTGTTGTATTACAGTGCTTGGGGTCAAATAACCTTTACATAATATCTTAATGCTGTGTAATAATCCCTACATTATTCACTTTATTTCATCTCCTGTAGGCATTTTATCATCCCACATCATCCCAAGAAGAACAGTAAGTACAGCACAATGAGATATTATGAAAGTGTGGGAAAGGCCACATTTACATAACTTTCCTTAGAATACATGGCTATAACTGCTTCATTTTAATACTTAGTTATTATTCATCTCTTACTGCACTTAATGTGTAGATTAAATTTTATCATTAGGTATATGTCTCGGAAAAACCTTAGTATATAGTTTGGTCCTCTCCACAGTTTCAGGCCTCCACTGGGGACCTGAGGACTGTATTTGGGTTGGGAATATAGCCCCATGGCTCAAATTTTCAATTTGAAAAAGGGAACCTAATAAGTAATTTCCTTCAATCCAAGTCCCTTCTCTCCTGCAATGTAGTACCTGTTCCCAGAGACCTTCAAGAATTATCCATCTCTTGTCCATCATGTTGGGACAGGGAGTGGGAAAGGATGCATCTTGCTCACTCACAAATTCATCTGAAGAGTCTTCCCTTGACTCCTGGCCTCTGATTCATTCTTTTCTCCTCCACTCAGAAGGAGTGACTTACATGATTCATGAGTTTGGGAGAAAGATTGGTATGCGCAACTCAGTCTTTTCCTCCTCTCCATGCTTTTGAGAGCCAAGGTGACTCTGGCAAACAGACTTTGTGCTCTCCAGCTCGAAACTGGAACATGTACAGGGGCAGCCCTCACACAGGGAGACTTGTAGGGGGCCAGCCTAGGCCAATGAGATGGCCTGCTTCCAGGACTTGGTACTGGGAAGTCTGTTGGCACGTCCTGAGTTGTGCTGTCTGACATGAGCTTTCTTAATAACAATGAAACATTTTGAATTTCCATTGCTGCTGTGTCCTGCCAATGACAATGTACCCTCCCAGAAATGTAGGCACATGTAAATGTCCCCCTTTCTTCCCTTAGGAAAAGCAGTAGTGCAGTACTGGATATACTGCTGTGTATCTAGGAGCTAATTTGCTGTCAGTAGATGGAGGATATTTTAGTTTTTATTTATGGATGCATGGAATTCCATTGTGTCGGAGAATCATTTTCTAACCTGTCCCTTATCAATGAACAGTTATTTCCAATATTTTTCTATTATTGATATGCTATAATGACTAACCTTTTATGTACGTCATTTCTATACGCTCAGATGTTACCTGGTTGATGGAATCCTACAGTTAGAATTGCTGGGTCAAAACCTGCATGACTACTTGGATGCTTTTATCTTTAGGCCACTGAGCCATCTACCTTATCAGATGGCATTCCTCAACCATGGCTTAATGATACATTTTATTTTAAAAATTAATTTTAAAATTTGTTTTATTTATTTGAAATGCAGGGTGACACAGAGAGAGGGACAGAGAGAGAGAGAGAAATGGTCCTTCCATCTACTGGTTTACCCTCCAGATGGCTGCAATGGCCAGGGCTGGGTCAGGTCAAAACTGGAGACTGAAATTTCATCCAGGTCTCCCACGTGGCTGGCAGGGTCCCAAGCACTTGGGTATCTTATGCTGCATTTCCCAGGCCATTAGCAGGGGGCTGGATTGGAAGTAGAACAGCCAGGATTGAAACCGGGGCCCATCAAAGAAGGAGGTACCTTTCTCTGAAGGGAGGAGAGAACTTCCTCTTTGACTATGACCTTGTCTAAAAAAGATCGGAGTTGGTGAACTCAAAAGTCTTCCATAACCTTGGCAGCTCATGACAAGAGCCTTGGGTGATTACTGACATCATAAATAAGAGTGTCAAATGTTAAATCAACAACAGTAGTCACTGTGCACTGACTTCCCATATAGGATCTCTGTCCTTAATGTGTTACACTATGTGAATTAATGGTAAAACTAGTATTCAAACAGTACTTTATACTTTGTGTGTCTGTGTGGGTGCAAACTATTGAAATCTTTACTTAGTATATACTAAGTTGATCTTCTATATATAAAGCTAATTAAAAATGAATCTTTATGAAGTGTAGGATGGGAGAGGGAGTAGGAGATGGGATGATTTGAAGGTGGGAGGGTGGTTATGGGGAGGAAAATGGCTATAATCCAAAAGTTGTACTTTCAAAATTTATTTTTATTACATAAAAGTTTTCTAAAAAAAGATAAAAAATAAATAAATAAATAGAAAAGAAAGAAACCAGGGCTCACATGTGTTACTGGTATTGCCCATGGTGGCTTAACCTGCGGCACCACAATACTGACTCCCTATAATACATTTTGATATATAACATGGCATTTAGAAATTGTTTCCTACTATTCTTAATATTTACATATTCATTAGGATTGCATTAATTAATGGAACTACTTGGGGGAATTTATATCTTTCTTTTTTTTAAGATTTATTTATTTATTTGGAAGGCAGATTTACAGAGAGGCAGAGGCAGAGAGAGAGAGAGAGAGAGAGGTCTTCCATCCATTGGTTCACTCCCCAGTTGGCCACAATGACAGGAGTTGCACCGATCTGAAGCCAGGAGCCAGCAGCTTCCTCCAAGTCTCCCACGCGGATGCTGGAACATCTTCTACTGCTTTTCCAGGCCATAGCAGAGAGCTGGATTGGAAGTGGAGCAGCTGAGATTTGAACCAGTGTCATATGGGATGCCAGCACTGCAGGCGGTGGCTTTACCTGCCATGCCACAGCGCCGGCCCCAGGGAATCGATATCTTACTGAAATTATTTCATTCTATGATGTACTTTTTGATTGAGGCTCCTTTTGCTTCTGAGGTTTCCTGCATAAGAGATCTTGAACAATTCTTTTTAGTTTTATTCCAAGTATTTGCTATTTTACATCTTTAAAATTTTTTTCTTTTTATTTAAAAAAAAAATAAGTTGAGGCAGGTGTTGTGGCACAGCAGTTTTGACACCTGTAGCCCATATCCGAGTGCCTGGGATCAAGTGCCCCTCCAGCTACTCCTCCAGCTTCCTGGTAAGGCACACCCTGAGAGACAGCAGATGACGAATCAAGTACTTGGGTCCTCCCACCCATGTGGGATATCTAGATGGAGTTCCTGGCTCCTGGTTTCATCTTGGCCTTGCCCTGGCTATTGTGGGCATTTGGGGCATGAACCAGAGAATGGAGGACCTCTCTTGTCTCTTTCTCTTTCTCTGTTGCTCTGCTTTTCAAATAAATAAAAATAAACAACAACAACAAAAAAAACCCCACAAACTCACAGGAAAATTACAACAATAATGCCAAGTTCCCATATTCTAATTAACAAGATTTATCATGTCTTAACATTTTGTCACTTATTTTATTATTCTTTTTGTTTTATCTGAACCATTTGAGAGTATATTGTTTTTATCCTGTCCCTTTACTACTTATTTCTTTAGTGTATTTTCTACAAAAATATTCATTATATCACAATTAAACAGTAATCAAACTTGGGAAACTTAACATTGGTTCAATACTATTCTTTAATATGCAATCCACATTCCAGTTTTGTCAATTGTCCCAATAATGTCCTTTCTTGAACAGGATCAGTCCAGGATCACATGTTGCATTTTTTGTCATGATTTTTCACTCTCTGTTGGAGAACAGTTCCTCTGTTTTCCTTTCTTTTCTAAGAAAGGTGCTTTGAAGAGTACACATCAGTTGTTTTCTGGAATGTCTTTCAGTTTAGATTTGTCTCAACTTTTATCATAGTTAGAATCAGGATGTGAGCTTTTGGCTGGAAAACATAAATGCTATTGTGTTCTCAGGGTATCATATTCCCAGACTTGTCCTTGTTCATTTATTTCTTATTTTGGTAATATTAATTTTGATCATTAACATGACCCATTTTTTCTTCTCTTATATGTTCTAATTAATATATATGTATATGTGTACATGTGAATGCGTGTGTATATATATGTAGTCAAATGTACAGAAATGTGACAAAATAGTGCAGTTTCCTTGTTCTCCTCATTCAGATTTACCAATATTTAACATTTTGTCACATTTATTTTATTGTTCTCAATGATAAATTGTTTCTAAAGTTAATTTGTATTCAACTACCTGTTGAGAGACACCGGCCTTTCATGTTTCTGTACCTTTCTTACAAGCAGAGGCTCCATCTGCCTCCATCTGAACACTCTTCATTTATGGAAGATAGCTCTTCATAGCTATGGAAGATAGATGTAGCGACTTTCTCAGGAAAAGAGGAAAGTTTACATACTGTCCAGAATCGTGGCCCTTTAAACTCACCTGTGTTATGAATCTGGCCTTTTGGACCATTTGTGGTCTGATAATAGTGCACCTTTTATCACAACTATCACTCAACAATGAACTAAATTTCAAGAAAATCAATGGACCTTCTGTGTTTCCCACCACCCACAGGTGTCTCATGCTGCTGAGTGTTAGAATGGCCTTTTAAAAGACTCTATCCCCAAGATTTCTGATGCTGTCTCCATCACCCATCCTTCTAGTTCACACACCTTAGTAAGGCATCTTGGTCACAGAATGCTGCTATTTCCAGAAAAGAGTCATTTATTCTCAGTTACTTCCTGGCTGGTGATCAGAGGAAAGGGGTTATGTAGACTTACTGGAATTCTATCCTGACCATTCTTAGCTGTCATTTTTTTTTCTTTCCTCTACGAGCCACACTAGGCCTGCTAGTTGGCATACCCTCCAAGTGGCAGCTAGCCAAAATGGGGCAGCAGAGATTCAAATTTAATTCTGATTCAGGCATCAGGTTCTCTTGTATGGACAAGGTACTCAATCATGAGGATACCACTACTTAGTTGATCTCACGGGTCCCCAAGTCCCCTACAATGGCCCCCTAGGGCCAGAGAGTGTGATATAGACATAATGGATCTCTATAAATTTTATTTTAAAATGCTTTTGTCCATCTTGCAACTGAACTTTTCAAACAAAATGCCTGAGTACAACTAGGATATGATTGGAAAAAACAATGATGTTCTAGTTACTGGACTGCATTTTGTAGCAATGGAGAGAGTGCAACAGCCCCAGCACCCGGGGAGCAAATGCCCCAGATACTAGAAGTGTAAGACAAGGAATGACATGAATAATTTTTTTTTCCCAAAACCATACCTTGAGCCTTCTTCATGAGGGAAGATGCTCAAAAATGTTCTGGTGTCAAATATTTAACAGAAAAATGTTCTAGTGTGGTTATTTGAGCAGTGAGAAGGGCATGACAGAGAATAAACAATTATTTTTTAAAATTTGTGTTTCCATCAGCAATGGTGTGGAAGAGGAATGAAAGCTAAATTCTCATCTTCCACAGTGGTAAGTTAATTGATGATGCCTAACCTCAATTCTGTTTGGATCAATATTCAGAGTTCACTCTATTGTGGCTATGTAAACCTTATCCATAAATGAGCCAGATTGTAAACTGTTTACTTTTCTTTTTATATACAAAATTTGTAGAATACAAGAAGGGTTGGGCTCTAGCACACAAATGGAGAATTTGACCCTCGGCCTGTTTTCCAAATACTTTCCATTAATTCGACTCTAACCTCTCCATGATTGTTTAAATCTCTGTTCTGAAGTTTTACAAGTGTTGTATGTACACTCATACTGATGGAATTGGTTCATCAACGTAATCAGAAGGAAGGAAGAGGATGTGCATAAAGATGAAAGTTGGCAACTCTGTTGCAGGGATGCTGAGAAAGTTAATTTTCTGACTGCAGTTGTTTTGTTAGTGAAGTAAAAAGGAAGTTCCTTAGTGAGAGTAAGAAAGGACAAGAGGCAGGAAATTTAAGAGGGCAGAATGTGTGGAAACAGCTGAGGAGGTAACATTAAAGAAGCAAGGGAAATGAAATAAAATTTCTTATACAGACTGGGGACTTTGTTGAGATTTGTAATCACAAATTTAAAGTAATGCTCATCAGGAGGTTGTGTTTTTTGTTTCCTCCCATTTGTCAGCTGCTCAGATTTGGGTACAGAGCAGGCAGAGCATGAGATGATAGTTGTGATTTTGCTAGGCAAGAACGACAGAATAAGAGTGATCTTTTCTGCAGAAGAATGGTGATGATGATGATGATGGTGGTGATGATAGTGATGGTGATGATGATGCTAGTGATGGATCATGGCATCTAAGCTGGGTAAGGATAGGAAACAGATTGCAGTTTGGGTATTCTAGGTACTCTGCTGAGAGAAAATAATTCTTCTAATGAAATTAATTGCAGGAGTGAACAGGATACAGAAGTCAGTGTGTCGAAACAGAGCCTTCTAAAACAAATGTTTGAAGGTGATGCAGCTGCTGGTAATGACAATGTCTAGTGATGACCATGAGTGGAGTCAGGATGGCAAAAGTGGCAGGGTTCTGTAACTGCTTGGTTTACAGAGGACAGGTAATGATGACAACTCAACACTGCTTTGGTGATAGCTGGCTACCTATTTTAATGACTAATTTCACTTATGTACTGGCTCTATGGGAGTCCCAGACTGACATGGAACCCTGCTGTAAGTAAGGTAGCCAAAGACAAAAATAGCAAACCACCTAAATATATGTCACTCTAAGTAATAGAAGCCACTAAATATTTTCAGAGGATACATCAACAGATAACTGGTGAATAAAATGTGGCATATCCATAAAATGGACTATTAATAGCCATAAAATAGAGTAAAGTGCTAATGCATGCTACAGTAAAGATGACCCTTGAAAACATTATGCTAAGTGAGAGGAGCCAGTTATAAAAGACCACACCATGTTTAATTTCACTGATACCCAAGCTCTAGAAAAAGCAAGTCTATAGAGACCATACAGGTTGGTGATTTTCTAGGGCTGAGAGGTTGGGTAGAAATGTGGAATGACTATTAATGGGTACAGTTAATGAAAATATTCTAAAATTGATTGTGGTGGAGAGCTGTGTGACAATGGTAGAAACCCTTTAACTGTACACATTCAATCAGTGAATTGTATGGTATATGAGTTATGTTTCAATAAGATGGCTAAACTTGAAATAATCCCAGTTGAGTAAGATCTCTGAGAAGACTGAGGTTCAAAGGGGGTCAAGATTTGCTTAGGCTCCACTACTATAGTCAAGATTTAAACTGAGTTTTATGGGGTCTGGGTCAAAATCATGAACTTGACAATGTGCTGCTATACTGGCACTATCGATGTAATCTTTCATCTACTTTTTCTATTTACTGTCTTTTCCTATGTTATGAATAAATTCTTTCAAGGGTAGTGGGAGGACAAGTTTATGAGGCAAATTGACTCTCATTAGCAGTAATACACTGGCACAATGTTGAGGGGAGTTGGCAGTGGGACAAGAGGAGCAGTTCTGTAAACATGGACCAGTCTCTTCTCATTTGTAATTGCAATGAATGCTTTGTGGGTCTGAGGTCATCGTGTTCACTATATTGTATCCTTTCCCTTATAAATTCAGCAAAAAAGTTTTGGGCACTTACAATGTGTCAGCTGCTTTTGAGACATTACAAGTGTCTATCTAGTCCTTCCTCCTAAAGGTTCTGAGAGAACAGAGCCTGAACATGTGGACAACTGTGCTTGAATCAGCAGTTCATGGTCTTGAGCTTTATTCATTTTGATCAATTCTCTAAGCCTGTAAGGAATGTCTTCTCTAATATTCTTTTCAAAAAAGTTTCTAACTTTTTTGAAGTTAGGGTTTCCATCTGCTGGGTCATTAACCAAATGGCCATAACGGCCAGAGCTGCACCAGTCCAAAGCTGGGAGCCAGGGGCTTCTTCCTGGTCTCCCATGCTGGTGCAGGTGCCCAAGGACTTGGGCCATCTTCCACCACTTTCCCAGGCCACAGAAGAGAGCTGGATTGGAAGTGGAGCAGCTGGACTCGAACCTATGCCCATATGGGATGCCAGCACTGCAGGGGGCAGCCTCATTTGCTTCTTCACAGTGCTGGTCCCTCTTCTATTTCTTTCACTAATGTTTTGTAATTTTCATTGTAGAGATCTTTCACATCTTTGGTTAAATTTATCCCAAAATATTCACATTTTTTGTTGTTGTTGGGAATGAGACTGACCTTATAAGTTCTTTCTTAGTGAGAGCATTGTTGTATATATGAATGCAATTGATTTTTGTGTGTTGGTTTTACATGCAGCAAATTTGCCAAATTATCTTATGAGTTCTAATAGTATTTTTCATGCATCATGTCATCTGCAAATAGGGATGATCTGACTTTATTCTTTTAAATATGTATATTTTATTTCTTTTTCTTGCCTAATGGCTCTGGCTAAAACTTTCAGAACTATATTGAATAACAGTGATGAGAGTAGACATCCTTGTCTGGTTGCAGATATTAGTGGAAGTGCTCCTAGCTTTTCCCAATTCATTATGATGCTGACCGTGAGTTTATAATCTGTTGCCTTAATTGTGTTGAAATAAGTTCCTTGTATACCCAATTTTTAAAAGTTTTTAAAAATTCTACATCAATACAGAAATGGAAGTTTATTGAATCTTGAGAATTTTTTTTGAATTTATTTATATAAAGAAAACATTTCATATTTATAACTTAAAGTACATGATGATATTTCTCATCCTCCTTCTTTCCCTCCCTCTTTCATTTTTTTTAGTTTTTGTGATAACATGTTTTCAATTTACTTTATAATCACAAGCTTAATCCTGTGAAAGGCCAAGTTACAGAAAGGAGAGAGAGAGAAAGAGATGGAGGGAGAGAGATTGATCTTCCATATACTGGTTCACTACCCAAATGGCCAAATGGCCAGGTCTTGGCTAGACCAAAGTCAGGAACCTATGACTCCATCCAGTTCTCCCACATAGGATGGCAGGGGCTCAAGTATCTGGGTCATATTCTGCTGCTTTGCCAGGTGCATTAGCAGGGAATTGGATTGAAAGTAGAGCAGCCAGGACTTGAACTGGTGCCCATATGGGATGTCAGCATTGTCAGTGGCAGCTTACTTCACCACTCTGGCTCTAGGATGTTTTAGTTTATAAAATTCTTTCTCTGAATCTGTTGAGATAATCATATAGATTTTTATACTCCTTTTTGTTTGCGTGAAATATCACATTTATTGATGTTGAACCATCCCTGCCTCCCTGGGATAAATCCCTCTTGGTCAAGGTGAATGATATTTTTGATTTGTTGTTGGATTCTATTTGCTAGTATTTTATTGAGGATTTTGCATCTATGCTCATCAAGGTTATTGGTCTATAGTTTTGTTTATATGGCTGTATCTTTCTCTAGTTTTGGAATGAAAATAATGCTGGCCTCATAGGATGAGTTTGGAAGAGTTCTCTCTCTTTGAATTGTTTTGAATAGTTAAGAGAAATTGCTATTAATTCTTCCTTAAACATTTGGTGGAATTCAGCAGTGAAGCCATCCAGTCTGGGTTTTTGTGTTGTTGTTTTTGGGAGGCACTTATTACTGATTCAATCTCAATATTGATTATTGGTTTCTCCAGGCTTTATGTGTCTTCTTGCCTCAATATTTGGTAAATTATATGTGTCCAAAAATCTATCCATTTCTTCTAGATTTTACAATTTGTTGGCACATTGCTGTTTGTATCAATTCCTATGATTCGTTGTATTTCTGTGGTATCAGTTGTAACATCTTCTTTTTCATCTCTTATTTTATTAATTTGGGTTCTCACCCTCTTTTGGTTACTTGGCCAATGGTTTATCAATTTTGTTTATTTTTTTCTAAAAATCAATCCTTCCTTTTAATGACCTTTCATATATTTAAAAAATTTCTATCTTGTTTATTTTTCCCATAATTTTTATTATTTCTTTCCTTCTACTAATTTTGGGTTTTGTTTATTCTTATTTTTATAAGTTTTTGAGATGAATTGTTAGATCATTCCAATTTTTTTGATATAGGCCCTTACTGCTATAAAGCTTCCTGTTAACACTGCTTTTGCTGTGTCCTGTAAGTTTTGATATGTTGTCTTTTCATTTTCACTCATTTCAGGGAATTTGTTGATTTCCCATTTGATTTCTCTTGTATATGCTGTTCATTAGGAAGATGTTCAGGCTCCATGTGTTATATTTTGTAGAGTTAATTTTCGGCTTCATTCCATCATGGTCAGAAAAGATACAAAATGATTTCAATATTTTTAAATTGTTGAGAGTGATTTTTATGGTCTATCCTAGAGATTTTTCCATGTACCAATGGAAAAAATGTGTATTCTGCAGCTGTGGGATGGAATGTCCTATAAATAACTATTAGGTTTATTGAGCTATGGTGTAGATTATCTCTGTTGTTGATATTTTTTGCCTAACCAGATATGTCCATTGATGAAAGTAGAATGTTAAAGTCCTCCATTATTATGTGGTATTAGAACTGATGTCACCTTTTAGATCCATTAACATTTGTCTTATAAAACTGGGTGCACTAGCACTGGGTGCATATACTTTTAGTATAGTCATATCTTCTTGTTGAATTGATCCCTTAATCATTATATGACCTTCTTTGTTTCTTTTTTAACAGCTCTTGTCTTAAAGTCTATATTGTCTGATATGAGTATAGCTATTCCTGCTCACTTTTGATTTTCATTTGCATGAAATATCTTTTTCTATACTTTCACTTTCAGTCTAATATGTGTTTCTTGTAGGCAGCATATAGATAGGTCTTTTTTTTTAATCCATTCAGCCAATCTGTATCTTCTTTTTTTTTTTTAAGATTTATTTATTTATTTGAAAGAGTTACACAGAGAGAAGGAGAGGTAGAGAGAGAGGGAGAGAAAGAGAGAGAGGCTCTCCATCTGCTGGTTCATTCCCCAGTTGGCCACAATGGCTGGAGCTAGGCCAATCTAAAGCCAAGAACCAGGAGCTTCCTCCAGGTCTCCCATGCGGGTGCAGGGACCCAAGGACCTGGGCCATCCTCTACTGCCTTCCCAGGCCACAGCAGAGAGCTGGATCAGAAGTGGAGCAGCCGGGACTTGAACCAGCACCCACATGGGACATGGTGGTGGCTATACCTGCTATGCCACAGCACCGCCGGCCCCAGTCTGTATCTTCTAATTGGAGAATATAGTCTATTTACATTCCAGGTTGTTATTGATAAGTAATGACTTGTTCCTGCCATTTTTCCATACATATTGATATTGTTTGTTTTGAATATCCTTTATTCTTTTACTAGGTGGTTTTCTGCCTTCACATTCTTTCATGATTTTGCTTGTTTTTCTCTGTTCTGTGAGTAGTATATCCTTAAGTATCACTTGTGAGGCTGACTAGCCAGGTGGTGACAAATTCTTTCAATTTTTGCTTTCCTTGGAATGTCTTTATTTTACCTTCATTTATAAATGAGATCTTCATTCTGTCAAATATTCTGGGTTGCCAGCTTTTTTTCTTTTAGGACTTGGGCTATATCTCTCCATTCTCTCCTGGCCTGTAGGGTTTCTGTTGAGAAATCTGCTATCAATGTGATGGGATTTCCTTTAAGGGAGATCAGGAATCTCTCTTTTGCAAATTTTAGGATATTTTCTTTATGTTTTGCTATTGAAAGTTTGACTCTAACGCAATGGTGATCTTTTCTGATCATACCTATTTGTGGTTCTGTGCACTTCTTATATTTGGACATCCATATCTTTCTCCAAATTGGGGAAAGTTTTTGATATTATTTCACTGAATAGGTTTCCTAAGTCATTCTTTTTTTCCATACCTTCAAGAACTCTTAAGACTCATATACTTTGTTGTTTGATGATGTCCCATAGATTCTGAACACTGTTTTCAGTGTTTCTGGTTTTTTTCTTCTATTTTGTTTTTGTCTGACTAAGATATTTCAAAGACCTGTCTTTCTGATTGGATATTCTTTCTTCTGTCTCCCCAATCTGTTGTTAAGGTTTTTCACTGTATTTTTTTTTACTTTTATTTGACTTATTGCATGCTTCATTTCTAATATTTCTGTTTGACATTTTAAAATATGTTTATCTCTTGCAGAATTTCTTAGCCATGTCATGTACTGATTTCCTATGTTTCTCTGTGTTTTTGAGTAACCTTACAATAATTCTTTTGAATTATTTTTTAGGCATTTTGTCAATCTTTCTTCTTCACAGCCCAATGTTAATGTATTATTGTGTTCCTTTTGGAGAGTCAAATTCTCTTCCTTGTTCATGTTTTTTGATTTTTGTATATTTGGGATACCTCTTCTTACTATCTCCTCTGGAAGATTTTTTTTATTTTTATTTGAAGGCTTTATTCCTGGGGCTCTGTGGAGTGCCTAAAGCTTTCATTTGAATTCCAGGGGTGTGTGCTGGGTTGGGCCAGGGATTTCTGGCCACCACTTGTGGGTGGGGCAAGAGTCTAGAGTGACATCCAAGATTGGCATGGTGAAGCACCTTTGGCTACAGTTGGTGGGGGAAGGAATGTTGGAGCTGGTTAACCTGTTCACAGTCCTAGACCATCTCTGGGCTGGGGTGAACCAGCTGATTCATAGCCTAGAATGAGCTTATGGTGCCGGCATACCTTGCCCACCCAGATACACACACCACCCAGAGCACTGACCCACTCTGCAGTGTATCCCCTCACCCCTTCACAAGATCCATCCATAGCATGCAGGGAGCGCTCAGTCTCCACGGAGAGACTGGGCAGATACAGGGAACCCAACTGCAACACACGAACCTCTCATCTATGTGGCCCATGCCCCAGACTCCCATAATTGCAGGATACAGGGGATCTTGCTCTTGACCCTGCAAGTTGCCCTGTTCCCTGTGGCCTCTGGCAGCAGTGGGACCACCTGCTGTTCTTCGAGTCATAACAGAGTTCACCTATTACTGCACCATAGGAAACTGAGTTTGGCACTTTGGTGTGGGTAGGGGTGAGAAACAACCTTGCATCCTTTCAAGGGACGAAGTAGTTACAGACCTCTTCCAGCTCAAGGCTGGACTTGAAGCCAGTGGCGACCATGGAATTCTCTGAGTCAAAGCTACCACTGGGGTCTGGGGTTGTGGAAAAGTAGGTTTTGCTGCCACCTATCATGGGCACTGGTTCGAGTCCCAGCAGCTCTGCCTCTGATCCAGCTCCTTGCTAATGTGGCTAGGAAAACAGGGGAAGATGGCCCAAGAGCTTGGGCCCCTGATACCTACTTGGGAGACCCAAAGAAGCTCCTGGCTCCTGGCTTTGGCCCAGTCCAGCCTTGGTCATTGCAGCCATTTAGGGGAGTGAACCAGCAGCTAGAAGATCTCTCCCAGTCTCTTCCTCTTTCTCTGTAACTCTGACTTTCAAACAAATAAATAAAACTTAAAAAGCTACCAATGGCAGGGGCTATGGCAGCCTCCTCTTATTGTCAGCCAGGAACTGGCTATATGGATGCAGGAGTGGCTGGTAGGGAACCAGGCAGTGACATGTCTATCTTTTTCCCTTGCTGCCATGTGGTGTCTGTTTTGTTCTGAGCATTCTCCACTGACTGTTTCTCCCCATCAGTCCCTGGGAACGTGGTCTTTCTTTGGCTGAGGTCAGTGCAAGCTTCTCAATATTCAGCCACCTTGGATCCCCTCATCCATTGTTGATTCTATCATCTTCTAACCCTTGTAATCTCTTCTAATTATTATACAGTTATCAGGATGATAAAATAATAGGCACTTGATAGTATGCTGGAGATGTTCTGGTCTAGTTCTTCCATATCTTTGTTGAGGAAACTAGACTTAGAGACGTTGGAACGTGCTGTGAACGTCTGTTCTCTGTGAGTCTATTGTCCTCACCTATCTTTATTTTTCAACAGCATAGATTTTTAAGGGCTTTGTGATGAGTGCTTTCAGAGTTTCTACTAAGAGAAACTTAAGTGAGGAAACTAGGTGGCCATGGGAGATTGGAAGATGCATTTTTTCTCCACCTTTCTAGATTTTGATAAAATATTTGTAATGACTGGCAAAGAAAATGACTGAAGCTAAAGATATTTAAGCATACTTCTTGGTGCAGCCTTTAGAATTTATTATTGTTATTCATTTTTAAAGGTTTTGTTAATCATATGTACAACCTCTATATTTATTTTATTGAGTTTTCCTATTAAAAAAGTAATAATATACATTATAGGAAAATTAGGCAAGCAAAAAAGAAAGAACTTTGAGAATCTCATGCAATTAGAAAGATCCACTTTTAACCTGTTTCATATATTTTAGTATATAAATTTACACATATATATTGTTTTTTCCAAAGATAGGATTATATTGTAAATTACTTTTTAAAAACTTTGAGAATATTGTGTGCTATGTTCCTCTTGTTAATTTTTATCTTTTATTTTTTGTTTAGAAAATTACCTGTTGGGGCTGGTGCTGTGGATAGTGGGTAAAGCTGCCACCTGTAGTGCCAGCCTTCCATTTGGGGAGCTGGTTCAAGTCCCAGCTGCTCCACTTCTGATCCAGCTGTCTGCTGTGGCCTGGGAAAATTACCTGCAAAGGTGAAACTGAACCATGAATAAATTGTATTCTTACATTCAGCATATATTGATTAAGCACCTACTATATGCTACCTGCTAATCTTGCTTGAGAAGAGTTCTAGATAAGTAGGCCAGATGTAGTCTTCTTTAAGATTTATTTATTTATTTGAAATTCAAAGTTACACAGAGAGAGAAGGAGAGGCAGAGAGAGAGAGAGAGAGAGAGAGAGAGAGAGAGAGAGAGAGGTCTTCTATCCTATAGTTCACTCCCCAATTGGCTGCAATGGCTGGAGCTGTGCTGATCCGAAGCCAGGAGCCAGGAGCTTCTTCCAGGTCTCCCACACAGATACAGGGGCCCAAGGACTTGTGCCATCTTCTACTGCTTTCCCAGGCCATAGCAGAAAGCTGGATTGGAAGTGGAGCAGCTGGGACTCAAACCAGCACCCACCTGGGATTCCAGCACTGCAGGCAGCTGGCCCCAGATGTAGTCTTTATATTCTAGTGGGGGGAAAAAGAACACATAAGTAAGCATGTAAGATGTGATGTTCATTACTATAAAATAAGTATATATATAATTATTAAACATAATTATATGTACACATATAATTATATGTATAATTATTAAACATGTTACATTTTAATTTAACACATTAAATAAAACATTCATTTAATATAAATTATTTTATAGTAATTATTATATTAATTAACATATATGAAATTATTAAAAAGGAAGCTTCAATAGAGAACCATAGGGCACACCTTGAGAAAGAGTGATTGGGAGAAATGTCACACAGAGAGGTGGAGGATGAGAAGTTTACAGTTGTGTGATGAGCATTCTAGGAAGGTATTTAATTTCCATGGCCACGAGTGGCAGAAAGAGTACCAAGTTCAGCCATGGGAAAAGCATATGGATTGAAAGAATTGACATAGAATCCTGTGCATTCATTTCATGGATCTCGGCAATATTATTTGGATAATCTCAGCTGTAACAGTACAAGTTACACAGTAAGGAAGTGTCCTTTTAGGATTAAGATGGGACAGAACCAGTGCTGGAACTTGGAACTCAGCTATGTTAGTTGGATTGTTGATACACTTATGACCTTGGTCCCATGGATTTACCTTTACCTCTCATCAATGAAATACTCATAGAGTGGAGAGTGGATATGGTGGAATCTGGCCCGGATTCAGTTATTCACTCCATACCTGTGTCATTTGGACAAAAAAAAAGTATTTTGAATCTCAGTTCTCAAAAAGTTGCAATAATGCTTCCCAACTCCTGGAGTCTGTGTGAAGATTCAGGAAGATGAGGTAGGTGCACAGTGCCTGGTCCGTGGCGTACCCTCCAGACCTGGTGCCAACTTCATAAGAGAATTTAATCTCAGACTGAACATATTTATAATCTCTTAAATAATTTTATATGCATTCATTCTACTCCCAAGGGTATTCAGGTTGTAAGAAGGAAGTTAACACTCTCACATGATTATGCTTGGACATACAGGGTATTCTAATGTTCATGGTGTTTGAAAGTGGAACAGTTGTTGAGTTTTAGAAGTTGACTCCCTTCTTCACAGGCAGCTTACAGAGAGCACCTGCTCCATGTTTTTTTTTCCTCAGGGGATCCGCTGTTCTGTATTATTTTTAGCAAACAAAATATTTTGCCATAAAGAACCACAACCAAAGCACAACAGTAAGAGGAGGAGAATGGACATAGTCCTGGCGAGGTGGTAAGAGGACCTGAAATGCCCTAAAAACCTGCACCTTCTTGTCACAGCTTCTGTGAAGATTACCCAAGCAGCAGCTAACCCGACCAGCTCGTAATTTGGTTTGGCATGCAGTGCTGTGCCTTCTTCCTCCTCATCGCCTTTTTTTAAAAACAATATATATACCCTGCTGGTTGTTTATTTTGGCCTAACATTAAAATGATTTACATTCTCTGAAAAAGGGTGAAATATGGCAACAGACAAGACAAAGCCTATCTCATGTGAACAGCAATACCAGGCCAGATGCACACAGGCACAAGGAAGTGGTTTATCTGGCCGTTTCTTGTACATACCACCCTCTTCTACCCTGTCTGCAGGGAGAGACAGACTCCATTCACTTTCTTCCTTTCTGGCTTGGACACTCAGCCAGCTAACAAGGCTGACAACTTGGGAGCAGTCACTTAGTAATATTCTTTCAGGCCAGAGTTTTGGATAGAAACCTTTCTTTATTTCTAGCCCCTGACTCCTTTCACAGGTCCTTTGGGTAGACAGTGGAAGGGTAGATGTGTCTTTCAGGCTCTCTTCTCTTGCATCTGGTGAGGGGAATGACTTCTTGGACACCCCCACCATATGGATGCCGTCAATAAGTCGGCTCTCCTGACAGCTGCTCCTTCTCCCTGCATTTCTTCTATGGGCAATCGTCCTCACAATGGCAGCTTCACCCCAGTTACAGAAGACCAAAGAAATTCCCCTCCCTTTCATTAGTCTTTAGAAGCATGCCTTTTAAAAGCCTCCTTCTCTGATCTTCCTTCTTACCTTCTTGATGCCCAGTCTCTGCCCTCAGAAAAACTCAACTTCTTGACTCATGAGAGCAACTGTCCATCTTTCTTCAATGTAGAGGCTCATGGATCTCTGTGGTTTTCCCTATGCCGGGTTGAAGAACCACTAGGATACCCAGGAGCTTCGTTTCTTCCTGTAGTATGAGCAACTTGAAGTCTCCCATCGACTTTCGTTTCTGGAAAAGCCTCTCCTTCATTCCCATCCTGTCCCTGTGCAACAGAAAACCTGGTGGGCTCCTTGGGAGACATCCCCTGGGAACCAGCTCCCCAGTCTGACAGTGAGAAGGGAGACACAGCTGTGCTGTCATTGCAGCTCCAGTCCTGCCTACTCCTGCATACAAACCATCTAGAAACCAAAATGTTTCTCTGAGATGATTGAGAACTGGAACCAGGCAGACGTGAAGATGTTCCCACAGGATGTGAGAAGGAAGGCCCGTACTCTTGACCCTGCATCACTCCAATTATTCCCGCATCCCAGCCTGTCAGTCCCATCTGTGGGAGGCCTGGTGGTAAGTGGTGCAGCGTTCTTTCAATCAGCTTGGATGCCTGGGTAGAAGAGGGGCCAAAGTTTCTTGGTGAAAGCATCAGTGAAGGTGTAGATATGAAAACGGTTCTCATAGTCTAGGAACATGCCCACCTGCTTGGGTTTCACCTCGATATGCAAAAAGGTAAAAAGTGTGGTGCTGGCTCTATATTCGTCCCGGTTACACAGCTGTACCTGCCCAGTGGGTCTTGTTGCCCATCTCCCCTCCTGGTAGTGTTGACCTCAGATGAAACCTTCAGTAGCCAGGACAGGGGGCTGAAGGCGAAATGCTGTGGTGTATCAGGGAGATCCTGGAGTCTCACCTCCATGTACCTGATGCTCTTAAGGATCTTGTTATAGAACTAGGTTAAGGATGAGGGGTCTCAGGCTCCAGGGTCACAATTGCAATTGAAGGGCTTTCCTCAGGGCAAAGTACCATTGGGAAAAATTGCTCTGTAGAGACTGAAGTCACCTCCATAGTCACCACCTTCTCACATTTTTCCAGTTACATCCTTGTGCATCTTGAAGCCTGACTGCCATGACCTGCGTACTATCTTGGCAACAAAGTGGGCCAGGTCCTGGTGCCCCCAAGGTGAGCTCTATTTTTCTGCTTGGCTCAAAAGCATTTCTTTTTTTTTTTTCTTTTTTTTTTTTGTATCTTGTGCCTTTTCTAATTTCCCCTCCTGAACCTAATCGCTTTCTTTCCCCAAACAGTATAGCTTAGAACAACAAAACAAACTGTAGTGCTGACCACATTTGAAAGGAGAGGAGTGCTTATCACACTTAGCATCGTGTCCTCTGAAGTCTTACCTTCCAGGGCCTTGGATTGTTGGAGATAATTGTTCCCAAGGGAGCAGTCAGAGCAGGGGAGCTGCACACACCTGTTGTCACTCTTTGAAAAACATAGATGTTTTTCTTTTTCTTTTGCAAAGTGAGCAAGCACATAAGATCACGATATGTTCCTTTGTTGGTCGGTCTTGTCTGCTTTCTCCATGTTTTGACTAAGGGAGTCGATCTTTGAATCTCCCACTTCTTAAAAAATCAATATAGTTATAGGAAATTTAGAACAACTAGCTCCCATTCAGAGAATAGCCCTGTATTGAAATAGTAATAGGGACAAAGGAGATTTTTTTCTTTCCTGTAAAGAATGCTTCAGTAACTTCTTGCATTTTTTTCCCTCATTCACCCAAATCACCTGTGTTTTATTTTGGGTTGGGGAGGGGACTGATATTTAAGAGACATTTGTAGCTTCTGTCAACCAGAGAATCACATAGAACTAGCATTTGCTTTTGCCTTTTTTCTTTTCGCATACACATGCACACACACACATACACACACACACGGACAACATGGGCTTAGAAAACATCAATTTTGAGAGATGAGCTGTGGAGAAAGATTGGAGACAAATGTTTGAAATGGGAGTGTCAGGGAGAGACAGTGAGGTCTTAGTATTTTGGGGAGTGAAGGGGGGAGGAAAGAGGACAGTGGAGAGGGAATGGGAGAGAGAGTCATATCAAAGGAGGAGAAAATGCAGAGATGGAAGAGTGCAGAAGAGGAGAAAACAGAAACACAGGGAGAGAAAATAGAAGAAAGGCACCTCACTTGATTTTGATTCACTGGCATGGCTCAGGAGACTTCTTTCTTGTTCGCGGAGCCTCCTAGCTTCAATATAGGTTATCTAAGGTCCTAAATGCATGTCTGTGGTTAGCCATTCCTACAACTATCCTAATTCTTAACTCTATAAATCTGAACAGCTCCCTAGAATAGAAAATAACTTTCTTAAAAGATTTTTTATTTGAAAGGCAGACTTAAGGGGGGGGGGGAGAGGGAGAGAGAGAAAGACAGAGAGAGAAATCTTCCGTTTGCTGGTTCACTCTCCAAATGGCTGCTACAACCAGAGCTGGGCTAATCCAAAGCCAGGAGCCAGGAGCTTTCTCCAGGTCTCCCACATGGGTGCAGGGGCCCAAGCACTTGGGCCATCTTCTGCTACTTTCCCAGGCACATTAGCAGGAAGCTGGATCAGAAGTGGAGCAGCCAGGACTCAAAATGGCTCCCATAAGGGATGACATCAATGCAGCTGGTGGCTTAACCTGCCTGCTATGCCACAGTGCTAGCCCCAGAAATTATCCTTTTTAAAATATTTATTTATGGGGCTGATGCTGTGGCACAGTGGTTTAAAGCCCCAGTCTGCCACACTGATATCCTATATTGGTGCCCATTTGAGTCCCAGCTGCTCCTCTTCCCATCCAGCTCTCTTCTGATGCACCTGGGAAAGCAGCAGAGAATGGTCCAAGTCCTTGGGTCCCTGCACCTACGTGGGAGACCCAGGAAGCCCAGCTCTGGCTGTTGCAGCCGTTTGGGGAGTGAACCAGATAATGGAAGACCTCTCTTTCTCTCTGCCTCTACCTCTCTCTTTAAATAAATCTTTTTAAAAAGATTTATTTATGTATTTGAAATGCAGAGTTATAAATGGAGGGGAAGAATTATACACACACACAAAGAGAGAGAGAGAGAGAGAGAGAGAGAGAGAGAGAGAGAGAATCTGCTAGTTCATTTCCCAAATGGCCACAACATCTAGAATTGGGCCAGGCCAAAGCCAAATGCCTGGGTTTGCTGTCAGAGCTCTATCTGGGTTTCTCATATAGATGGTAGGGGCCCAAGTTGTTGGGCCATCTTCTGCTGTTTTCTTAAGCACATTAGCAGGGAGCTGGATTGGAAGTAGAGCAACCAGTCTAAAACTAGTGCCCATATGGAACACTGGTATCACAGGCGGCAGCTTAACCTGCTGTGCCACAAGGCCAGCCCTGGAAATTATCTTTAGGCTACACCATTAGTATAGTGTTGTCTTGATCTGATCTTTTGTACTCTGAACTGCAAGGGTCTTGCTCCTTCTACTTAAGATGGAGGTCAATTTATCTAATCTGGACTCTCAGCCTGGCCTGATTTCTGCTCTTTCCCCACATCCCTGCAAAAGCTAGCTCCTTCAATGAGGCCAGCTGTGCTTTCTCCTCCCACCTCAGTGCCATGCTCCTGAAATGTGCTTGCTCTCCACTTTCCTGCTCTTCTGGGGTCTTGTCCCAGACTCACCTCTTCAATGTTCTTCTTTGATCACTCCAGACTATGGCAATATTTTCTCCACTGAAGCCCTGTAAAATATTCATGATTTTTGCTATTAATTTGGTATATCACCGCCTGTGACATTGCCTTTTATTGCTAGTGCTAATTGGTTTATAGCTCCTTGAAGGCAGAGTTGGGTCTTTTTTTTATATATATAAGATAGAATCTTGCAAAGTATTCTGTCAGAGATTGAGACCATCCCAACCTCAATTCTTTCATCTGTGAAATGGAAATAGTAATAGTTCCCCTCCTAGGGTGAGATTTACATATGATTATGAATACTAGAGAAATTCACACAGTACCAGCACATAATAACTGGTTCCAAAATTCTAATTTTTAACATAATAAAAGTAGTAGTTGTTAATACTATTAGTATAGTAGTAGTTAATTTCAATACTTCAACAATTGATTAACCTTTTATTTACTAAATTACTACCGGAACCCTTGTCATTGATCAATTCAGAACAAACAAGAGCTTCTTTTCTTTTTAAATTCTGGCACATAACTTCATCATTTCTTTAGATTTGAAATGCCTTCTCAAGGCCACTTGCTTGTCAGTCAATAGGCTTTGACAGGTTCATTTTGCATATTGCAGATGTCTATAACTAATCACCTGTCAAAATTTTAGCAAGAATTGTGACCCAATCTATCCACTATGTTGATAAGCTCTTTTATTTCACAGAGAGAGAAAAATAACTTAATCTTCTTTAAAAAAAGTTATAGATTTATACTTATTTGAAAGGGAGAGAAAGACATCATCTTCTGCCCATTGGTTGACTCCTCAGATGGCCTAAATAGCCGGGGCTGGGCCAGGCTGAAGCCAGGAACCAGGAACTTGATCTGGGTGTCCAACATGGGTGGCAGGAACTCTAGTCCTTGAGCCATCTAGGTGCATTAGCAGGGAGCTGAATCAGAAGTAGACTATACAGGACCTGAGCCAGCACTGGGATATGCAGCTGTGCCACAATGCCTGCCCCTCCCCCCCACCTCCAGTTTGGTTTAAATAAACAACAATCTATAGTTTCTTTTTTTTTTTTTTTTTTTTTTTTTGACAGGCAGAGTGGACAGTGAGAGAGAGAGACAGAGAGAAAGGTCTTCCTTTGCCGTTGGTTCACCCTCCAATGGCTGCCGCGGATGGTGCGCTGCGGCCGGCGCACCGCGCTCGTCCGATGGCAGGAGCCAGGTGCTAGGTGCTTTTTTCCTGGTCTCCCATGGGGTGCAGGGCCCAAGCACTTGGGCCATCCTCCACTGCACTCCTAGGCCACAGCAGAGGGCTGGCCTGGAAGAGGGGCAACCGGCAATCTATAGTTTCTTGAACTGGGACACCTTCAGGCAACTGACTTCAGGTACAAGTGAATCAAGAGTCAAATGATGTCAGTACTTTCATATGTGTGTGTGTGTGTATACATGCATGCATACATGTATTTGGCAAAGTGATAGGGTTTTATTAGGGACAGGGCATCCATCAGAAGGAAGGGACAGAGAGAGAGTGCCCAGTCACTCAGTCTGGGGGAGAGTGAGGTTGCATGGTTGAAAGGAGAGAATACACATGGGCAGGCCAGCAGGCAGCTCAGCAGAGAGCAGAGGGCTAAGTGTGCACAGTCTTTGTTTAGACAGGGGCTTATAAAGGAAAAGGGGGCCAGGTTCCTCCTTCCCCTCCTCCTCCTCTATGCCAAAGGGTTTGTGGAGGGTAAATTAGCAAAGTCCTCCCCAGGTTTGTTGGCACTGGGCTGAGCTGGGCAGAAGAGGTGTCTGTGAAGGTTTTATTGCCCCAGGTTATCAGGTCAGGTAACATATTTGATTCTGAGGAGAGAGAATTCTCCTGGGAGCTTTCCTTGGAGGAAGGGCTGGGACCACCTGGAAGATTATCAGGGTCTGCACAGGACTTTGAAGTACAAAATGCTGGACTTCTGGAGTTTCCACAGTAGGTGCTGGTCTTCAGGCCCTTCTCACACACACATAGGCTAATTTCTAACTTCCTCCCTAACGTTTCCCCTTCCCAAGAGAGAAACACCCATAAGCTTATGAGGATAAATGGCCGAAGGTCCATTTTCTGTAGCTACTTCAGAAGCTGACAAATGGGCGGAGAGGTGGATATGGGTATTTTTCTCTTGCTATGTGTCCTATGGTATTTGAGAGTGGCCCCAGGAAACATTGTCCTGCCTGGTCCAGAGGGCTGGTCATCTTGTTTGATGACGTAGGCTGGAAGTCTTGTCTTAGAAGCACCTAGAGCCAGTTGGCTTGTCTTCTGTTAGAGACAGAACAAATAAGAACATTAAAGCACAATAGTCTACAGAGAAGCAGAAAGAATGTGGATGCCATGTCACCAAGGAGAAGCAATGACCAGGATGCCCATGACCAGATGTGATGTTGGGCCAGATATTTCAGGCATGTCTGCCTGGTCCTGGAGTTGCCTGGCCTTGTCCAAGAAAGCATGAACATGATTTTGTACCCCTTTAGTTTGATCCTAGTTTGGGGCACTTTCTTGGGCAGCAGGTAGCAGGTCTAGGGCCTGCCTGTTTGAAGGACTGAATTAGCAATCCCTTTGTGAGAGCCCTAGTCATGGCAGCTTTTCAATGGATGAAAGCTGAGCTTTGTTTGTTTATTTTTCTCAATAGTGGGGGCTCTGCTTTGGCTCCCTGTTGAGAGCCTGGTTTAGGAACTGTGCTAGTTCCCTGTATCTGGGAATCCATAACCTGTTAGGGAAATGCTGGGACTGCCTGAAGTTTGCAGAAGCTGGAATCTGCCACATGTCCCCTATCCTCTCTGGGGCTGGCTTTCTCTCCGTAGGGGTGAGGATAAGGGTTAAATAATTAACTCTCTAGTGGACTAGCTATGTTTTTTCCCCTCTGGATGCCTAGTAGCTTCGTTTTGCTAGGAAGTTAAGCTAATGTACAAGACCAGAGTCCCAGGCTGGGAAAGGAAACATACTAATAAACCATTTACATTTAACCATCAACATTTTGGATTATTTTGCACCCCACTCAAGAGATAGGCCTTTTTAAGTCCTCAGTGAGGACTTGTCCAAATAGGCGTTAGCTGTTACTCTAAACCCTGTTTTAGGAACTGACAGGAAGGGCTTTTTAAACTTAATAATATTTGCATAGGCTTTAAGACCTGCCCAGTTATGTGTGAGGCCTAGATATATCCATGGGGTGCAGGAATAGAATTACAAGAGAGATGTGACTCTCCTTAAGGGAGGCACCCTGTTGACTCCCACTGCGTGGCTGGACTAGGAGAAGAGCTGAATAGGAGGCTAGTACAAGTAGGCAACGCACGTTTCACGGACCCTAGTCCATCCCCTCAATAGCAGTGGTTAGAGCTGGAAGCTGGGCAGAGGCTGGGCAGAGCTAAAGGGGCCACAGGGTCTACAGTTCTGAACCAGGAATCCTTTGACACCCAGGGCAGTTCTGTGTCCAGAGGCCTTGCTCTTGGCAGAGCTGACAGAAGCGGGTTTCTGTCACGACAGCTGCTTGCCCAATGCCCTGGCTCCCCATATTGGAAAAAGGTGCCATTTGGGGTGGACTGGCCTTGTTGGGTCTCCTTGATGGCAATCACCATGTAAAGCAGCCATTAATTGGCCTGCTGCCTATCTTTACATTGCTCCTTCTGGCTAGCTTGCTCCTCGTTCTCCTGGTCTCTAATACAGTAGACCACGGAGGCAGTCTCTGTGATGTCAGTCAAGGGGGAGCTCAACCCAACTCTAATTTTTGAAGATTTTTTAAAATATCATTAGGGTGAGCTAGAAAGCTATGGTCATGGGCAAATTCTGACGCATAGTATTTCCCTTTGAGTTAAAACCATGCCCATGAGGAGAACTATGATCTTTTAGGTAAGATCAACTGTGGTGACCTGTTTATATATTTTGAGGTCATTGGTATAACTTCCTATCACCCCTAAAGTTGGTTTAAAAGGAGATTTTTGCCCATTCACTGTGCACATGGAAAGATCAATCTAGCTGCAAAATCATTTCATAGTTTAATCTCTCATTTAGCCCTCTAGACTATGGCTAGGCATTATTACAGAAAAGGTCAGTCATCCCTTTTATGAAGTTTGGGGATCAAACCATACATCACAGTGGAGAGTCCCGTGGAACAGTCAACTTCCCTTCTGGAAGAGAAAAGAGGAGCAATGAGGCAGCAAGCCGGGTCTCTCTGATTGCTTAGCCTGACTACCTGGGCTTTCAGATTTGACCGGTGTTTAACCAGTGTTTACTACATAGCCTGGCTTAGAGGAGAAGTGGCAGACATCTTTGCCATCCTTTGGCTTCTGGATTTTCACTGTGTAGCCAGTGGGTTATGGGCATGGGTTGCCAGGTTTAACTACTATTATCGTGTAACCCGTAAGTGTAGACTAGAACTTACCACGTAATTCAAAATTGAGTTTTTGGATTTATGTAGTAAATGTTGGGCTTCTAGATTTTCACTGTGTAGCCTGTGGATACTAGAGCTTTCCTGGGCACCTGGAACACAGTCCTATAGTATCTTCCCCATAACTATCGCCAATCGTCTCCAAGTCTCTTTTGGAACACTTTCTCCCTTTTGGCTGGACCTCTGTTTGATCCACATTTTGAACTAGCAATGCCTGTGTATTCAGTGTTAGCTGGATGGAGACTTTGTCAGTCCCCCATTAAAGAATCTGGCTTTTGAGCCAGAGGCTGGAGCAGCTGGAAAGAAACATAATTGAAGTTTAGCATCATTTCACATCTTGGCAACAATTTAGTCCAAATAGCCCAATGGGCTACTTTCTCTGCAAGATGGAACCTATATCCTTTGACATTTTCAGGGGCCTCTCTGGAAATATCAAAGTCTAGAAAATTAGAACTTTGATTTTCAGGAAGTCTGTTGAAGATGCCAAGAGAACTTAAACTATCTGGTCAAAACAGAATTTCTTAACATTGTGAAATGATATCCATCCATTTAGTCAGGGCGATTTTAACAACTTTAGACCAAATTTAATCATAATGATAAAGTGACCAAATATTTTTAAATACATATTTAAAAATAATTTAAACTTTTAAAACTCAATGCTTTTCATCAATCAGAACTTAACAGAGACAGTAGAGAATACAATAGATTGCTTTAACCAGACACAAAATCTATGTCTCTTGTCATCAAATAAACCATAAATAAAAGCCTTGAATATAAGAGTTAGCACATGAAATCACCACATAACTTGGAGTAATTTAAGAGTCAGAAAAGAGCTTACAGGACCTAACTGAAAAAAAAAAAATGGTACAGAGTAACCAATTAAACAGGAACTGTTAAAAGGAGATGTTACAGTTTTTGTAAAAACAGATTTTAAGATTTATGATTGAGACCATTTCCAGATATTTTCTAACATTAATACGCATTTTTCTGTTTTTTTTTATTAAAAAAATTTTTTTTGACAGGCAGAGTGGACAGTGAGAGAGAGAGAGAGAAAGGTCTTCTTTTGCCATTGGTTCACCCTCCAATGGCTGCTGCGGCTGGCGCACTGTGCTGATCCGAAGCCAGGAGCCAGGCGCTTCTCCTGGTCTCCCATGGGGTTCAGGGCCCAAGGACTTGGGCCATCCTCCACTGCACTTCCAGGCCACAGCAGAGAGCTGGCCTAGAAGAGGAGCAACCAGGACAGAATCCGGCGCCCCGACCGGGACTAGAACCTGATGTGCTGGTGCCGCAAGGCGAAGGATTAGCCTAATGAGCCGCAGACACTCCAACTGGGACTAGAACCTGGTGTGCTGGCGCCTCAGGCGGTGGATTAGCCTAGTGAGCACGGCACTGGCCAATACGCATTTTTCAGAAACCTTGTTGCTATAATAGAAGTTTGGATTTTAATCTTCAGTCAGTGTAACATTGGCATTAACACTCAACTTGTATAAACTCTAAATAATATTGTAAAATCATAAACTTTTAAGATTTATTTCTCTCAAACTTTTTGTGACTTGCTCACACCTTCTGAAACTTACACCTTTAGTTACTTTTAAGTAGTCTTGAATTGTCATGTATGGACAGTCTATGAGAATACATGCTAGCAAACCTGGACAGTCTCCCTTGCAGAATTTGGGATGCTAAAAGTACACATAATACATTTTCCCAAATTTTACTTAGCAACAATGCCTCGTTGACTTAAGACACTGAGATATTAATGAATACCACGCCATTATCTGAATTATTATTATTATTTTTTTTTTTGGACAGGCAGGGTGGACAGTGAGAGAGAGAGACAGAGAGAAAGGTCTTCCTTTGCCATTGGTTCATCCTCCAATGGCCGCCGCGGCCGGTGTGCTGCAGCTGGCGCACTGCACTGATCTGAAGCCAGGAGCCAGGTGCTTCTCCTAGTCTCCCATGGGGTGCAGGGCCCAAGGACTTGGGCCATCCTCCACTGTACTCCCTGGTCACAGCAGAGAGCTGGCCTGGAAGAGGAGCAACTGGGACAGAATCCGGCGCCCCGACCGGGACTAGAACCTGATGTGCTGGTGCCGCAAGGCGAAGGATTAGCCTAATGAACCGCGGCGCCGGCCTATCTGAATTATTTTTAAGGTCAAAATTACACTTTCCATATTTTTAAGTTAACTGACAAGGATAACACTACTTGAAGAGTAAACACAGATACTAGTGTGTGTTAACAACTTTGGAAATATCTTCATCCTTTTAAGAGAACAAGTTTAAAGTATATCATCAAAGACACACATAAACCAAGTGAATCAAGCGAACCGAAGGGCGTTTAGATTAACCCAGTTTTTGAACCAATCTGTATTGGTTTATTTTAGTTAACATAAAGCCTTGTACACATAGAATTTATTCTCATTTTTTATAAGACCACTCTAGCTGGAAAGCAGTAACATGAATACAGCATCATTTATAAACTTCTAATATACTTTACATAATCTGAATTGACTCAGACAACTGTTATTTTAAGAAATTGAGGGTCTCATCCTTTGAGAATTCTAGGGATCAGATTGGAAGGCTCAAAGTCATAAGACTTAGTTAGAACTTAAATTGTCAGAGAGTCAAACTGTTTAGCCAAAATAGTATGTTTAACCTGAGCATTTTTACCAAGGCTGTGGGCTAGATCTGATCAGAGTTAACAGTAAACAGCTTGGAGACTCAGTACTGGCAACAAAAAACCACGAAATCTTCAAGACACGTGAAAACTCATTAGCTAAGTCAGCTACAGCAGCACAGAAAAAAACTGATCATCAGCGTATGAGCCCATTACTTAGGACAGTGAGACACATCACAAACCAGAGAGGCAGAGAATCAGACTCCTGCAGGGCTGAAGGGAAAAGTTTCCATGAACTGCAGAAAAGAGAAAAACCCATTCATGGGATTGGAAAGGGTTAATGGATTAAAGCTCCTCTCTTGCTTAGGTGGGGACACCTGTAAGGCCAGCTGTAGCCCTTTTCCTAGTGAGGAGGGGAATTGAATTGGAAACGGAGAGAGGAGAAAAAGCCCTGTGCCTATGTGGGTGCGGCAAGCCATTTTGACTGGAAGAGAGTGCAGGGAAAGGCCATGGTGCCCGGTTTAAAGAGAAGACTGGGCACGCCTGGGCCTAGCAGGACTGGCCATGGGGTTGGGTAGGCGTGCTGTTTCACTGAGTGCTCGCAACCTCCTATCGGCCGTGATCGCCTGATATCTCTGGTTGTCCGCGTTTACCTGGAGGACCAATATTAGCCTCGACCGAAGGTAAGCCCCGCTCATGTAACAGTAGGCAGCGTGACCAGGCGTCCCTCCAAGAGAGAGGCAGGGTCCTCGGGTCGCAGTCCAGCTACCAGAAAGCCAGAGCGAGCTGGGGGGGGGGAGGTTTCCAAGCACTCAGACAACTGCCCTGCCTAGTTGCCCTCCCTGTTAAAACCTCTAGAGTTTGGGCCATGGATAAACTGTGGCGGGGGGACTCCACATTCTTGGAGAGCTGTGGAATTCAGGGATATCAACAGTCGTTCCCACAGATCTGACCCCGCCTGAGGGAGGGTATACAGACTTGGATGGAGTTTTCTTTCAATCCCTTCCTGACCCCTTCATGAATTTCCTCGTGGGTTTCTTCATGGGTCCCTTTGTGGTTATCAAATGTCACTGGAGAAAAGAGCTGTGGAAGCCGTGGGGTTCTTGTCCTCGTGCAAGAAAGAATTCAGGCGTGAGACAGAGAGCAAAGTGATCAGGTTTTATTGGGGATAGGGCATCCATCAGAATGGAAGGGACAGGTAGGGGAGTGCCCAGTCACTTTGTTACATGAGTAGCCTTTTATATTTCTACCACGTGGTAGCTTTCCCATATGGTTTGGAATATGGAAAGGGTCTCATTTAGGGTTCTTTGCAGAGGAGGGTTCTGGTTATTGTCTGGTATATTGTCAACAAAACCAGAAGCAAAAAGACTCTCATTAGCTTGAGTCTCTGTTTTCTACTCTGTCTCCTTACAGCAACCAGGCAAAAGGAGACCAGAGAGTGTGGAGCCATGGGTGGAAAGGAGATGCACCTGGCCTGGGCTTTAGCTACAGGCCTCTGCTCCCCTCATTATTCTTCCCATCTCTCTGTTCTCAAAAGAAAGCAGCTGACGGTTTCCATGGCAAACACCAGCCTGGGTGACCTCATTAACCAGGTGTGGGATGCTGGGTCCTCTTCCCATATTCTGACACACACTCACAGCTACGTCAGGAGTTCCTGCCTTGGTTGGATGTTGGTCAGATTTCTTCATCATTATTATGCACTCTGCAAGCTCTCTCCAGCCTGCACCCTATAGTCATCCCTTTTCACAAACAATGCTGTTGCCCTAGATGGAGCTCTTTCTCCTCCGGCACCTGCGAATGCAGGTGAACCACATACGGTCTCTTCTGTGCTGCAAGAGGGGCTCCGTGCTGACAGCAGGTGCATCTTAATGACGTTCTGATGCAGCTTTTATGTTTTCTGCCCCTGTTTTCTAATCATATTGCTTCCCACAAGATTGAGAAATCAGGTAGCCTCCTTTCTTTGCTCACAGAAAAAAAATGTAACCTTGAAGCTTTGGTTCTTTGTCCTTGACAAGACTAAAAGGAGTCACTTATAGTTGGTCTTTGTTGCTCCAGTCTGGCTTCTGGAAGCTATGGAAATGGTAAGCCTGGAGTAATCCAGTGTTTTCAGCTGTGTCCACGGCCGATGCTAACAAACCTGCAGTTTTCTAAATCAGTAATCAAAGTGAGCCCAACTTCCATAGTTGTTTCAACAGAAATGACCTCTGTGGTCATCTTGGGTCTCCCACTGAAATCAAGGAGAGAAATGTTCTTAGCCTTTTTCTGCATTACTCTCTGCAGGAACAAGGTTTGCACTTCATCTTCCTAAACCTGCAGCCCAACTTGTCAATAAAGGTGATGGCAACTTGGTTGTTACCTGTGCCTTAGCTTCTCTGTAGATAGCCCAAGTGTGACATGGCCTGTGTCTGCTTCCTTTCTTTGGAGGAAAATGGTGAGATTTGTCACGTGAGTTGAATCTTATTAGTTTTGAAGTGTAGAATTCAGTGGGTTTTGGTATTGTCAGAGTTTCTCCACTAACTCCAGAAAGTTCTCATCTCCAAAAAACAATCTCTATGCCCGTTAGGAGTCACTCTCCATTCTCCCTTCCTACTGTCTGTCTCTCTGGATTTGCCAACTCTGGGTATTTCATATAAATGTGATCATGTAATATGTAGCTTTTGCCCCCCTGATTTCTTTCATTTAGCTTTTGTTCAAGATTCATCCACATATTAACATGCATCAGTTCTTTATTCCTTTTTATGATTGAATAATATCCCATTTTATGAACATACTACATGTAAGCATTTTAAATTAACAATATTTATGCATATTTGTAGGGTATAGTATTATATTTCATGTATACATGTAGGCAAGTTGTACTAATCAAAGCAGGGTACTCACCCTTGTTGATGTTACTTTGTAATTGGAGGCTCGGAAAGTCCTTCTATTTGTTAATACTGTGTATATGAGGCTATTGCAAACTTCAGTCTCCCCACTGTTCTGTGTAACACTGGGAACTTACTCCTTCCATATGACTCTGGTTTGGTACTCATTACACAGGAGGGAGAGAGGGAAAGAGAGGGAGAGGGGAAAAGAGCTCTTCCCTCCACAAGTTCACTCCCCAACTGGCCACAATGGCTGGGGTTGCGCTGATTTGAAGCCAGGAGCTTTTTCCAGGTCTCCCACACAGGTTGCAGAGGCCCAAGGACTTGGGCTATCTTGTATTGCTTTCCCAGGCTATAGCAGAGAGCTGGATTGGAAGTGGACTCAAACTGGTGCCCATATGGGATGCCAGCACTGCAGGCAGTGGCTTTAAACTCTACACCACAGTGCCAGCCCCAAATGACATTTTAACAATAGTCTTCCAATTCATAAACAAGGAATATCTTTCCATTTTTTTTGCTTCTTTGATCAGTTTCATTAGTGTTCTATAACTTCACTTCTTTGGTTCTATTTATCCCTAAATACTTAATTTTTTGGTAGCTGTTATGAATGGGATTTCTTTCTTGGTTTACCTTTCAACAAAATCATTAATGGTGTATAAAAATGCTACTGTGTTTTGCACGATGATTTTTGCATGCTACAACTTTACTGATTTATCAATTCTAACAGCTTTTTGGTGGAATGTTTAGGTTTTTCCATGTATAACACCATGTCATCTACAAATATGGATAATTTGAATTCCTGTTTTTCAATTTTTATTACCTTTTTTTAAAAGATTTTTATTTATTTGAAAGTTAGAGATACATAAAGACAGAAGGTTAGGCAGAAAGAGAGAGAGGGAGGGAGGGAGAGAGAGGTCTTCCATCTGCTGGTTCACTCCGCAATTGATCGCATCAGCCAGAGCTGCACCAATCTGAAGCCAGGAGCCAGAAGCCAGGAGCTTCTCTGGGTCTCCCACATGAGTGCAGGGGCCCAAGGACTTGGACCATCTTCTGCTTTCCCAAGCCATAGCAGAGAGCTGGATTGGAAGTGGAGCAGCTGGGACTCGAACCAGTGCCCATATGGGATGCTGGCGCTGCAGGCGGTGGCTTTACCAGCTACGCCACAGCGTCAGCCCCTATTCCCTTTCTTCTCTTTCCTAATTGCTATTGCTAATACTTCTAGTATTATATGGGATAACAGTGGCAAAAGTGGATATTCTTGAATTTTCCCAGATCTGAGAGGAAATGCTTTCAGCTTCTTGCCATTCAGTATAATATTGACTGTGGGTTTGCAATAGGTAGCTTTTATAATTTTGGGGTATGTTCCTTCTATACCTAAATTGTTGAGAGTTTCCAGTCCCCAAACAGTGTTGAATTGTATTAAGTGCTTTATTTGCTTCTGTTGAGATGTTCACATGATTTTTACCCTTCATTCTATTGATGTGATTTATGGTGTTTATTGATTTGTAAGTATTGAGCCACACCTGAATACCTGGGATATTTTCCACTTTTTGATGTAGTGTTGGATTCGATTTGCTAATATTTTGTTGAATTTTGGCATCTATATTAATCAAGGATATTGATCTATAGTTTTCCTTTTGTTGTATCTTTTGTTTCAATATCACAGTAATGCTGGTCTCAAAAAGAATTTGGCAGAGCTCTATCCTTTTCAATATTTTGGAGTAGTTGGAAAAGCATTGGAACTAGTTCCTTTTAAAAGGCTTTGTAGAATACTGTTGGAAATCCATGGACTTTTCTTTGAGAGACTTTTAAGTACTGCTTCGATCTTGTTATTTGTTATGGATATGTTTAGATTTTCTATAACTTCTTGATTTAATCTTGGTAGGTTGACTGTATCCAGGAATTTATAGATTTCTTCAAGGTTTTCCAATTTCTTGGCGTATAGTTCTTAATAGTAATTTAAAAAAAAGATTTATTTATTTTTTATTTGAAAGGCAGAGTTTAGTTACAGACAGGAAGTGAGAGAGAGTGAGAGAGGGATCTTTCATCTGCTGATTCATTCCCCAAATGCCTGCAATGGCTGGAGCTGGGTT
This sequence comes from Sylvilagus floridanus, assembly GCA_949820135.1. Classification (NCBI taxonomy): domain Eukaryota; kingdom Metazoa; phylum Chordata; class Mammalia; order Lagomorpha; family Leporidae; genus Sylvilagus; species Sylvilagus floridanus. Next base: position 73,791,073 of record OX463238.1, read on the forward strand.
GATCAAGAGCCAGGAACTTCTTCCAGGTCTCCTATGTAGGTGCAGGGCTACAAGCACTTGAACCATCTTCTTTTCCAGACACATTAATGGGGAGCTGGACTGAAAGTGGTACAGCCAGGACTTGAACTATATTGGATGTTGGCACTGCTGGTGGCAGCCTTACTTGCTGCACCACAGCACTGACCCCATTAATAGTAATTTCTTATGATCATTTATATTTCTATGGTACCACTTTTTAATTTTTTAAAAGATTTATTTTTTTATATGAAAGAATTAGAGGAGAGGTAGAAAGAGAAAGAGGTCTTTCATCCACTGGTTCACTCCCCAATTGGCCACAATGGCTGGAGCTGTGCCGATCCAAAGCCAGGAGCCAGGAGCTTCTTCCAGGTTTCCCACATAGGTACACTCTCCAAATGGCTGAAACTGGCCAAAGCCAGGTGGATGTACCTTCATCCAGGTTTCCCATGTGTATTCCAGGGCTCAAGCAGTTGGGCCATTTTCTGCTACTTTCCCAGATATATTAGCAAGGAGCTAGATCAAAAATGGACTAGCTGTGACATGACCTGAGGATCCAACATGGGTTGCTAGCATCATAGATAGTGGCTTAACCTGCTATGCCACAATGTTGGTCCCACTTTCTGGCATTGTAAGATGCTTCAGGGTCATCTGGTCATTCTTGGATCCATCCTAGATCTAGCCATTTCTCTAAGGAGCTCTGAGCTCTGTTTTTATTGATACTGTTACAGAATGGTATTATAAGCCAAAATCTGGTTTGCAGGGTTATTTTTATTTTGCTGAATTGTAAGACTTTTTTATACATCCAAGATTCAAGCTTATAATAATAAATATTGTTTAAAAATATTTTCTTCTATTTACTGTGTTATCTTTTCACTAGCTTGATAGTTTCTTTTGAAGTCCAAAAGCTTCAAATTTGAAATTCAATGATCTTTTCTTTTGTGGCTTGTGCTTTTGGTTTCACATCTAAGAAACCATTGCTTAATTCAAGGTGATGGGCATGTTTGCCTATATTTTCTTTTTAACCTTTTATAGTCTGTTTTTATCTTGAGGTGTTTGGACGATTTTGTATGAATTTTTGTATATAGTGTGAGATAATGGTCCCACCTCATTCTTTTACATGTGGATACAGTTATCCCAGCACCATTTATTAAAAAGCCTGTTCCTTCCCCACGGAATTGGCTTCAACAAAAATGTAAGGGTTTACTTCTGTATTCTCAGTTCTGTTCCCATGATCTATATGTCTGTTATCAAGCTGGTATCTTATTGTCTGGATTGCTGCAGTTTTGTCATGGCTTGACTCTTACCATGATATAATTCATATGATGCATTCTTATCGTCCTATTTGTGATGTGCAAGAGGCTGTCCATGTGACTTCACTGGAGCTGTCTAGATTGTGCTCCAAATCTGGACTGAACATTTATTCACTCACCACAGTAGGAAGGGAAAGGAATGTAGCGAGTGTGCAATTCCTTTGGGGCATTAGGAGCTGATGTAACATTGGCCAGACCTGTAAACTGAGCTTCTCTAAATAGATACAAAGGCATCGGCCATATAAAGGGAGGATGCTTGGGTCAAAGACATAAGATCCCTGCTGGTTTGTTGTTTGTGAGAAGCTCTAAGTACTGCTCTCTCTAGAGGCATGGAGCAGAGGGACTCCAGGAAGTCACCTTTCCTTCAGCCACTCTACCTCCCAAATTACTTCTCCTTGGCTCTCTGCTCCCACCACTGGGTTCTGTGAGGTCTTCTGTAGGAGTAAAATGGGAGCATGCACTTGGTGTCCATAGAAATAAATGCATCTTCATGGAGATTTTCTAGACAGGGTGCTTATGCCACAGTTATGTATCTGAAAAAAATTGTCTTTTAGATAGATGTGTTGATTCATAACTTGGCCAAGCCTTCCACTGATATTGGTCAGTTTAGACATTGTGGACTTAAATAGTAATTTTGAATGAATGTCCGGGGTTTGAATGTGAGTTAGAGAGTGAGAAATCCTGGGGGCCTTTGTCTTAGTGGGGGGAGTTCCTACAGTATTGTGGTCTTTACCTCTAGGAATCTAAGCAGTTTTCAGGGTGAAAGTCAGAAGGTGAATAGTATAAAGACACCAGAGGTTGTTAGTAGGTGTTACAAAGAAGCTATGTGTTGCCTACAAAAACTACTTTATAAATAAAGATGTGGATAGATTTTAAGTAAAGGATGGAGAAGGGTATACTATTCCAATGTTAATCTAAAGAAAGCTGGAGTATCTATATTAATTTCAGACAAAGCCCACTTCTAAATAAAGAAGATTATCAGGAATAAAATGGGGCATTATGTGATGAATGAAGAGGTTAATTCTCCAAACACAGAAAAAATCGTAACAACCTGAAACAAATATATTCCTAACAACAAGTTCAAAATACATGAGAAAAAACAAGTAAAGCTGAAAGGAGCAGTAGGCAAATCCATCATTATGGTTGGAGAGTTCAACATACCTGTCAATAACTGATGTGTCAAGCAGGCAGTTTATCAGTAAGGATATAGCTGACCTAACTAACACCGTCAATCAACTGGATCTAATTGACGTCTACAGAATGTCCTATCTAATAACAGAATACACATTCTTTTCAAGCTTGTATGGAACATTGACCAGGATAGAGTACATTCTGGGCCATAAAACACAACTTAACAAATTTAAAAGTATAACAACATACAAATAATGTTCCTTAACACAGTGAAATTAAATCAACAATATAAGATAGCCAGAAAATCCCCTAATATTTGGATATTAATTCATATACTTCCAAACAGTTTATAAATCAAAGAAGTCTGAAAACATTTAAAAATATTTTGAAACCTATAGAAAAAGTGATAGAGGAAAATACTGAAATAACTGACCACAAATACCATAAAAACTATGGTAGTCGAAACACATCATAATGACAATGGAAAGAGAATAAGTTAGGGGGAATATTTACAGTAAATATGACAAATATAAATAAAACTAGATTTAAAAAAATCACTTAGACCTCAATAGATAATTGGTATGAACCAGCAATTCACAAAAGAGCAAGCTTAAAAATCTAATCAATATAAGGAAATATTTTTTACTGGCAATGAAAAAGCAAAAGTTCACTTGTAAAACTATCACACGTTAAAAAATAATATTCCATCAAGTTGTACATTTGTAATTAGTAACTTTAATAAAAATCCGTTCTTAAAAATTCTATGCAGTGTTGGTGAGGGGTTAGTAAGAAAGACACTAGGGATAATTTATGATAATTTAAATTGCTGCAACCTTTGTAGAAAACAATTTGGATAGTATCAAAAGTGTTAATAATGTTCCTATACTCTTAAGCCAGGATTTGGGCTTCTAAAATATAACAAAAAAAATCTACTCAGAAAGACATCCTTTATATAACTGAATGCTTGGAGCCAAAAAAATGCTAAAGATTAATGTTAACATACATTATGATAAATTTATTTAATGAGGCATTGAGAAGCTATGGATATTGATTTACCAAGTTATGTAATAATAGAATATTTTTGAAATAATATGCAAAATTATAAATATAGTATAGATACAATTCTTTATTAAAATATCTATAAAAAGAAAGTAAGGACTTATGGCAAAGTGTTAATTATTACTATAGTGTTGCCCTTGTATATTGAGTTATGGGTCTTATGTATGTATGTATTTATTTATTGGGTGAATCATTGTTCTGTTGCTCTTTTTTTTTTTTGGTAGTTTCCATTATTTTTAAAGTAAATATTACTACTTTAATAACTGGAAAACCAATAAGTGAATAAGCAAAAACAAGCTCCAAGTCTCTGGACCCCTCCGCTTCCTGGTACTCCCTGTGCTCATAAGCATCTTCCAAGGTGAAGGTCAAATGTCACCTCTGTGAAACCCTCTCTGATCCTCCGACAGTGTTAGTCTCTCCTGTGTGTGTTTGGTTGACTGTGTCTGTCCCACTTTATGTATTACAATGACTCTTGCATTTGTCTGTCCCCCTAGCCAAGTACCAAGGGGCCATGTTTTACCTTTATATTCCTGGGGCCCAGGATAGCACCTGGTACAAAGCAGTATTTAATGCGTGATGATCATGGCATTGATGATTCAGTTTGTGGTTCTCCAATTCCCTGCTTGAGATGAGCAGATATTCCTCAGAAACCAAAGCACTAGGAAGCCAGGAGGTCAAAGACATTTCTGAACCCCAGCAGGTAGCTGGGGACACTTGGGTCACATCAAGATATGAGGGCTGAATCCCAGCAGACGAAATAGCATCATTTTCTGAAACAGAGTAAGTTCTTTGTGATTGATATTTTTGCCACAACTGAACTCTCTCTTTTATAATGAATAGACTCACTGTCCTAAATAAACTTAGGTGAAAATATCCCCACAAACCCTAGGTCCCGTCTCTAGCTCCCTTAAGATCTGGTCCTGACAGTGGTGTTTCTTGAGTCAGGTCTGCAGAATCAGATGAGCCTGTTTTTGTGTGTGTGTGTGTGTGTGTGTGTGTGTGTGTGTGTGTGTGTTTTTTTTTTTTGGTTTTTTGTTTTTAAAGATTTATTTACTTAAGTGAGAGGCAGAGTTACAGAGAGAGATGGAGAGACAGAACAAGAGGTCTTCGATCCACAAGCTCATTCCCCAAATTGGTACAATGGCTGGAGTTTGGCCTATCTGAAGCCAGGAACCAGGAGCTTCTTCTGGGTCTCCCACACGGGCACAGGGGCCCAAGCACTTGGGCCATCCTCGACTGCTTTCCCAGGCCACCAGCAGACAGCTGGATGGGAAGAGGAACAGCCACGATGCGAACCGGCACACGTATGGGATGCCAGCACTGCAGGCAGAGGCTTAACTTACTACGCCATGGCACTGGCCTTGAGCCTGGATTTTTTGCTACATGAACTTCCAGTAAGAAATTTCCCTGTGTTCCTTTAGCCTAATGTGGGTGTTACAAATACAGTAGCCATAGTGGTAAAATGAGCTCCAAATTTTGATGATGCTCAGGGCTGCTTTTCCTCCTGGAAATAAAAACTAGATTAAAAAACACGAGAGTAAAAGATGCCTATCACTAAATGACATGGTACTAAAAGTGATTAAGGTTGGATCCAAAGATATGAGCTCTAATTCTACCTGTACCCAGTGACAGTGGTTCTCTTTCCCCTAACCGCAAATGAATTGTGTGGTCAAGGGATGCCCCTATGGCATTTTACTACCGGGGAATCAATTTAATAAAGTTGTGTAAAATCTATTGAAGCTGCAGATGAAATGTTAGCACAATCCTTACTTATTAATAAGGATACCCACCTCTTCAGGAATATTAAGTATTATACTGTTAACTTTCTTTTTGACGATGAAGCCACTTTAACTGAGAGTTAGGTCTGTGGTTTTCCTTGGACCTTCAAGCATAATGTCTTAGTCTGTACTGGGTAGTTTACAGTCAACAAAAATTTATTTCTCACCATTTTGGAAGCTGGGATGGCCATGATGGTGGTGCTGGCAGATTTGGTGTCTGACAAGGACCTACTTTCTCATGGGTGGTATTGTCTCCTTGCTGAGTCTCCTGTGGTAGAAGTGCTTTGGAATCTTCCCTAATGATCCATTCACCTTCCAAATGGCCCCACCTCTTGTTACCATCAGCTTGGGAGTTAGACTTTTCAACATATGAATTTTGGAGGGGATACAAGCATTCATACTGTAGTATATGGTTGTATGGCAACTGTTGAATCCCCTCAATATTGCTTAAATTCATTGGTAATGAAAAGTAAAGCAGATTAAGTTTTTGGTAAGCCACCATCACATTAACAGTGCTAACTTGAACCCAACAGAACAAAGTTCATTATAATAGTCTCCCTTCTCTTATAGTGAGAAACATGGCTCCCATCATCCATAGCACATTTATGTTTTGATTATGTCTCATACTGCTCTGGGTCACCTCACTCCTTTTCAGATCTTCACCACACACCTGCCTTCCTTGATCCTCATGGTGGCTGCACTGAATTATTCAGAAAGAAAAGGGAAGGGAAAGGAAAGAGGAAGAGAAAACGTCTATGCAGTCAATTTTTTTTATGGGCTGTATATACTGCATTTTGAGCAAAACTTCTATTTGGAAAAAAAGGAAAGGAAAAGAAGATGCATTGGAGTGTATAGACCATGGCAGATGATGCAGACCCTAGACTGGGCAAGGCTGTGTTGGAGTAACAAATGACTCCCAAATCTCAGAGGATTAGGGCCACAGGGGTTTATTTCTCACTCCCATTGACATTCTTCATATGTTTGTTCAATGTTGTCTTTATGCCAGGACCCAGGCTGATGGAACAAATTCCTTCTGGGATATGCTAGTCTTAGGAATGGTCTTGCAGTAGAGGAGAGAGCATGATGGTAGAAGCACATGATGGGTTTTGAAACTTCTGATTGGAAGTGGCTCATGACACCTCACATTCACTGACCCAAACATATTACCCAACCAAACTTGACACCATCAAGACAAAGAAGTATAGTCTTCCTACAAAAAGAGGAAGTGAATCTTGGGATCCAATGCCATCACACAGACCTGTGGAGGAAGTATGCTTAAATAACTGGTAGGCAGTGTGATGGAGGAAAATGCTTTCTCCATTTGATCACACCTACATTAAGATGGGAAGGAAAAACATGAGAAATTGAAAGTGTGATCCTTATGCTAGCAGACATTTTGTGGTTCTGGAGAGAGGAAATTTTAGGAGAAAGGGAGGAGCAGATTAAAGGAACAATGAGGACTCTTGCCTGGGTAGGACCAACAGAGGAAATAAGGAAAGTGCTGAGTTCTTTATGATCTAGAGAAGGAACATGGTATAAAGCATAACACTCCTGAGGAGTGGGTGTCTAGGCTAATAATTAAGGTTTACTGATAGCTCTAAAGGATTTATTAAAGCTTTATCAGCCTCATTTCCCAACTGTGGACTCCAATGGTGGCATTTCTCAGGTTAACAATTCATTTGTAACAGGTTTTAAAAAATAAACCCACCACTATCACTGGGGTGGATATATAGATAGAATGAAAAATTGTATTTTGGATTTTCTGCAATATCATGGTTGAAAAATTGTATCTCAGCATAGTTTTAATTCTCATTTCACTTATTAGGAGTGAAGATGGGCATGTCTACACTTTCAGATGTCCTTATTTCTATTCCAGTGAGCTGGTTTTGATTATTTCCTATGTCTATTTTTCCACTGGGGTTTTGACCTCTTTCTAATTGGTTTCCAGGAAAGGTTGAGAAAGATTTTGTCGGTCAGGGCTGAGATGAACTCTGCCAAAATGCTACCAGGCACTGGGAACAAATGAGATGTTGTCCTTAGATTGAGTATGCCCCAGTGCATGGGGAAGACCCATCTGCCTCAAGTATTTGGGAAATGGCAATCCACTCATTTGATAGAGCTTAGGGTTCACAGTGGGGCTTGGCTGGAGCACAGTCGCCCCCTAAGTATTGAGGAGTTCTTGCTGTCTTAGCTCAGGCTCCCTAGAAGCAGACCCTGAGATGGGGATCATTTTTCAAGTGTTTCTTTTCTTTCTCAGGAGAAGGTGAAAGAACTGGGCAAGGCTGGAGGAAAGAACGTGGACTCCCTGGGAGACTCCCTTCAGCCTGAGGGAAGCTCTGGAGCATGAGCTACACCACAGAGCTCGGCTCATCTCTCCCTGCCTGCCCTGTGTACCCCAAGTCAGTAAGTCTCTGGATGAGGTTGAGGGACGTGTAGGGAGGGCATAGCTTCCAGGTCAAGATAACTCCCATTTGTCCAAGGGCATGTCTCTGGAGAAGGAGGCAGCTGAATAGTTGGACAATCCTCAACAGTTCAGGGCAGGTGCAACTACTTCAAAGAGAATCTGGAAGGGAGACCAACAACTTTCTTTTGTTACATTTAGTAGGAATCAAGGGCTCCCCAAGAATACTGCAGACTCTTCCAATGTACAAATCCAACTGTGCACAGATTCTCCTTGACTTACGAATGGATTATGTCTTTATGAGCCCATGATAAATTGAACTATCTTAAGTTTAAACTGTTTAACATGAGAACACCTAACATACCAAACATTATGGCTTTATGGTATTGGTGTTCCCTTCTCCCCACCTCCCTGCTCCATGATCACATGGTTTTCTGGGGAGCTGTAGCCCAAAGCCACTGCCCAGCATCAGGAGAGAGCAGAATAACACATTGCTTACTCAGGAAAAAAACCAGAACTCAGAATTTAAACTACAGTTTCTACTGAATGCATATTGTTTTTGCACCATTGTAAAGTCAAAAAGTTGTAAATTGAACTCTTGTATGTGAAGGACTATCTGTATTTGTATTTGATTGCCCCTAAAAGTTTCCCAAAATAGCAATTGGAAAGGCTTTTAACAAAAGCTAATGGGTATAGCTCAGAAGCATCATTATGAAACTCATGAATCAGAGTTTGACTTGTAGTTGCATTGTGTAGGGTAATCATTAGTTATTTTGAGTAAGACACTCTGCTGGGACTCGAGTGTTAGTTTATGAACATTTTGATTATTCTTGGGCCCCAGCTGCAAAATGCCAGAGGCTTGACTCTTCAAATATATCACTCTGTTACAGGCAGTAATGGCTTCAATGATGGTGGTGGAGTTTAACCCAAGCAAATATTTATAATTGACAATGAATGTGTGAGCAGGATGCTAATGAGTGGATGTGCTGATTATTTTCTCCTGCCACAAACATTAGCTCTTGTTTGGTTTAACTGTCAAGCTGACACTAAAGATTAGAAACGACAGAATGCTGGTGAAGAGCCACAGTGGGGAGGAATATTAAGAAAGCTGGTGAATTGTGTAATTTTGATCTTTCCATTTCTAAATATAAATGTTTGTGGGTGTTTGCAGGAGGTTATGGCTTAATTATAGGCCCGGATGAAGCAGATTTAGATTTACCAGTGTATTTGGATTTCTGAAGTCTTTCATTTTAGAGCAGGAAGCCCAGCTGATGACATTTTCTTGGATGCAGGTGGACGTCTTTGAGCCTTGGACTTGGAGATTAGAGGAGTACATGAAACAAACATTTTGTCCTTTCCAGCTTTTCTTGTGTGTTCAGAATTTTGTGATAACATATGATTTGCTTTTCTACATGAGGGTCTTTCAAAGCATTTTTAGAAAAATGGAATGCATATTTTTCATAAGCTATCTTTTCAATGGATTTTTTGAAGACCCTTCATTCTTGCATATAATTATGTGGCTAATTGATAATACTGTTCTTTGTATTCCTGGAGATATTAGCTTGTGAATATCTATCCTTTCCAGCCCATTTTTCTTGGTGGTTTTACTTTGTCATGCCTTTTGTCCCTGAACCTGGCTGCTGCTGCTGAGCCAGCATTGCTATTCGATGTTACGCATTAACTTTTTAATGGTAAGGCCCCAAATACCCAAACGTGGTGCACTGTCCAAGCTGGGGTGTGCCCCACAGCTGTGGTGTGACAGACCCTGGGCTTAGCCTGCACCTTGCAGATGTCCTGGTGGGCGCTTGGTCCTGCAGTGACTCAGCAACATCTTGACCTCCCTCTCCTGTGGGTTGTCTCCCTGTGTATCAGTAGGTCACAAAGCAGAGTGAAGCTGCTGGCGAAGCAGATGTGGTGACACTGTGTGCATGGAGTGGTCGGAAGGCATGCCACTGTGTAGAGCATTGTTCCTCCCATGAATTGGCCCTGTCCCCACTCGGGTCTCAGCTCAGCAGCAAAGCTCTTCTTTAAAGCATTTTAAAGGCTCCCTTATCAAGGGTGGGAAGAGAGCCGAGGGAACCAGCAGCTGTGTTCATTGATGGAGTAAAGTAGGCTTTTGATGGCAGCTTTTCCTAGAAAAATCACTGTGCAGAGATGTGTGTACCTCTCTGTTTGTAACCTCTGACATAGTAGTGGGGCTCTGCTTAGAGACCAAGAGCAACAGTGGAGCTGGAATTCCCACCTTGACCTTCCTGACATCGAAACCCATCGGTCTTAATCTCAAGGTTAACTTGCTTCCAGAACAGATGCTTGCGTGCCTGGTGACAGCCTGTGTTGCATGATGAGTCCCTGTGCTTACAGTAATCTGGTGACCCATCCTGGAGACAGAAGCATGACAGAGTACAGCTTTCTAAGGATCTTTAGCTCCTGCCCCTGGGAACACACTGTTTATTCAGATGAATTTCTCAGATTAACTTCAACCAAACAAAGGTGTTTCTGTCTTAACCTCTGTAGGATCCTGCTGTTGCCACATTCTGTCACTTTCCCCTTCCAGGCATATGTGCATCGGCTTCTTAACCCCTGCCATGTAGTCCTAGCTTTGGCCCAGGCCAGGTATTTTGCTCAGTCTTCTTGTCCTCACACCTTTCCATAGGAGCCAACATCAAGATTTTTCTAGAGCCACCATCTGCATCCATGGCTGCAGACAAACAGTCCCACTGTGGGGCCTGCTGGTCACCTTACCCTGAGTGGGAACCAGGACTGTGGTTTGTACTTTCCTTCCCCAGATCACAAAGAGCAGGCCACTCCCTTCTCACCTCTGCCTGTCCCACCCAGTCCACTTTTCACTGCTTCCACCATTACTACCTATCCCAAGTCATTGCCTGTCGGTTACCACACTGGTCTTTAATCTTTCTGCTTCTGCTCTTATTCCCTTGTATTAGTTATTTATTGCTGGAGAACATATTATCCCAAAATAGAATGGCTGAAAAACAACATATTACACAGCTTCAGTGAGTCAGGAAACTTGGAGCTGCTTAGCTGGGGGCTTGGTGTCTCCCATGAAGCTGCTTGCAACCCAGGCTGACATTATCTCAGGATCTGACAGGAGTGGATGGATCTGCTTCCAGCACCACTCATGTCCTATCCAGGCTTCAGCTCCTTGGAGGCTTTGGGAAGCGTCAGTTCCTTGTTGACTTCTGCACAGGGCAGCTCCAAATATGGCAGCAGCTGTCTTTACCCAGAGTAAGTGATGAGAGAGGGAGACAGGGAGAGGAGGGGACAGGGAGAGGGGGAGAGAGAGAATGAGGGAGGAAGGGAGGGAGGAAGAAAGGAGAGAACAGCTGAATTGGAAGCCACACTTTTTTTTTGTTGTTTTTGTTGTTGTTGCCAACCTCAAAAGTGACCTCTTATTGCTTCTGTCATACTTTATTCATTGTGAGTTGGTGAATCTACTGTGTACACAAGAGAAAGCAATCCAAAGAGCAGGTGCATCAGAAGCAGTGGTCACTGGGGACATCTTAGAATTTGCCTGCCACATCTATAACCTATACTCTGTACCCAGCAGTCAGTTTTTTTTTTTTTTAACTTTTTATCGTGAGGTTATCATAGATTCCAAAGATGTCATTTTATAGTATAGATCAGATCATGCCACTCATCTGCTCAAAACCTTTCAAGGGTTTCCCAGTGTCCGATTCTTTGTTATGCCCACAAAGCCTGCCAGGGATTGCAGCTACTTTGGCTGACCCCATGTCCTTCCATTTTCACTTTTACTTCCTTCACAGGTCTCTGCTGTTTCTGCCAAACCTGTTCCCTTCTCGGGGCCTTGAACTTGGTTCTTCCCCTGCATGCACTCAGGCCTCTGGGGGTGGCACCTCCTCAGGGCTGCCTTCCCTGACCACCTTCACTGAAATGTACCCCTTATTAGTCCTATCTCTGTTTTCCATGTCACATACCACTTATCTAACAATTTACATGTAATTATATGTGTATTTCTTTTCTTTTTAAATATTTATTTTATTTATTGGAAAGGCAGAGTTTTAGAGAGACAGAGAAAGAGAGGGAGGGGAAGAGACAGACAGAGATCTTCTATCTGTGGGTTCATTCCCCAAATGACCTCAACAGCCAGGGCTGGGGCATGCTGACCCATCTGGGTCTCCCACATGGGTGATTGGGCCCAAGTACTTGGGGCATCTTCTGCTGTCTTCCCAGGAGCATTAGCACAGAGTTGGAATGGATGTGGCCAGCTGGGACTGGAACCAGCACTTGTATAGGATGCCAATGCCACAGGCAACAGATTAACCCCTTGGGCCATGATGCAGGTCCCTACATTATTCTGCATCACCAAGTAGACTATCAACCCTTTTGAGAACAGGCACTTAGTTCTGGTTTTGCCTGTATTCTCAGTGCCTAGAACAATGCCTTGCCATAAATAAGTAGAATCAGATTGTGTGATGTCCCACTGGATTGAATTGTATGGAAGCAATAAAGAAAATCATCCACTGCAGCTGGAAGGAGAAATCAGTTTTGCGTTGTCTTCGCCCTGTGCTCCATACACCACCTGCTGCCCTTGCTAGTGGTTTAGTGGCTCTCATTCTCCAATATCAACACTGAGGTTCTTTGGTTGTTTTTGTTCCTTTGTATTTTTAATCAAAAGATCTGAATTCTATCACAAACCTCATGGCATACTGAAAAGGAATTTAGAGCCAAAATGGCCATTTTTTGGAAAACTGTTGTTGGTCTCCTTAATTTTTGGAAGACGGCACAGAAGCCCTTCTCTTGGGAGCTGCTCAGTGAAGTCGGACACACCTCTTTGTGGCAGAGAGAATGGGGGCAAAACTTGGACTGATGAAGCTATGAGCTGGACAACAGGGAATTGAGGCCAGTTTGTTAGAGCTTGTGGCAAGCACAATTTTTTTTAAAGATTTATTTATTTATTTATTTGAAAGTTACACAAAGAGAGGAGAGGCAGAGAGAGAGAAGCGGCTGGGGGGGGGGTCTTCCATCTGCTGGTTCACTCTCCAATTGGCCACAAAGGACAGAGCTGCGCTGATCTGAAGCCAGGAGCTGCTTCTGGGTCTCCCATGCAGGTGCAAGGGCCCAGGAACTTGGGCCAACTTCTGCTATCCCAGGCCATAGCAGAGAGCTGGATCAGAAGAGGAGCAGCTGGGACTAGAACCGGTGCTCATATAGGATGCCAGTGCTTCAGGCCAGAGCGTTAACCCACTGTGCCACAGCGCTGGTCCCAGTCACTTCCTTTCAAGCCTCCTGAACAGTGACAGAAAGGAGGCGCAAGACAGAGCGGTTGGTTTTGTTGTCCTTGCTTCAGCACTATCATACTGAGGAGGATATTGTAGTGGACAGGGCCTGCCAGGCCCTCCAATGTGGAAGCAGGCTTGCACCCTGTATCCAGTCACTGCTGAGAAATGCTGAGGCTGTTGCGAGGACTGGGGAAGGGGGTTTGCTACATGACTTTTATCATTTAAGATAAGGAAAGGATCTCACCCTCTTTGTAGTGAAAGCAGAGGACTTGCTTTGTATACACTGAGCTGGAGGAATGATGGAGCAGGCAGAGGAGCAGGAGCCTTCTAGTTTGATGCAATTTTTTCCCTCTCTGAACATATTTGAATCTCACATCACCCAAGAACTATTTTTTCTGAGTAAGACTTGAATGTGAGACGAGTCCTTTAGAATACTCTCCGTGGGGTAGATTTTGTGTCGACATCTTTATTTCCTGGGTTGACTGTGGGCTGTTAAAGACTTCCCCTCCTCTTTTTGTTTTTAAATTTCTCTTTCCTCTCAAAACCATCCATGTTAGGAAACAGTTGCTTCATACTATCTAGAAACCAATTAAAATAGAGAATACAAATTTCTATAAATCACTTTTTTCACCTTTAAAATGGGTCTGTTGTTTCTACTGTATAACATCATTGTGTGGATTAAATGAGACAATAGAACCACAGCTCCAAGTGCACAGCATACCAAATAGCAGACTTCCTATGCATAGTTGTCATCATTGTTATATATATTATGATAAGGAGAAGGAAGAGCAGAGCTCAGTTCATAGCCCTAACAATGATTGAATGTAGGAGTTCCAAAGACATGAATGACCAGAGGAGGCTGGCTGGTGGTAATTTCAATCAAGTTGCACAATGTTCAGTTTCAATGAAGAAGAGTATCATATCCTCTTTCTTGTTAAAAGACAGAATTGCAACAAATTTAGTTACAAATCTAATTAGCTTTTATTCACAATTCATGAATCAAAGCAATCTTCATTCTACAAAATAGGATGAAAACTCTCACTGGGAAATAGCAGGCTGGTAGATTTTGTAAGATGGGAACAAGGAAACACAACAGTAGGAAAACAATATTAATTATTTAGAAGCCATTTTTGTAAAGGCTGAAGCAGAGAGCACACTCAGGTAGACTGGAATCTTCATGTTTTCTGGGAAACCTGGTCTGTTTTGGGATTTACCTCTTCCTTAAAGGTTCAGCGATTATATGGTGCTTAGCATGGGTAACTCCATTTTGTTTTGATCTGGTCTGTTGGAGCCTAGTGCAGTTCAGTCCAAAATAAGGGCTTCCCATAATTTTTAACATTCTATTGTTCAGTAGTTCAACATTGCATTGTTAAATCCAGAGAATTGATTGGTGTCTGTTTTAATTTCTACATTTAAAGATTAGATTATACATTTTCAAGACTCTAAATTCAAATGACACAAAGGTTATATGTATGGCCGGCGCCGTGGCTCAACAGGCTAATCCTCCACCTTGCGGTGCCAGCACACCGGGTTTTAGTCCCGGTTGAGGCGCCGGATTTTGTCCCGGTTGCCCCTCTTCCAGGCCAGCTCTCTGCTGTGGTCCGGGAGTGCAGCGGAGGATGGCCCAAGTGCTTGGGCCCTGCACCCCGTGGGAGACCAGGAAAAGCACCTGGCACCTGGCTCCTGCCATCGGATGAGCGCGGTGCACCGGCTGCAGCGCGCCGGCCGCGGCGGCCATTGGAGGGTGAACCAAAGGCAAAGGAAGACCTTTCTCTCTGTCTCTCTCTCTCACTGTCCACTCTGCCTGTCAAAAAAATAAAAAATAAAAAATAAAAAAAAGGTTATATGTGTGTATATACACATTCCTGCTTAGAGGCAACCAGGGTTAATAATTTCTTAATAGTCTAGTTATATGCAAACACTTGTGTGTATTTTTCCTTCATACAAAAAAAAAAAAAACCACATGACTATTGCTGTCCTGCGTATTCCCTTTTTCACTTAAATGGGGATAATTCTTTTTAATGATTGTGCATGATTTCTTTGTATAGGTGACCATCCTTTTTAAGTATCCTAATGAACACCTTTGCTATTACAAACAGTGTTGCAATGAATAATCTTACATATTTATCATTTCTCACAAATGCAAGTATAGCTGAAGTATAAAACCATAGAAGGGTAATTTTGATAGAAATTGCCAAATTGCCCTGTGGGCCAGTTGCATTAATCTTTACTCTAACCAGCAACCTATATGAGCAAACCTGTGTTCCACACTCTCACCAACATAGTGTGGTACCTAATGTTCTTCATTTCTGCTATTTTGAGAGGTGAAGTTTTAATCTGCATTTGTCCTATTATGAGTATGATTAAATATCTAAAAATATGTTTAAGAACCATTTGTATTTCCTTTTCTGTGAACAGTCAGTTCTCTTGTATTAGTCAGCTTCTTCTAATTTTCACCAGAATACCCATGAGGAACAACTTAGGAGGGAAGAAGGCTTATTTTTGGCTTACTGTTTGGAAGGTCACCATGCAAGATCCGGCAGCCCCATTAGTCTGGCTTCTGGTGGAGACTGGCAGTAGTGGAGTGTGTTCAGCGGTGCCATCAGATGGTGAGCCAGGAAGCTGAGAGACATAGGGACAACACTCTTCCTTTATGCTCTATGTGGTCTCTCCTTATAAAGCCATCATAGTTTGATCCTGGGGCTCCACCCTACCAATTTAATATAGTCCAGTCACTCCCAAAGGCCCCATGTTTAGATGCTACATGACTAAGCCTCCACCTGAATCCATCAACCTTTAGAATTAATCCATTAATCATTAACATAAAACTCTGGGATTTGAACATCTGCGTGATTTTGAGGGTGTCAAATACCATTCAATGAATCGCCTTGCCCATTTCTCTGATGGTTGTTTGTAAACTGGGTTAGTAAAAGATAAAGAGCGTTGGTTAGTGGAAAGGTCTGGGTCTTATAGTTGGTGGGCCAATATTCAAATTCTGGTTTAGCATTTTATGGGTTACAGAAATACTTGCAGGCTTTTGTTTCCTTATCTTTGAACTGATGATGGCAATACTTGTATCTACGTGGGGATGTAAGGAAGATTAAAACTTATGTTGTATACCAAGTACAATACCTAGCCCTTAGCAGGGACTCAGTAAATTAGAAAGCACTTGTTTCTTCTCCCATGATCCATGGTTTTATAAAGATTACAGTATTTTCCATATTCCTAAGAAGTCATATATAATTTCTTAAAAAAAAAAAGAAAAAACACGCATGAAGAAGAAGAAACAGAGGGTGGGAAAAGAAGTTGTGTTTCATCTTTAGAAGATCAGGGAATATTAATCTTATGATTCTTCACACTTGGCCATCTTCAGTGCTTTTCTGAGTTCTTGCCTAGCATGCTTCTACCGTCCGTCTTCCACTGAAGTGATCAGGGAATACCAGCTAATTTTAATATTAGCATTAGCAAAACATAATGAGGAAGTAAATCTGCTGTGCCCAGATGCACATTACTCATTACCAAGTCAATGTGTGATATGACTTTAATAAGTCATTTGCTGCTGGGCATTGTTTGAAGGTTTATCAGGGTTTTGCATAGGATCCTATAGTCAGCTCTCCAGCAAGTTGAACTGACTGGGTGCATCATTTCTTTTTGCTAGTAAGGCAGCAAAAATGTCATCTGCTAGACTCTTCTCTGGGCAGACTTGTGCTACTCCTCTCTGTAGCACCAGTGCCTGGCTCAGTGTGAGGCATGTTGAAAAGCCTGGATCAAAATGAATCATTGGTGGCCAGTGTTCCCATGCAGTGGGTTAAGCCACTGTTTGCAATGCTGCCAGTCCAATCTGAGAACTTGTTAGAGTCCCAGCTGCTCTGCTTCTGATCCTGCTTCCTGCTAATGCACCTGGGAAGGTAGTAGAAGATGGCTGAAGTGCTTGAGCTCCTGTTACACAGCAGCCCTGGGTGTTGTAGGCATTTGGGGAATGAAACAACGAATAGTTCTCTGTCTCTTATTTTCTCTCTGATGCTCTACCTTATAAAAAAAATCATTGATTGAGAGATGTACTTCTGAAATTGCATGCGAATCAAGGCTAAAATCCTCAGAGAACTGGAAATACCACTGACTTTCCAAAAGAAGCTTAATGCACTCACTCTCGGCTCTGCACCCATTTATTTTGCTGGAGGTATCTATGGAGTTTTGGTGTCTAACTTTCTTTCAGTTCCCAACATACTATTTTGATTTTTACTTCAAAGTTCCTTTCTCTGACTTACCAAAAGTGATGTGCTGCATATCCATTTCAAATAAAATTAAGTGTAAGTCTGTGAGTTCCTTACTATCTTGTGAGATGAATCGCTGAGAGACTGGAGAGCACTGTGAAACCATGCCAGGTAAGCCACGCTCTGGAGATTCTAGGATGTACTGTTTTAATAGATTCCAGGACAGGTGAATGCCGAGGATAATGTCCTCATCTTTTCCCTCTTTCTGACCTTGCAAATCTCAGTTGTGTTCACCACAGGCCAGGTTGCAGTTCACTGAGTCAACATGGCATATGCTTCAGCATGGAGTTCTTTCAGAATGAGAAATTCCCACAAGCCCTCACTTTGACTTGCTGAAATCAGGGGGTCTCACCTTGGCAATTCACTTCAGGGAAAGCGTACAGATTACCAGCAGGGTCTGCATTTTGGCCTCTGGCCATTTGTCTCTTTGCTTATGGAGAAGCTCTCTCCCTCTGCTTGGAAAGCCATTAAAAATCGCTCCCACTTTGTTCACTCCCAGTGCCCTGCTGCCAAGCCTGTGTGAGCCCTGCCGTGTCTCCTCTTGGTGGCTGTCACCCTCAGCTTTCCCATGTCTGGGATGGCTATGAGAACAAACACTCCAGTATCCTCGTATGTGTGAACATATTTTAGCCTTAGGGATTTGCTTTCAAACATGGAAAAAAGGTCAACTATGTATAATACATCGCTGCGAGGGCTCGGAACCAGGAGAGGGACCCTGAGGTGTCAGGTGAGACTGCAGACTTTGCGTGTTGCTCCTGAGACTCGCTATTCACTGGGCAGACCCACTCCCCCGCTTTATTCCTGCACCATTTTTGTCCTGATGTCTTCTGCAGGGAATATTCAATGACGGGAGCAAAGGCAACCCATCCAGATTCGATCTATCACTTGCTAATGGGTCTGGTAAAGGCAGCAACCAGTTTGTGGTTCAGCAACAAGACTCACCTGTTCCTGAGACTTGTAAGCCTGGTGGTTGAGTTAACAATATGCAATGTTGCGAATTTAAACACCAAGGAGAAACTTAGTATTGCTTCTGGGCTTGAACATACCCTTAGGGATAGGAACCAGCTAACCTAGCAGAAACTCACACAGGTGAAAGCTTGCCAAGAATGGGGAGAGTGACTCAGCAGTGGCCCAGAAGCCAGGTGCCAAACCACAGAGGCCTGGTTTATTAGTCTCAGAGAGGATTATTTGAGGGGGTTCTGGAAGCTACAGAGACTGAGGTAAGGATGAGATGATTCAGGTTGACAAGTGCTCCACTATGTCCCTCCTGCTAACTGCAGTTTCAGAATCAGACACAGCTCCCTGACAGGTGCATGTATTTGCATATTGCATGTGTAGCATTCAACTGCTACACAGCTGAAACTGTTCTGTTCCTTTGTGGAACTTGTTGGCTGAATGATCTGAATTAGGTAGGATGCAATCAAGCAAGGGCTCCAGCTTTCCTGCTGCTGCCTATAAACTCTTGGGGAGACCTTGATGCAGAGCCTCTTGACTGCATCTAGGATAGACATAGTTCTTTGGTCTCTTGTCACCATACTGAAATCTCTCATTACTTACAGTAGCTTTTCAACATTTTCTCTTGTGTTTTCCAATTCCTCATATCAGTGAAAATAGAGGTTTATGTTTTTCCTGTTTAACTTTCATACTTTTAATCTCATTTTCTTTTCAAAGTGTCAACTTTGGGATGATGTAAAATATGAATAGCAACAGTGGGTTTCCTTGTGATTTTTAAAAGCATGGCAAACACTATCATGAAGTTTTTTTTTTTTTTCAAAAGATTTTATTTGAGGGGTAGAGTTACAGACAGTAAGAGGGAGAGACAGAAAGGTTTTCTGTCCATTGGTTCACTCCCCAGATGGCTGCAATGGCCAGAGCTATGCCCATCCAAAGCCAGGAGCCAGGTGCTTCTTCTCAGGCTCCCATGCGGGTGCAGGGGCCAACATTTGGGCCATCTTCTACTTTCCCAGGCCATAGCAGAGAACTGGCTTGGAAGAGGAGCAGCTGGGACTAGAACTGATGCCCATATGGGATGCTGGCACCGCAGGCAGAGGATTAACCTACTGTGCCACAGTGCCGGCCCCTATCATGAGGTTTACGTCAAGATGTTGGCCAGGGCTATGGTCAACTGAAGGCTTTACTGGCCCTAGAGGATGGATCTGCTTCCAAAGTGGCTCACACCCCCGGCTCAGTGAGTTGGTGTTGGCTGCTGGCACGAAGTCTCATTCCTCACTGCTCTGACCTCTTCATGGGACTGCTTGAGTGTCCTCTGGATTCAGCAACTGGCTTCTGCCATGGTGGGAATACAAAACAACACAAAGTGGAAACTGCAATGTCCTTTATGAAGTTGCACTCATACTTTTCCAGCATCCATTCGGTGGCATGGATGAGGCCTAGTCATGGTGGTGGGGGCTAAATAGGGATGACTACCAGAAGGCAAGGATTATGGGGCGTGATCAGGGAGGCTGGCTACTGCCTCTGTGCTGTGGTCCTCCGTGACTCACATCCTTCGCACTTGTGAAACAGACTTACTCATTCACAAAGCTGCCCTGAAGTCTCATCTCATTACAGCATCAGCTCTGAGTCCAGAGTCTCCCCACCTAACTCAGATCCAGGGGCAGAGGAGGCTCTTCAGGTATAGGTCCTTCAGTGTATCTTTTCAAGTACGGCTCCTCCCAATCTGCAGGCCCACTCAGTAAAGGGGAAATTTATCTGCCCTTCCCATACCTGACACATGATGATGGGAGAGGCATTAAACGACTGCTGATTTCCCAATTCAAAAGTGGGGGGAAGAGGAGGCATTACTTCACGGCAATTCTAAAACCCAGCCAGGTAAATGTCACAATTTCCTTAGTGAGGACTCGGATCTACTCTTTCCTAGAACGATTCTCCATGTGTTTTGGGAAAACCTAGTGTACAAGAACTGGCTGCCAAAGCTGGAAGAGACACAGAGACCAAAAAAGGAGGACAAATTTAAGATTACATAGAATGTGTTTTTTTGGAGGGACTCATGGGGGGAAGCTTGATCTTGGGTGAACCTCTGTACTGTGAGGCGAGAGCAGAAGAATTTTATAGACAAAAATGGCTAATCAGAATGCCCCTGGAATTTTTAAAGAAACGTTTCAGGCATTAGATAAGGGATATTCCAGGGCTTGCTTGGCAAGACAAGCCTAGCAGGTTATCTTAATGGCATTGTTTACTCTTTCATAGGGATTGGAATGCTGTCAGGGTTACCTAAAGGGCAAGATGGCTGCTGCATCCAAGTTGGGTGCGTTCGTGTCTAGCTGAATCCCATACACCGTGCTTCTTGGATCTACCCTCTGAGGTTTTGATTTTACCTTCAGATCCCTCCTTCCTGTTGCATTAAAAGTAACTCATGTTTTTCAGGTGATACAACCTTTCTGCCTATGAAAATTTTGGTATCTGAAGGCATCTTTCCATTTTGCACAGTTCCAATGCATTCAATCCAACCTGACAAGAGTTTCTATAATATATATTTTTATTTCAAACTTTGTAGGTTATCTGAAAATGCATTGTAGGTGAGGTTTGCTTCAACAGACAAAAGCCGTGCTAATAAATTTCTCTAAAATAAACCATTTTCCACTTTGGGCTTTTGTTGAAACTGCTAAAGGACAATGCCCTTAAGCTTCTTATAAGCTGTGTAGTTTTATGAAATATTTTCTTAATCATGAAAATAGGATTTTGCAGTCATTACCACAGCTTGCTTTAGACAGTGTTTTCCTGGAAGAGCCCTGGATTCGGGCTTTGCCTTGAAGCCATTTTACAATTTCAGCATTGCCTGTCATCTGGAAAATTTCAGAACCAGAAAGTCTGGACTCGTTCTTTGTTTTACAGTCCTTGCCTGAGCTTATCTTTCCTCAAACATATTGCTATAAGCAGCGAGAACACAAGCAGCTCTTTCATCAGTGCCTGGAAATCCCCTTGGTCAGATTCCCCCAGTTCATTATATACACAGATCCCTTTTTCCATATTTGTTCCATGTGACCATGTTGCTAAATTTTCTATCACCATCTCACAAGATCTCTTATCTTCTGGTTTCTGAAATTGTTTTCCAGATATTCCACTGAGCCCTCTCCAGCAGCATCCCTGAAGGTCATCAGGTTTCACTAACATTTTCTTCAGCATGATTTGTACTTTTACATCTCAAAGTCATTCCTTTTCCATGTTGTGAAATCACTCCCACATATAAGGCTCATGCTAGGACAGCACCCCACTTCTGGTACCAAAATAATTATTAGTTTTCTATGTACAGCAAGAAGTTTTGCACAGACTAAAATGTTTAAGGCAATATGCACGCATTCCTTCCACCCCTGCCATGGGTTAGGGACCCAGAAGCAAATAGTTTAGTGATTTTTGTCAGTCTCTCTGAGGTTACAGTCAAGATGTTAGCTAAGGTTGTAGTCATCTAAAAATTTGTCCAAGTTGAGAGGATTCACTTCCATAGTGACAAACTCAAACACCTGGCAAAATAGTGCTCTTCATTGGCAAAAGGTCTCCATTCCTCACTGTGGCCCTCACTGTAGGTTTGCTTGAGTCCTTGTGACAAACCAGCTGTCTTCTCTCATAATGAATATTCCAAAGAGCAAAGTGGACACTACAATGTCTCTTATGATGGACCTCGCCAAGCAAGTTCTACTCTATTTCTCATGAATCTTACTGGTTACACAGGTCAGCTCTGTTTATGGTGTGAGGGGACAGCACAGGGCCATGAATACCAAGAGGCAAATCACTGGGGGGTCATCCTAGAGGCTTGTTGCCACAATGACCAGAACCAGAAAGATAAATATGATAGCTCCCTGAACTAATGTGTTTGATCTTTAATGGTAAGTTGAATGAGAGAAAAGATTCAAAAACTGTTACCACAATAAACTTTATTTAAAGATTTATTCTATTTATTTGAAAGACAGAGTTCCAGAGAGAGGTAGAGACAGAGAAAGGTCTTCCATCTGCTGGTTCACTCCCCAGATGGCCGCAATGGCCATCTTGTGTCACCACTTGTGACACCAGCATCTGGTTCATATCCTAGCTGCTCCACTTCTGATCCATCTGGTTCGTATCCTAGCTGCTCCACTTCTGATCCATCTCCCTGTTAATGGTCTGGGAAAGCAGTGGAAGATGGTCCAGATGCTTGGGCTCCTGCACTCACATGAAAGACCCAGATGAAGCTCCTGGCTTAGCCCTGGCTATTGTGGCCATCTGGGGGAGTGAACCAGCAGATCTCTCTCTTCTCTGTCATTATCTCTCCATTACTCTGCCTTTCAAATAAATAAATAGGGGCCGGTGCTGTTGTGCAGTGGGTTAAGGCACTGTTTATAGTGTTGGCCTCCCATATGGGTACAGTTTCAAGTCTTGGCTGCTCTACTTCTGATCCAGTTCCCTGTTAACTTGCCTGGTAAAGTAGTGGAAGATAGAACAAGTCCCTGGGCCCTGCCCCATCATGGGAGACCCTGAGGAAGCACCTCACTCCTGGCTTCTGCCTGGACCAGCCCCAGCTATTGCAACAATTTGGGGAGTGAACCAGTGGATGGAAGATTTCTCTCTGTCTCTCCTCTTCTAACTCTCCTTTAAACCAAAACAAACAACAAATAAATCCTTATTTTAAAAATATGTAGATCTTGTAATTTCCTCTTAGTTAAAAATTAAAGTGAAAGCATGGACATTTGTTGCCACAGTTAAGCTGTTCCTTGGGACATCTGCATCCCATTCTCGGTGCCTGGGTTCAAGTCCTGGCTCTGCTTCAGATTCCAGTTTCCTGCTAATGTGCACCTGAGAGTCAACAAGTGATGGCTCAAATACTTGGTCCCTAAGACCTGGCTTAAGTTCCTGGCTCTTGGCTTTAGTCTGGCCCAGCCCTGGCTTTTGGGGAGTAACTTGTAGATGAAAAATATTTCTTTCTCTTTCTTTTTAATTTTCAAATTAAAAGGCAAAATGAATTCGTTAATTAAAAAATTGAAATTAGATTCCTGTAGCCTTCAAAAAATTTAATCAGAATTTTAAATCCAATTTGGCAACTGATGACTTATCTCACCTTTTAGGATAATAATATTGCCAAATTTTAAATTGTGTAGCACAGATGGAATATGTGTGCATGCATACATGAATGTGTTTGATGGGAAAGGGAGAAAAGACTCCTTTTAAGATCCTTCTGGAGAATTATTACTTAGTAACATATTTGGGGCCATTCGATATTCAGTACTAACAAGTACAAATTTTCTCTTTTATTCCAACATATGACTCCATAATTTTTTCTAAGAAGATGAAATTTAAAAAGAAATATAAGGTTGTTTGGAACAGAAAAACAGTTTAGTCAAGCTGGATATGAGAATTCCAAAAATGTACCAGTGTTAAAATACTTTGAAGTTCTTTCTGAAAATTAACTTAGAGGTTCATGATGAGGAAGTAGCTCCATGCATAACTTGAGGTCCTGGAAGTCTTTCCCAATTACCTCTTCGCCCACCAGATGGGAGCTGCTGGGGATGTTCAGAGTCATTGCCCAGTGGGGTTGAAATGCAGCGCTCACACATGTGTCCAGGCATCAACCATGAAAAGAAACCTGGTTTTTCCTCTCCTTGTGCATAAAGCATCTCCAGATGGGTGAGCAGTGTCTTCTCTCACTGTTTTGCATTATGAACTCCAGGAAAAATTAGGCATCTTGTGTGTTCTCGTGATTTCCCACTCATTGCTTTGCAATTACTGCTAAGGAATTTCAGTGTTGTCTATTTTTGCTTTCTTCTAAGCTCCTTTTAAGTTCTTTGAGGTCAAACATCATGCCTTTCATTGCTTCCGTTTCTTTGGCCACTAACAGCAGATGGCAAACTTATGGAATGATAAAAAGTTCAGTGTCAGCTCGAAGTGTTGGACACTAAAAATTGGAGTCTTTTTTTTTTGACAGGCAGAGTGGACAGTGAGAGAGAGAGACAGAGAGAAAGGTCTTCCTTTTGCCGTTGGTTCACCCTCCAATGGCTACCACGGTCAGCACACTGCGGCCGGTGCACCGCGCTCATCCGATGGCAGGTGCCAGGTGCTTTTCCTGGTCTCCCCATGGGGTGCAGGGCCCAAGCACTTGGGCCATCCTCCACTGCACTCCCGGACCACAGCAGAGAGCTGGCCTGGAAGAGGGGCAACCGGGACAGAATCCGGCGCCCTGACCGGGACTAGAACCCGGTGTGCCAGCGCCGCAAGGTGGAGGATTAGCCTGTTGAGCCACGGCGCCAGCCAGAAATTGGAGTCTTTAAGAGGTGACATCTATTTCACTCTTATTTTTGTAGTGTATTTTAGCTGTATTTAGGGTACCTTAAAAAGTTCATGGAAAATGGAAATAACAGTTATTTTTATTTTAGGGCAAAAATTTCTGAGATCAATACACAGTTGTAAAATGGATGCAACTGGAAGCCATTATGCTTAGTGAAAAAAGCCAGTCCCCAAAGCACAAATACTGTATGTTCTCCCTATCTGTGGGAACTATTAGAGCACCTAATCGGTACTCTGTAGGAGTGAGGTTGATATTTTGAGACTCGATGATTGTTTATGGCCTTTGTCTTGAATGTTGAGGAACAGTGTTTTTTTCTTCATACTCTTTGTTGAACTCCTTACTAAGGGCAGAGTTAATCTTTTGAGTATAAAGTAAACTTAAAATAAATCTTTGTAAAAAAAAAAATAAGAATGGAAATAGGGGAGGGAGGAGGAAGAAGGGTGGGCAGGAAATATCACTATGTTCCTGAATCTGTATGTGTGAAATACATGACATTTTTATACCTTAAATAAAATTAAAAACAAAACAAAACAGATTTTTGCCACTTAAAATAGAATTAAAACATTTTAAAAAAAAGAAAAACACAGTTTTTCCATATTAGTTTTTCCATATTCCGTCCATATTTTCTATGAATTTTTTGAAGATGCCATATATGTAATTCAAGATTAACTTTCCCCCTCTTTAGCACCTTAAAGATGTCTTCTGGCTTCCACGGTTTCTGATGAGAAGTCAGATATCGTTTTTAAAGTCTCTGTAATGTAAATTGTTTTCCTGGCTGCCTTAAAATTTTATCTTCAGTTTGCAGTTTGGCTTTGTATTGATCCTGCTTGTGATTTGCTGGGCTTCTTGGAATTGTGAGTTTATATTTTCCTAAATTATGTATTTATTTTATTTGAGAGGCAGAGAGAGGGAAAGAGAGAGGAAGGGAGAGGGGAGGATGGGAGAGAGGGAGAAAGAAAGAGAGAGAAAGCTCCTATCTGTTGGTTCACTCCTCAAATGTCCACAATGGCTGGGGCTGGGCTACAGCAAACTCAGCCGCTGAAACCTTAATCCAGATCTCCCATGTAGGTGGAAGGGACCCAGCTATTTAAACTATCACCTGCTGCCTCCCAAAGAACACATTAGCAGGAAGCTGGAATTGGGAGCAGACAGGACTCAAACCCAGGCACTCTGATGTGGATGTGTGTGTCCCAAAGGGTGCATAACTACTACATCAAATGCCTGCTGGTTGATATTTCTCAGAAAATGTGGGAAATACATGTCCATTCTTTTTTCTTTTTTTCCTATTGATTGTTTGTCAGGTGTTCATGGCTTCAAATAAAATACCTGAGAGGAGGTACTCAAGAAGGAAGGTGTATTTGGTTCACAGTTTTAGAGATTCACCGTCTGAGATCAAGGTGCCCATTGGTTTAGGCACTGCACGAGGCTGGAGGACATTGAGGGGTGGATCACACTGAGGGCAGGAAGCAGAGAGAGACACAGGAAGTGCGTTCTTCCTTCACATCAGCTGTCTCCTTATGTAGCCACAGCGATTTGATCATGGGGGTTCTGCCTTAATGACCCATTGCTGTCTAATAACACACATCCTTAATCCACCAACAGAGACTCAGCACCAAGACTTTACCCATGAGCCTTTAGGAATGAATACACAAATTGTTTTCTTCCTCTTCCTCCTCTTTCCTCTCCTCCTCCCCCTCCTCTTTCTCCACCTCTGCCTCCTCCTTCTTTTAAGAGTTTATTTATTTAAGAGGTAGAGTTACAGACAGAGAGGGAGAGACAGAGAGGTCTTCCATCTGCTGGTTCACTCCCCAAGTGGCCGAAATGGCCGGAGCTGGGCTGATCCGAAGCTGGGAGCCAGGAGTGTCTTTCAGGTCTCCCACATGGATGCAGGGGTCCAAGTACTTGGGCCTCTTCTACTGCTTTCCCAGGCCATAGCAGAGAGTTGGATCAGAAGAGCAGCAGCCGGGATACAAACCGGCATCCATATGGGATGCCGCTGACACAGGTGGAGGCTTAGCCCACTACGCCAGTGTTGGCCCCTCTTCTTTCTAGAAAGCAAAGAGAGGCACCAGTGTTGCGGTGTAAAGAGTGGACCCACAGCTTGCAGTGCCAGTATCTAGTGTGGTTGCTGGTTCAAGTCCCAGATGCTCATTTACAATCTAGTTCCCTGCTGGTGGCCTGAGAAAAGCAGCGGAAGATGGCCAAGTGCTCGGGCTGCTGCTGTCCTTGTGGGAGACCTGGAGGAGGCTCTGGGTTCTTAGGTTTGGGCTGGCCCAGCGTTGTCCATTTGGGGAATGGATTAGCAGATGCTTCTCTCTCGCTCTCGCTCTCGCTCTGGCTTATATATGGATGGATAAATCTTAGAAAAAAAGAAAAAGCATAAAGACCTTAGTTTAGTGGGACTATAAATAATGGGTGTAAACAATAATTGAATGGAAAAATGACCATTTCATCCATATACAGTAAACTTTAATCACAGATCATCAAAACTATCATAATATTCTTTTTTTTATTTTTGACAGGCAGAGTGGACAGTGAGAGAGAGAGACAGAGAGAAAGGTCTTCCCTTTGCCGTTGGTTCACGCTCCAATGGCTACCGCAGTCGGCACGCTGCAGCCGGCGCACCACGCTCATCTGATGGCAGGAGCCAGGTGCCAGGTGCTTTTCCTGGTCTCCCATGGGGTGCAGGGCCCAAGCACTTGGACCATCCTCCACTGCACTCCCAGGCCACAGCAGAGAGCTGGCCTGGAAGAGGGGCAACCGGGACAGAATCCGGCGCCCTGACCGGGACTAGAACCCGGTGTGCCAGCGCCGCAAGGTGGAGGATTAGCCTGTTGAGCCATGGCGCCGGCTCATAATA
Organism: Sylvilagus floridanus; assembly: GCA_949820135.1. NCBI lineage: Eukaryota > Metazoa > Chordata > Mammalia > Lagomorpha > Leporidae > Sylvilagus > Sylvilagus floridanus. The sequence goes on from OX463238.1 coordinate 73,818,432, forward strand.
TAATATTCTAACCATTGGTTTCACAAAAGTATAATACAGTTTCACAAAATCATATTTGCAGTGATGCTGATACACACAGGTATTTCATCTTTCTTTTCTTTTTAGTTCCCACATATGGAGAACATGTGGTATTTGTTTTTCTGTGTCCAGCTTATTTCAATCAACATGATGTCCTCTGGTTGCATTTATTTTGCTGTAAGTGGTAGAAATTCATTCTTTTCTATAGTTGAATAATCTTCCATTGTGCATGTATATATACATATATCATGTATATATACATATATCATCAGATGATGGACACCTTTGTTGATTACAATTTTTGGCTACTGTGAACAGTGCTGCTATAAACATGGTGGTTCAGGTATCTCTTTGATTCATTGTGTCCAAGTCTTTCGAGTTTATACTCAGTAGTGGAATTGCTAGATCATATGGCAAGAATATTTTTAGATTTTTTAAAAGATTTATTTTATTTATTTGAAGGTCAGAATTACACAGAGAGAGAAGGAGGGGCAGAGAGAGAGAGGTCTTCTCTCCGCTGGTTCACTCCCCAATTGGCTGCAAAGGCCAGAGCTGCACTAATCTGGGTCTCCCACGTGGGTGCAGGGGCCCAAGCACTTGGGCCATCTTCTATTCCTTTCCCAGGCCATAACAGAGAGCTGGATTGGAAATGGAACAGCTGGGTCTCGAACTGGTGCCCATATGGGATGCTGGCACTGTAGGCAGTGGCTTTACCCACTACGGCACAGTGTCGGCCCCATCTCTCTAGAATTTTAAAAAATCTCCATAATGTGGCTGCACAGTGTACAGTGGCTGCACTAATGTTCATTCCCACCAACAGTGTATGAGTATCCCCTTTGTGCACATCCTCATTGGCATTTGTTATTCTCTGTGTTTTAGATTTTAGCCATTCTGACTAAATGAAGTGATAGCTCATTGTGGTTTTGACTTGCATTTCCCTGATGGCTAGTGATATTGACACATTTTTTATCATACATTTGTTGGCCTATTCTTTTTGAGAACTGTCTTTAAAGTCCTTTACTGATTTTTGAACTGGATTGATTTTTTTGTTTTTGAGTTTTTTTAAGCTGCTGGTATACTCAGGATATTAAACTTCTACCAGATAAGGGATTTGCAAATATTTTTTCCCATTCTGTTGGATGTCTCTTCACTCTATTGTTTCCTTTGCTGTGCAAAAGCTTCTGAGTTTGATATAGTCCCATTTGTTTATTTTGCTTTTGTTGCCTGTGCTTTGGGGGCCTAGTCTAAGAAGTCACCCACTACACCAATGTCTTCGAGTGTTCCTCCCAAGTTTTCTTCCAGCAACTTCATAGTCTTTGATCCATCTTGAGTTGATTTTTTGTATGTGGTGAGAGGTATCTAATTTCATTCTACCTATATAAATACAGTTTTCGCCCATACCATTTCTTGAAGAAACTATCCTTACTCGACTGTACCGTCTGAGCACTTTTGTCAAAAATCAGTTAGCTGCACGTATATGAATTACTTTCTGGGCTCTCTATTCTGTTTCATTGATCTATGCATCAGGTTTTATGCCAGCACCATGCTGTTTTAATTACTGTAGCTTTGTAGTATGCTTTGAAGTCGGATATTGTGATGCCCACAGATTGATTTTTCTTGTTCAGGATTTCTTTGGGTCTTTTGTGATTCTGTGATTTTAAGATTGATTTTTCTAGTTTTGTAAAAAATGTCATTGGTATTGTGATAGGGATTGCATTGAATCTATAGATTGCTGTAGGTAGTATAGACATTTTAATAATATTGCTTCTTCTAATCCATGAGCAAGGACTATCTTTCCAATTTTTGCATGTGCTTGATGAGTTCTTTCATCAATGTTTGATAATTTTCATCATAGAGATCTTTCACTTCTTTGATTAAATTTGTTCCTAAATATTTGATTTTTTTGGCTATTGTATATGGGATTTCTTTCTTGATTTCTCTTTTTATGAATTTGTCATTAGCCTACAAAAAAGTTACTATTTTTTGCTTGTTTATTTTGTAACTGGCAACTTAACTGAATTGGTTTATCAATTCTAACAGCTCTTTGGAGGACTGTTTAGGTTTTTCCATTTACAACATCATGTTTCCTGCAAACATGGGTAATCTGACTTTCTCTTTCCCAATTCTGTTGCCCTTTATTTCTTTCTCTTCCCTAATTGCTCTCACTAAAACTTCTAATACTATATGGGATAAGAGTGGAGAAAGTGGACATCTTTGTCTTGTTCCAGATCTAAATGGAAATGCTTTAGTTTTTTCTCATTCAGTATGATATTGGATATTGATTTGTGATATGTAGCCTTTATAATTTTGAGTAATATTTCTTCTTTACCTAATTTGTGTAAAGGTTTTTTTATTATGAAGGTGTTTTGAATCTTATAAAATGTTTTCTCTGCATCTATTCATATGACCATATGACTTTTGTCTTTCAGTCTGTTGATGTGATTTACATTCATTGATTTATATTTATTGATCTATGAATGTTGAACCACCCTTGCACTTCTGGGATAAATTCCACTTAATTGTGCTACATGATCCTTTTGATATGATTTTCAGTTCAATTTGCTAGTATTTTGTTGATCTTTGTGTCTACGTTCACTAAGAATGTAGATATGTAGTTTTATTTTGGTATGGTGTCTTTGGTTTTGGTACCAAAGTAATGCTGGCTTCATAAGAAGTTTGGCAGAATTCTGTCCTGTTTGATATTTTGGAATAGTTTAAAGAGTATTGGAGAATTCAGTAGTAAAACCTTTAGGCTCCAGACTTTTCATTGATGAAAGACTTTTGATTACTGCTTCAATCTCCTTGCTTGTTATGGGTCTATTTAGGTCATCTGTATCTTCTTTTTTACTTTTTAAAGTTTTTAATGAATGCAAATTTCATAGGTACAACTTTAGGAATATAGTGTTTCTTCCCGCCATTCCCTCCCTCCCATCCCTTCTCTTGTCCTACCTCCTACTCCCTCTCCCATCCCATTCTTCATTAAGATTAATTTTTAATTAACTTCATATTCAGAAGAAGAACTCTATACTAAGTAATGATTTCAACAGTTCACACACACACACACACAAAACGTAAAAAGTATTGTTTGAGAAAAAATTTTGCAGTTAATTCTCATGGTACAACTCATTAATGATAGAAGTCCTACACGGGGAGTAAGTGCACAGTGACTTCTGTTATTAATTTAACAATTAACACTTTTTTATTATGTCAGTGATCACCCAAGGCTCTTGCCATGAGCTGTCAAGGCTATGGAAGACTTTTGTGACCACAAAGTCTGTCAGTATTTAGACGAGGCCATAAGCAAAGTGGAAGTTCTCTCCTCCCTTCAGAAAAAAGTATATCTTTCTGTGATGTCCCCTTCTTCCACTGGGGTCTCACTCAGAGATCCTTCATGTAGAATATTTTATTTTTGCCACCATCTGTATCTTCTTGATTTAATCTTGATAGGTTGTATGAATCCAGCAATTTATCCATTTCTTCAGGGTTGTCCAGTTTAATTAGCATTTAGCTCTTCATAGCAGTTTCTTATGATCCTTTCTATTTTAGTGGGGTCAGTTGTGATGTCTCCTTTTTCATCTCTAATTTTATTTATTCAAGGTTTTTCTCTTTTTTTCTTTGTTAATCTGGCTAAAGGTTTACCTATATTGTTTATCTTCTCAAAAAACCAATTTTTGGTTTTGCTGTTTTTTTTTTTTTTTTTTTTTAGTTTCGATTTCACTTATATCTACTCTGATTCTTATTTGCTCACCTCCTGCTGATTTTGGGCTTGGTTTTTTCTTGCCTGCTGTAGCTCATAGGGATGGAAGTGTGGTTTTAATATTAATAAGGGTTTCTTTAGGTGTGTATCTTTGGCCCACAGGGAGTTCAGTGTCATTCTTCCTGGTGAGTGTTTTAGAGAAGGCCTTATTCTCTTTGCTCATGGAGGTTAAGGGTGGCTGTCCCCTTGTTCTGTCGGCAAGCCTGAGTGATGCTGGGGCTGTGGCATCAATTAGTGTGGCTCCAGGGCTGTGTGATATGGATGGCCCCTTCCTGAGGTCCTGCTAGGAGTGTCCAGCCAATGTTGTGCTTTATAACATCGACAGTGCTAGTCCTAGAGACTAGAAGATGTCCACTAAGCCCTGTTCCAGCCTTAGGAGTGTCTACAAGGTATACAGAAGATTTTACTCTGGAGGGTATGAGTCCAGAGAAGTGGAATTCAGGTAGGTCCTTTTCTATATCCACCAGGTAGATTCCATGGGCCCCAAGGAATTTAGAATAGATTGTTACTTTCTTGGTGTTGCAGGATATATTGGGATCATTACCCAGATCTCCTAGGTGAGAGCAGATTTTTTTTTTTATGGGCTGTTTCTGGTGTTAGGCCCTAGAGCTAAGGTGAATCCCCTTGTTTCTTTTCTTTCTTTCTTTCTTTTTTTTTTTTTTTGACAAGCAGAGTGGACAGTGAGAGAGAGAGAGACAGAGAGAAAGGTCTTCCTTTGCCGTTGGTTCACCCTCCAATGGCCGCCGTGGCCGGTGCACTGCACTGATCCGATGGCAGGAGCCAGGTGCTAGGTGCTTCTCCTGGTCTCCCATGGGGTGCAGGGCCCAAGCACTTGGACCATCCTCCACTGCACTCCCTGGCCACAGCAGAGGGCTGGCCTGGAAGAGGGGCAACTGGGACAGAATCCAGCGCCCCGACCATGACTAGAACCCGGTGTGCTGGTGCCGCAAGGTGGAGGATTAGCCTATTGAGCCTCGGTGCTGGCCCAATCTCCTTGTTTCACATACAGTGCTTGAGTGTGGCTCTGGGGATAAAGCTCAGGAACTTCCACAGCTGCAGGACACAGGAGATCTGTCCTTTGCCCCACATGTTGCCCTGAAACTGACTATGATGTTGATAGGGGAGCAGAGACCTGGTGTGCGACTTTTTGCTGCATAGTACAGCACTCTGAGAGAGTGGGGGAGGGAAAGGAAGAATTATGGCTTCCCTGCTCCAAGCCTGGCAGTTGCTCAGACTCCAGTTAGCTTCCAGGCTGAAGTAAAAGTCCGTGGGTAACTGGAATTCCCTCTCAGCTAAATCTGGGATCGGCCGGCTATGTAGCAACTTCTTTCTCCTGCATGTTGCAAGATGGTGGCTCACAGCTGTTTGCCCCATGTGGCTGGCTGCAACATTGCCTCTGTCTTCTCTTGCCCCATGGTGTGTGTGTGTGTGTGTGTGTGTGTGTGTGTGTGACTTCTTCACCAAAGTTCCCACCAGCCAGATCTCTGGAAGCATAGTTATTACTTTGTTCTTTTCATATCCCAGAGTAATTTAGGATTAGTGTGGCTACACACTAATCTGCCATCTTGGATGATTTTTTTGTCTTTCATGCTAGGAAAGTTCCCAAATTATTTTCTAAACTATAACATACTCTCATATTCTCTTTCTTCTCTCCACTTGAAACTCCAAATACATGTACATTAAACCACTAGATATTGTCTAAGAAGTGACTAATTTCATTTTTTAAGCCTTTTCCTTTTTTTTAGTCAGTTGAAACGATTCCTATTGATTTGTCTTCAAATTCACTTACCCTTTAGATGTAGCGTCTTCTATTGAACATATCCAGAGAATTTTTGTTATCACATTTTGTAAGTTCAAGAATTTCCAGTTATTTCCTTTTCTTTTGTAGTTTCATTTCTCTGTTGAGAATCCCATTTGTTTACTTATTATTTATCTCTTCTTTGGATTCTTAAACATATTTGTAATGGTTGTTTTGAAGTCCTTATCTGACAAATCTAACTTCTGGGTCATCTTGTAGTTTCTATTTGCTACCTTTTTTCTCCTCTCTGTCTCTCTCTTTAAGGTTTATTTATTTATTTGAAAAGCAAAGCAACAGAGAGAGAGGGAGGGACACAGAGAAGGAAAGAAAGAGAGAGAAGGAGAGAGAGGAAGAGGGGAAGAGGAGGGGAAGAGGGAGGGAAAGAAAGCCAGTATCACTTTCTGCCAGGCCTCTAAATCTCACACTGCCCATGTGCAGCAGAGACCTAGGGTGAATGCCCACGCAGATTTCCATGAACCCCTCTTTGTATGGCTTCTCTTGTTTAGTACCTTACATGGCAAGTTACAGCCACACTGGCAGAATTGCCATGTTTAAAACTTTTTGTTTATTTGAAAAGCAGAGTGACACAGAAATAAGGAGAGACAAACAGACACAGAGAAATCTTTCATCTACTAATTCACTCCCCAGATGCCTGCAACAGATGGGGTTGGACCAAGGTGAAGCCAGGAGCCTGGAACTTCAACCAAGTATCCCACAAGGGTAGCAGGGACGCAGGTACCTGAGCCATCATCTGCTGCCTCCCAGTGTGTGCCTTAGAAGGGAAGCTGAATCAGAAGTAGACTAACAGGTGCTCTGATATGGGATGCAGACAACCCAAGTGGTGGCTTAACCCGCCGTGCCACAATGCCTGCCTCCAGATTTGTATTCTTTTCTCTGCCTTCTCAGCTCCTCAAGGCTACCTGCTATGAGCAAGAGTGAACATGAGCCTTACTTCTTTATATGTACCCTTATTTCCAGGATCTCAGTCCCTTGCTGTTCTTTCCTCCTGTCTAAAACAGTTGTATCATACATTTTTTTTTTCTAGTGTTGTGGCTGATAACAATGGGAGATAAAATCTAATGTCAGTTTCTCTATCATTGCCAAAAGCAGAACTCATCCAAGTCTAGAATAAAAGCTGTAGTAAGTACTACTGTGTCGTTTATTGAATGAGTGAAAGATGCAATCCTTGCAGATCATTATTAAAAACAATGTGAGTGATTTTCGGGAAGGCGCAAGAAATTGTGCAACAGGAAGAGATGATTGTTTCAGGCTTGTCAAGCCTTTCTGCCAAATTTTGAACAATCTGGAAACAGGAATAACTCCCCAGTTTTCATTGTTAAAGCAAACTTTACTATAAAAAAAAAAACCAAACCAAAACAAAACAAAACTTCACAAAGACAGAATTTTCATACATCCTGTTACTCTTGTATCTCCTCTGTCATGAATAACCTTTTATAAACCCATTCTACTCTCAAAAGATGCATGTGGCTGGAGCCAGCGCCGTGGCTCACTTGGCTAATCCTCAGCTTGCAGTGCCGGCATCCCATATAGGCACTGGGTTCTAGTCCCAGCTGCCCCTCTTCCAGTCCAGCTCTCTGCTGTGGCCCAGGAAGGCAGTAGAGGATGGCCCAAGTGCATGCGCCCCTGCACCTGCATGGGAGACCAGGAAGAAGCACCTGACTCCTGGCTTCAGATCAGCACAGCGCCGGCCATAGCGGCCATTTGGGGAGTGAACTAACGAAGGAAGACCTTTCTCTCTGTCCCTCTCTCTCTCAGTGTCTACAGCTCTACCTGCCACAGCACTGCCCCCTAGAATGGCTACTTTCAAAAAGACAAAAAACAAGGGCAGATATTTGGCATTGCAGTTAAGTCATATATTCTTTATATATGAAGTGAATACAGCCAAATAGTTAAATCTATGTGGGCTCATCGGCCTCTTCCTTGTGCTTTTCTGGCTTGTGCTTTTCTGTAATATTTGAGGTATTTTAAAGTATAAAGACAAAATATAAAAAATTATAAAGATCAAATGACCGAATAACGAAGCATAAAACAGTGCCTGGTATATATAGCAAAAGCCCAATAAGTTATTATAGTTACCTGTATCAGCTAACCAGTCTCTGGGTTATATGGCAGCTCTTTGGTTTAGGACCAGGCTCATCTGTTCTCACTCACGTGTGCAGGACCATCTAACTGTCCCCTAACCTCTGATGGCCTCTGCCAGGAGGGCTGGGTCCCGGACAGGCTCTCCTGATGATGGCAGAGCATGAGGGAGGTCATGGAAATGAGGATTCTAAAACACGATTTCTTTCATTTTTTAAGTTGACAAAAATTGCATGTAATTATGGCATTCGATGTGATGTTGTGATACACGTGTACACTATGGGGTGACACAGTCAAGCCATTCAGTACATCCATTACCTCACATACCTTTTTTTGTGTGTGGTGAAAACACTTGGAACCTACTCTCTGCATGATTTTCAAGTATATAATGCATTGTTGTTAACCATTAGCAACATATTGTACCATAGATTTCTTGAACTTATTCCTTTGGTTTAAAAGAAATTTTGTGTCCTTTGATCAATATTTCTGTTATTCTTCCACCTGCTGGTCGGCTCCCATGTACTGTTTCATTCTTCAAATATCTGCAAAAGTTGGAGCTAGAGTAGGTTGGAGCCAGGAGCAAGGAACTCAATTCAGGTTTCCTGCATGGGAGGCAGGGATCCAACTAGCTGAGCCCCTGCTTGCTTCTAGGAAGCTGGGATTGGGAGTATAGCCAGGACTGAAACCCAGGCACTCTCATTCGGGATATGTGCATCCCATTGGCATGCTTTGAAGTCCTTGCTTCTGTCAACATTACCACCTCCCCACTAGCCAAAGCAAGCTATAAAATCAAGTATAAAGCTACTGTGGAGGTCACCAAGGAGCATAGAGCTGGGAAGACATGAAAGGTCGGCCCACTAGGGCAACTCAATATACATTACCCTGGGTTAGCACTATTACTTTCATTCAATTCTGCAAATAACTCACCAGTGAATTGCACTTATTTTCAGGGCATGTCAGTCATCTTAGAGCAAGAAGATCTAGGAATGACAGGAAACTGTCGCATTTAATTTTTTCATGAAGAAACTGGGGCTTCTAATGAGTGACGCAGATAGCAGCTTATCAAAGGGAGGGGAAAAGCCTGTGCTTTGCTTTCTCTGCACCACCTTCCTTCTCCACCTAGCGCTCAGTAGCCAGAGACAACCTCAGGTTAGCGCTCAGTGTGGCTGGGATGTTTGGGAGGATACTGTCCCGTATTATTTACCTACACCAGCGCCTGCATCACTGTGCCATGTAGTGTTTTCAGGTAGTAAGGAAACTAGAAAAAATTTCAAGAACCAGAGCATGGTGGGGAGATTAGGGAAAAAAATAGGTATAAAAAACAGGGAGAAAGTAGGAATTGAAAAAAAAAGTTAAAATTCTGGTAATCAATTATTTCAGGTTTATAAACTTACATGGAATATGAAAAAAAATTGAAAATTTCCAATGTCATTTTGTGTGGTTTTATTTTCCACTGCCACCTACCCTTTAAATAGAATGTACCAGCAGACTAGGATGGGACACTTTCTCTTTTAGCTGCAACCAGAGTTCAGCAACGCAGAAACAGATGGAAGGAAAGTTTCTAAAGAGATGGGATTTTAAAACCACCAATCTGTTAGGAGGCAGCCTTGTTCCCTCATCCCCATGGAAACAGGGGCTTGGAAATCCCCTGCTCCTCAGTGGCTGCTGCCCTCTGTCTGTGTCCAAAGAAATGGATTTCAGGTCTTGCTGTGATTCGATAGAGGAAGTACATCTGGCTGCCTCCTTCCAGGCCTTCTTGCTCGGGTTCGCTTTCTGGTCTTGATATTCCATCACACCGTGCAGCTTTCTTTCAGGAGTCACATTCTCCTTAGGGGCAGAGGACACTGTAACTGGAAGGTACACAGAAATCATCCAACCCCAACCAGTTCCAAAGCAAATGAGAGATGGGGAGCCTGGAGAAGTGAAGTCTAGGTAAGATAGATAGGGCTGAGGTTTGCAGCTTCTGGTCCTGAGTGCTTTCCTATCAGCGTTGCTCTCTCCTTGTAGGTCGTCCATTTCACTAAACAACTGTGTCATTAGAATTTCTCACATCTCACCAGCTTTTCAGGGCCCGACATCATGCTGGCTTCCATGCCTCGTCTACCCCAACAAGCAATTGTGTCCCTACCACTTCTTTCACTCCTTAAGCCCCAAACTGTGGTTCTGATGTAAATCATTATCCCCATGATATACCTACCTTTTAACAGATAAATCTCACTTGAGATACCACCTGAAGTACTCTGCCATGGTAGTACTCTACCAGTTTGGAAATCTCACTGGAGGAATCTCTGGGCCTTCCTCGCCACAACTCCCTCACTTCAACTTTAATGTGTTCCTGTTGCTATGAAAATCTCCCTGGCTGCATGCAGCAATAATGTTTTCTTCCCCAGTTAAAAGTCAGACAGAAATCATTATGACTCAATTGATACTCAAAGTTTGTGATTAGGGGCTTTAGGGTAGTCTTAAAAATTTGAATTCATGTTTTAGGATGTTTCCTGTAACTGTCCATAAAACATACGCAGCACATCAATCATTTGATTTGATAATGATACCATGCAAAGGAAGTTGGAGTTTCTTTCATTAGGGATTTCAAAGCTGCACAGTCTTCTGACCGTACTCTGTTTAGGAAGGAACAAGATTTCATGATGCAATGAACCTAGGACACTCAGGGGATAGACTGAAAGTGGATTTTTCATTTAGACTCTGTTTTTAAGAATAAAACCTCATATTCTGATCTTGGAAAGCATAGCACTCTAAACAGGATTTCATCCAGGAAGCTGTGAGCTCTCGTGGAGCCCCTGAGATGTTGTTACAGGACTGGAGCCTGCCGGATGTTCATGTGCACAGGGGAGACTTGCCTAAGTTTTAAGAGATCCCAGGCTGCAGCCAGTTGGTTGTTTTGTCTTTATAGACAAAGCCTTAGTATCAAATTATTTTTCTTATTTATCTCACTCTAAACATCTACATCCAAAGCAGCCTGTCTTGGGTAGATACACCAACCTATAGTTACGATGGCTCTGGGGCCTCCCGCTGGATGTAGGAGCATCTGGCCCAGGGGCCATATAAGGCCTATGAATCCATTTAGTCTGGTCCTGTGAAAGAAACCACAGGTGGGAATCAAATTTCAACAAATCTATAGCAGGGTGATTTTAAACTGATAGTTGTGTATGGCCTACCAATGGTGTTACAAATATCCACGTGGCCCTTGGTGGAAAAACGGGCTCCCCACCCCTGCAAAACCATTCTAAATGGATTGGGGGAGACCCAGAGTGGGACAGCCCTGAAACTGGACAAGGCAAGTTCTACTCAGACCTCCTTCTGTATCAGCAGTTCTATAAGATTTGTTCCTTTTGATTTCTCGGATTTCTAAAATGCATGAAACTCTGTCCCTCCCCTTAACCAAGATCAGATTCTAAGCGCAATCTGCTCTGGTCCATGGAAAGCTAGTGAGCAGATGCTCACCCTGCAGATGCCTTTTGGAAATAAGCAGACTTTGTAACTTGATTTTGGATCAAATATTGGCCAACTTTATCCTTGCACTTATTCATTCAATCACTTGCTGAGTGAATGAACCATTCATTCAATAAACACTCAGTGAGTGCGTACTTCAGTGATTCTTTGTCAAAGGACCTCAACTCTGTGCCAAATTTTGGCCATTTATTCTGATAGAGGTGAGAGCATCTTGTGATGATGGTGATGTCTGGTCCCTAAAGTTGAACGGGTCCTGTAGGAGGGTGTAGAGTGGGATACAACTTACCGAAGGATCATAAGGAAGAATGATAGAGAATAGTAAAAGCACCTAAGAGAGGCCATTTACCTTGGACCTTGGAGCAAATGAAAGAGTGTGACCAGGGCTGTTAACAGTTTCCTTCAGCAGCAGTCCTGTTCTGCAGAGTGACCAAGTGAGGACTGCAATAACTGCAAGTTTTATGGACACTATAAAAGTTGTTAAACTGCAGGAGTGATTTTCGTAATTTATTGCCGGCTCCTTCTTCAGCTCACAGCCAAAGCTATACACAGATAATTATAAAAAAAAGTTGGAGTTGTGGAACAGAGAACATTTATTTTTACTGAGTCACAAAGGGCAAGGAGGGAAGATCAGGAAAGCAGTCAAGGTGAGCAAAATCCATTCCAGGTCAAGGAAATAGACAGGTGGCAGAAGATTCTCATTATATGCCATTTCATGAAGACTATGCACTTGGGTAGACTGCATGGCCACCTACTAGGAGCTTTCCAGACTCCTTGCAGCTAGGTAGGCATGGCCAGGCAATGAGGTTCTGAGTTATTGCCTGAGAGGCCAGGTTCCTTACCCTGGGTTCTGACTTCATCAGACATGAAGGCAAGCCCACTTCAAGCCTGGGGGTGACGGCAACAGCCTATGAGATGGTGAGGTAGCAAGGTGTTAGGTCCCTGAATGACCACCTGGAGCCAGGATGTCTTGCATGCTCTGTGCCTTCATCTCTAGACTATTCAGGACAGAAATATTTTTTTTTTTTCATAACGCTTTTATTTAAAGAATATAAATTTCCAAAATACAGCTTATAGATTACAATGGCTCCCCCCCATAAATTCCCCCCCACCTGCAACCCTCCCCTTTCCCACTCCCTCTCCCCTTGCTTCACATCAAGATTCATTTTCAATTCTCTTTATATACAGAAGATCAGTTTACTATATATTAAGTAAAGATTTCAACAGTTTGCCATCACATAGCAACACAAAGTGAAAAATACTGTTGGAGTACTAGTTATAGTATTAATTCACAATGTATAGCACATTAAGGACAGAGATCCTACATGATATATTTTTTAAAAAATTGATTAATTTTCTATGCAATTTCCAATTTAACACCAAGATTTTTTTTTCATTTTTAATTATCTATATACAGAAGATTGATTCAGTATATACTAAGTAAAGATTTCATCAGTTTGCACCCACACAGAAACACAAAGTGTAAAATACTGTTTCAGTGCTAGTTATAGCATTCCTTCACATTGGACAACACATTAAGGACAGATCCCACATGAGACGTAAGTACACAGTGACTCCTGAAGTTGATTTAACAATTTGACGCTCTTGTTTATGGCATCAGTAATCTCCCTAGGCTCTAGTCATGAGTTGCCAAGGCTATGGAAGCCTTTAGGGTTCGCCGACTTCAATCTTATTCCCACAGGGTCATAGTCAAAGTGGAGGTTCTCTCCTCCCTTCAGAGAAAGGTACCTCCTTCTTTGATGGCCCCATTCGTTCCACTGGGATCTCACTCCCAGAGATCTTTCATTTAGGTCTTCTTTTTTTTCCAGAGTGTCTTGGCTTTCCATGCCTAGAATATTCTCATGGGCTCTTGAGCCAGATCTGAATGCCTTAAGGGCTGATTCTGAGGCCAAAGTGCTATTTAGGACATCTGCCATTCTATGAGTCTGCTGTGTATCTCGCTTCCCATGTTGGATCATTCTCTCCATTTTTGATTCTATCAGTTAGTATTAGCAGACACTAGTCTTGTTTGTGTGATCCCTTTGACTCTTAGACCTATCAGTGTGATCAATTGTGAACTGAAATTGATCACTTGGACTAGTGAGATGGCCTTGTTACATGCCACCTTGATGGGATTGTATTGGAATTCCCTGGCACATTTCTAACTCCATCATTTGGGGCACGACTGATTGAGCATGTCCCAAATTGTACATCTCCTCCCTCTCTTATTCCCACTCTTATATTTCACAGGGATCACTTTTCAGTTAAAATTTAAACACCTAAGAATAATTGTTTGTTAATTACAGAGTTCAACCACTAGTACTAGAATAAAAAAATTACTAAAATGGATAAAGTATTACATTCTACAACAACAGTCAGCACAAGAGCTCTATCAGTTAGTATTAGCAGACACTAGTCTTGTTTGTGTGATCCCTTTGACTCTTAGACCTATCAGTGTGATCAATTGTGAACTGAAATTGATCACTTGGACTAGTGAGATGGCGTTGGTACATGCCACCTTGATGTGACTGTATTGGAAATCCCTGGCACAATTCTAACTCCATCATTTGGGGCAGTTCTGATTGAGCATGTCCCAAATTGTACATGTCCTCCCTCTCTTATTCCCACTCTTATATTTCACAGGGATCACTTTTCAGTTAAAATGTAAACACCTAAGAATAATTGTGTGTTAATTACAGAGTTCAACCACTAGTACTAGAATAAAAAAATTACTAAAATGGATAAAGTATTACATTCTACAACAACAGTCAGCACAAGAGCTGATCAAGTTACTGTTTCTCATAGTGTCCATTTCACTTCAATAGGTTTCACCTTTGGTGCTCAATTAGTTATCACCGATCAGGGAGAACATATGATATTTGTCCCTTTGGGACTGGCTTAATTCACTCAGCATGATGTTTTCCAGATTCCTCCATCTTATTGCAAATGACCGGATTTCATTGTTTTTGATTGCTGTATAGTATTCTATAGAGTACATGTCCCATAATTTCTTTATCCAAATGTATGCTTTGAATTCCCTGTGATCTTTTGCTGTGAGGTTCCCTTCGTTTATCTTCTTTCATGTTGATGGCCGTGTTTCTGTGTTTCTGTGTGTAACACATCTTTAAGTATCTTTTGCAGGGCTGGACGAGTGGCAACAAATTCTTTCAATTTTTGTTTGTTATGAAAGGTCTTTATTTCACCTTCATTCACAAATGAGAGCTTGGCAGGATATAATATTCTGGGCTGGCAGTTTTTCTCTCTAAGTACCTGGGCTATGTCTCACCATTCCCTTCTAGCTTGTAGGGTTTCTGATGAGAAGTCTGCCGTGAGTCTAATTGGAGATCCTCTGAGTGTAATTTGACGTTTCTCTCTTGCGCATTTTAGGATCTTTTCTTTCTGTTTCACTGTGGTGAGTTTAATTACAACGTGTCGTGGTGAGGACCTCTTTTGGTCATGTTTACTAGGGGTTCTATGAGCTTCCTGTACTAGGATGTCTCTGTCTTTCTCCAAAACTGGGAAATTTTCTGCTATTATCTCACTAAAAAGGCATTCTAGTCCTTTCTCCCTCTCCATGCCTTCAGGAACTCCTAGAACTCGAATGTTGGGTTTTTTAATAGTATCCTGTAGATTCCCAACAATATTTTTTAGATTTCTAATTTCCTCTTCTTTTCTTTGGTTTGACTGTATAGTTTCCTGTGCTCTGTCTTCTAAGTCCGATATTCTCTCTTCTGCCTCACCCATTCTGTTTGTAAGGCTCTCTAATGTGTTTTTCATTTGATCTATTGAATTCTTCACTTCATTATGATTTCTCGTCACTATCACAGTTTCATGTTCTACTAGTTGTTTCATTTCAGCTTGATTTCTCCTTAATATTTCATTTTCACGAGAGAGATTTTCTACCTTGTCCATTAAGGATTTCTGTAGTTCAAGTATTTGTTTTTGAGTAGTTCTTAGTGTTCTTATCAATTTTTTGAGATCTGCTTCTTGCATCTCTTCTATCTCATCATCTTCGTAATCTTGAATTGGGGTGTCTTTTTCATTTGGGGATGCCATAGTGTCTTCCTTGTTCTTATTACCTCGGTTTTTGCGTTTGTTGTTTGGCATATTGGTTTTTTCACTGTGGTGTTTTTTTCTTGTTATACTATGACTCAAGATTAAGTGGACTGTCTGCTTTTGATGGAGCCTTAGAGGCTTGAGATGGGTGTGGCCTGAGAGCTCTGTTTGGTTCCTCAGGGTTGAGGGTGTGTCAAAGGAGACACTCCCAGATTAGGCATGGTAAATCTCTCTCTGCTACTTTTTTTTTTTTTTTTTTGGTTCAAAAGGGAAGTAATTCCACACAGCTGAATGGAATTGGGGGTGGTTAGCAGGCGAATGATATACCCACAGGAGCCAGAGATCGGAAGCTCTTTCCCAAGGACCAGAGAAGGAATCTTTGCGGCCCTTTGTGTGGGCTCAGATTCTCCTGTAGTCTCCCACTGGGCTGCCAAGGCTACTGAACTGTAGCGTCTCTGGAGAGTACTCACATGAATTCGTGATTTCCGTGAGTTCTCTCCCCCACCGTCTCTTTTTTCACAGTCTCAGTTCATTAGCACCACACATTCATTAGGTTCTAATCTCCTGTTATTTTACGCCTCCCACCCAGAGTCAGGTTTTTCTGCTAGGCTCGGGCCTGGTGCCGACCCGAGGTCGCCCTGCTTATGATGTATTCCAAAATGGCGCCTGCTCTTTGTCTTGCTCACCTTTGAGGGGTGAGCGGAGAGAGAGAAACTCGTGTCCGTATGGGTCACTTTTTTTTTTTTTTCCCTCTCTCTCTCTTCTAGTTAGCCTGGTGAACTTTTCCCCGCAGGGTTTCAAGCCTTGTTCGCTCTAGGCTCCCTTTTCCGCTTCGCTGCTGGTATTTCGGGCTATTGAGTTTCAGCTCACCTCGTGTTCCAGCGCTGGTGTGTTGAATCCGCTGCTGGTGTCCCAAACTGCGGGCTCCCACGCTCTCCACGCAGGTCCACTGTGAATCTCCAGTTCCGGAAGGGTTTTCTCTGCTGTTTCTTCCCCTACTCTTCCTTGAACCTGCAGTATCTCCACTTTTATTAAACTGTCTCTCCCCAGACTATCGGTGTGCTCCCTTCCTATTCCGCCATCTTGCCGCTCTCCTCAGGACAGAAATATAAACTGTAATAAGGTCTTCAATTTTTGTAGTCTCTTTGTTACAGTAATTCATGTGAAATTCATTACAGCATTCAAAGGCACAGTGATATGAAACAGCTCAAGATGCTCAGGAAAATCCTTGTGAGTGGAGCCTCAAGAAATGAGTTGGGGAATGGTGGAGTGCAGGCCTGGAAAAGTTGAGAAGGCAGGAATCAGTGTGGCTTTCTGTGCAGGAAGCTCGTGGTTAGGATCATTTCTCACAACAAAGGCATTGATAGACTGTGTAGACAGCTTCAGCTTTTAATTTTTTAATGACAATTCCATTTGCTTTGCTGTTTGAAGGCTTCTAGTTCTAACGGTATTACAACTTGTATGTTGGTGAACCAGAGATTTGCTAGTTCAACTGGAGAAAGATGCTGTTTCCCATCATGATAGATGCATTAGGAAAGTCTTCCTTACAGGTGCAACTCAGTCTCTGTGTCTGCTGGGAACTTCAATTTTCTTTCCCTTTTGCTTTTTAAAGATTTATTTATTTGAAAGGCATAGTTAGCACACACACACACACACACAGAGAGAGAGAGAGAGAGAGAGAGAGAGAGAAAGAGAGAGAGAGAGAGATCCTCCATCCTCTGTTTTATTCCCCAAATGGCCACAAGGGCCAGAGCTGGGCTGGTCTGAAGCTAGGAATTTCTTCTGGGTCTCCCACATGGATGGCAGGGCCCAAGACTTGGGCCATCTTCCATTCCCATGCACATTAGATGGGAGCTGGATTGAAAGTGGAGCAGCTGGGACCTGAATCAGTGCCCATATGAGATGCTGGCATCCCAGCTGGTGGCTTTGCTTTCTATGTGCTGGGCATTTTTTAAACCTCCCCGGCACCTAGGTTGAAACTCTCCTTGTTGGTTGGCTTGTAAAGTACCTTGCTTTTTTTTTTTTTTTTTTTGACCTGTCACAGTGATTGAGTGCCAATGACTATGGAAGACAGACTTCCACTTCTAAAAGTTGTCCTAGGAACCCAGAGAGGATCACAGAGGCAATTGTGGCACCATGGGCTGGGTGTGGAAAGGCTGCTAGGACACAGTCTATGTATAGAGAGTCTGGCCTTATGGCCTGCAAAATGTGCATTGATTTCCAGAGAGGAGCTCACTTTCTAGGCTTAAAGAGACATTCTTGAGAAAGAGTGGTCACCCTCAACCCTGTAGGTTGCTACTCATGTGTGACTCTTGCAACTTGAAGTTTCTGTCCAGCCTCACTTTTCTCAGGTCTGGAATGAGGTCCCTCCTTGTCTAAATAGTCATCCCTGCTGCCAAAGAAACAACCAATAGCACTTGAAAGCTTACCTCTGAGAGCTGTGATCCTGAATCACTGGTTGCACATTGTCTTGCACAGTGCCTCGGCACTATTGCCAACCCTCTAACTGCACATTTTGTGATCCACCTTCCGGTCTCAGCCTCAGCTTGCCCTGGGCTTTGCTTTCTGACCCAGCTGTGCTCAGTCACCCCCGCCTGACCTTGCTGCCCTTGGCATACTCTGGCCCAGCCCAGAGTTGGGGAGCACTCCCTCTGGGTTGCCACAGACCCTAGACTACAATTTAGTGGAGCACTCCAGAAACTTACAGCCTTTTGGTCAAATCTAAGATTTTATCCTTGCAGGAAAATCTAATGGGGGAATTTTTCCACCCATACTGTGTTTTAAATTATGCTGTCAATAAACTTTTAATGAACTGTTTAACTTTCTATTGGCTGTGGATGACAATTTGGAAAACAACTTAAAGAAAATAATGTCTTTTAGGATTCCTTTCTGAGAAACAAGAAAGCAGCTCCCCTGTATTTTCCTATTAAACTCTTTAACCACCCCAGTATCATGAATCTTCGAAGTGTGACTGGCATGTTGTCCTTGGTGGTGAACACCAGCTCTCTGTGCTTCCAGAAAGCAGGGATTGCTGACTCCATCTTCCCTTCCAGGTTGTTGTCCTGTCTTTCTCCACTCTGCTCTGGAGCCCGGGAGGCTGACCTGTGCACTGCCTCAGTAGGTTCCTTGCTCTCCTGCTTCTAGGCAGCTTCAGTCCATAGGAGACCCTGGCAGGAGAGGCGATGATGGAAGGAATGATCCGAGATTGCTTCCCCTGGCTCCCTGCCTGCTGGGTTGCTCAGGCTGGACTGCAGAGGATGCCTCGTCCTACCAGCCACAGCTCCTAGAAAGGCACAGCACGGGTTTCCACACAGCTCCTCACTGGGCTCAGGTTCTGGCTACTTGTCCCCGCCTCCAACCTTGCCTTTCTCTGACAACACAGGCTCCGCCTGCTGCACCTTCCCTTCTGGTTTGCCCCCCATCCTTGCCTTGTAAACAGCCCCTTTATGCAGCTGTCCTCAGTGATCTGGTGTCAGTGTGCTGTTCCTGTGTCCTGCTGGGGAACTGACAGGCACAGCCACGAAGCTGGAATTGGCTAGAAGGCTCAGCGATCTTGAGAGGCAAATCCATTGCTCTGAGTGATCTGATAGCAACCAGCTCCTCAACATCACGTCATCTTAATGAATGTTAATTTATTTGAGAGACAGAGACATAGAGAGAGACAGACAGAGCTTCTGTGTGTTCATTTAGTCCCCGAATGCCCGTGATGGCCAGGGTCGGCCTGGAGCTGAAGCAGGGAGCTGAGAATTCAGTCCAGGTCTCTCATGTGTGTGGCAGGAACCCAGTTACTTGAGCTGCCACCTGCTGCCTCCCAGGTTCCATGTTCACAGGAGCTGGAGCTAAAAGACAGAGCCAGGTGTCAACCCCAGACACTGCCATGTGGGATGTGGGCTTCTAAGCTGAGCGGCCCCTCCTACCTCACGTACGTTAGTCATTTCTAACTGTGGACAGAGGACGAGTTAGTCTGACGTGGGCATGGCCCTGGAATAGGTGCTGCTGGAGGCCCCAGAAACACGTCTCCCTTCTCACAGTGCTCTTTTCCCCAGTTTTGGTCTCTGTCCCCCTCCATCCCTCCCTCCCTCCCTCCCTCCCTCCTTCTCTCTCTCTCTGGTGTGTGTGTGGGGGTGTGTGTGTGTGCACGCGCGCACGCACACACGCAGTCACTTACATAGTGAATCAGCATTCATTTTTTTCTGAACCAACTTGAGGTTACGTCACACCCACACTTGACCTTTAAACACTGCAGTGTGTATTTCCTACTAACAGGAATATTCTCTTACGTAAGCATGGGACTGTTACCAACTCCATGAGTTTATACTGACATCATATGTAATGCTTTTATCTAACCCAGCACCCACTCTCCAGCCTTGTCAGCAGATGTCATCATCGTGGGTTCTATAGCGTTTCTCTCTCCTCCAGTACAGGACTCAGGATTCAGGGTAGGGTTAGGGATTGCATCTAACTGTCATTGCTCTTCTAGTCTCCTTTCATCTGCGACATTCCAGCAACCTTCCCTTGCTCTTATCACATGGCCTTTTTTTTTTTTTTAAATGACTATTTCTTTAGAACTGTTCTAAGTTCATGGGAAAGTTGAGAGGTGCAGAGATATCCCATATATCCCACCCTTCCCCCGCCGCCGCATGCAAAGCCTCCCCCATTATCACATCCCCCACAAGAATGACACAGATGTTTTTGAAGACTAGAGCGTCCCTCACCCCACCCCCACACACAGGCACCGCCCTTTCTAAAAACCCGACAGTCCACGTTTCTAGTCCAGCTGAGTTTTTTTCATGCTGAGGTTGGGGCTATGTGTTTCCAGCCCAGGAAGCTGCAGAGGCGAGGCGGTGTCCTTCCCGGGGCACCACATCTGTCGTCACTGGTGGAGATCATTTGGATCTCCGCTGGATAATTACTGTTTGTTTTTTCCTCCCTTGAACTAATGAGGAGATACTTGACAACCATACAAGCATCCTACTCCTCATTAAGCTCACCCCGTGGATGGAGCATCTGCGGGGTTTCTTGCTGACCGATCGTTGTCCTGTGGCTGACAGCTTTGCCTCTCCAGGACTGGCTCTGTGTGGCGCATTCAGCCCCCTGCCTGCTCCTCTCAGCACAGTCCTCCCTGCTCCCCTTTTTACGGATGCATTTTAAAAACTCATCCATGTGAGTTCCTCTATGCCTGTCCTCCACGGTTTATAATTGATTATTGTACTTTATATTTTGGTGCTCCAGTTATTCCCAGTTTGGCCAGTGGAACCCCTCCGAGCTCTCTCCCACGTGTGGGGAGCATGTTCCGGTTTTGTTTCTGGCCTGACAAGCTGCTCCAGGCTCATCTTGCAGCCGCGCTACCGGGGGCCTGGAACCAGTCACTTCTCTGAGTCGTCCTGGGCCCTCTTTCTGGGGGATATAAAGACTGCAATGCTGGACTGGCGTGTCTGTTCTTCCCGAGCTCTCAGCAGGGAGAATGAGGAAATACGGGCGTGTATGTAAACGCATACTCATGGATGTAAACATGTGTGCACAGAAACATGGACACACACTTGAGAAATCGCGACTTGGCATAATACCTCCAACTCCCACCCGTTGCCACCGAGCTCTTTCTTGCCCCACCCCATTCTGTATTTTCGTGGCCCTTCTTGCAGCTGGGAGCACAGCAGCATGGACACATTTGTTTGGCTTAATTCTGTACGACATCGAGAACTGTCTCCACGTGGCCTCACTCACACCTCTGAATTTGACACACCCACAGTGTCAGTCAGGTTCTCCAGAAAAGCAGAATAAACATGTGCATGTTTCTATGTATGAGGGCTCTTCAGGGAAACTGTGCATTACCTTTTAGTTCCACTTTTCCATTAACTTCCTGAAGTCCTGTGTGTGTGTGTGTGTGTATGTATGTGTGTCACATGTGTGAATATGTCTGACACATATTCCCACATACATATGAATAAATAGGTGTGTGTGTGTGTGTGCACACGTATGTGTATAAATATAAAGAGAGAGAGAGAGCCTTACTTTATGGAGCTGGCTCAGTTGATTTTGGAAGCAGTAAATCTGTACTCTGCAGGCCAGTTGAGGCCATGCCAGCAGGCAGGAGAACGCGGGCAGAGCTGATGTGACCTCTTGAACAGGAAGGCAGTCTGGAGACAGAATCCCTCTTCCTCGGGGCAGCTCTGTTAAGGCTTTAGGTGGGTTGGGTGAGGCCCACCCACGCTGTGGAGGGTGACCTGCTTAACTCAACAACACTGATCTCCAGTTCATCTCATCTGAAAGCAGAGCCTGCCCAGTAGTATCTAGACTGATGCGTGACCAAGCACGGCCAGACTGTGGCCTAGCCAAGCTGATTCATAAAACTAGCCACCACACCTGCTAAGAAGAAAAATCTTTCACAGGAGAGTCCCAGAGGGAAGCCTGATGTGGGACAGAGAAGCATTGGGAGCATCCCTGTTTAAAGATGGGGAGAAAGGGTACAACCGCCCCTACACCCTCGCTCGTCCTAGCGCTTCTACAGTTCTGTGCAACCTGGGCTGAAAACTGCTTTGGCTCAAAGAAGTCATTAGGGAGGCAATATCCCTGGGGAAGGGATTCCTTTTGGGGACTATTACGGTCTTCAAGTCATCCCTTACCAACATCTACCCACTGTGAGACAATTCCCATCCAAACCCCTTAATGTTTCTCCTCTTCCCTTGCTCTGGGATAGAGCGAGACACACTTGAACAAGCTTTTCCCAAATCCCCACCTACCCCTGCCCCTGACCAACACTCACGCACCATCTCTTAGTCACTTAAGGCACAGAAATGAGTACTGAATGCTTTTTTTAAGTCTGGGGGGTGGAGAGCCAGAGCTGATATCAGAGATTCCTAGGAAATTCTGTTATCTGAAAGCGCATGGGTACAGCCCTCCTCAGATAACCAGGAACAGCATTGCAGATAGATAACCAAGCCTCCCACCAGCTCCCAGCTCATGCTTATCTGTTTTGTGTGGCTGTGTGAGTGTTGCTTCAGGAGAAGCACTTTCTTCTGCTGAGATGGCAGGCAGCAGCTGTTTGATCGCTGGCCAGAGATAACCCAGGCCAAGTTCTTTCTTACAGACCGAGGATTCCAAGTCCATAGGACCCTCACAGAGAGCAAGGCCTTGGTTTCAAGCCAAAGAAGGACATCATGGAAATCCACACACCCAATTCGCTGGCAAGATTCTTGTGTGTGTGGTGTGCCAGTGGAGCTGTTGGATTGGTGCAGGGAGACCTGAGAATATCCCTCCAGGCACACTTTGAAAGGGGTCACACCCAGGCTGCAGCTGTTGATATCTGGGCGGCATCAGTGTGACTGGTGACAGGCGGTCGGAGCCAGGGCATTCCTCAGGGGCCAAGGGCACTGCTGGCGTGCTTGCCTTCGTCCTAGGCAGAGACTTGTTTGGAAAGGGGAGTTGCCAGAGTGGAGGAGAGGAAGAAGCCAAGGAAAGTCCCTCAAGCCACGGAGAAGGGGAAGGGGAGAGTGACGTTGCACCGTGTTTGCCAAGGACTGGCGTGCTGTTCCCAGGGGCATCCCCTGCTGCCTGGCAGCTCTGCGTATGACCAGCTCGATCCATGTCTACAACCTGGATCAGAACTCTTTAGGTTACAGCCCAGACTCACTTCCTCAGGGCTGCCCAGTCTCACCCCGGGTGCCTTTCTTGCCTCTTCTCGTATCTGCAAACAGATGGCTCTCTGTCCCCAGAGCAGATCCCATTCCCCCATGGTGTCTTGTCTGTGCCTTGTAGTCCTTCCCCAGAATGCCCTTCTGGACTGCTATCTGGCAAGTGTTCTTCCTCAACCCCATATAAACCTCACCTCCTCCGCTCCACCTTCCTGATTTCCCGTCCATAATTCCGTCTCTGTGTTCCCATGGCAATGCAGGCTCCATTCCCACACAGCTGTGGTTACTCACTATGGCATCTGGCCAGTTCCCATGTGCACACATATTTGTCACATGAGACTCCTGCGGCTTTGAGCCTGTTGGTCAGCCTGGGTCCACTCAGCGGAACTCTATATCCACCTGCGTTCCCAGCCCAGGTCCTAGAGCCCTGCTCGATGCGTGCTGTCGGTCTCCTGCTGTGGACCTTCGCAGCTGCTGCCTTCACGTGCCCTGCGCCCATGTCTGGCCCTCTCCTAGATCAGCTGTTGGGTAGCTTTCCTCCAACATTAAGCACAAAATCCGTGTCCCCTGTGCCGGTTACTCACACATTGACCATGACTGCATTTGGCTCCTCCTGGTAACAATCATGCTGTTCTAGCGTGGCCCTAGCCTCAGCCTTCTCCTTCCTCTTGGGAGCCAAGCACTGTGAGTCTGACAAGGTTCATAAGGTTCATCGCATCTCTTTCCTTAAATGCCAGTTGCTAGCACAATGTCTGGCCCACAGTTGTCAGTCAATCCATGTTGAATAGATGAGTAAACCAACTACTCTCATGTGATCCGATTTGATAAGAAACACTGTTGCTATGGTTGGTATGTCCTTTGTTCCCCAGAAGTTCATGTGCTGGGAAACTTGGTCCCTTGTGTGGTAATATTGAGGTGGTAAAATCTGTGAAAACAGGCCCAGAGGAAAGTGATCAGCTCTTGGAGACTCCGGCCCCATGGGTGGATTAACACTGTCTCACAGAAGTGGGTCAGAGTTCGGCAGCAGTGGACTAGCTCTCGGGAGAGAGGATTGTTACGAAAAGATCAATCTCTTCATTCCTGTCTTGCCAGGTGCACTCTCACCACTGTGATGCCACAGCCAGAAGTGGGCCCTCACCAGAGCTGAGCAGATGCTGGTGTCTTGTTCTTGAACTTCTAGAATCGTGAGCTACATAAACCTCTTTTCTTTCTGAAGTACCCAGCTTTGGGTGTTTTGTTATAGCAATACCAAATGAACTAAGACACCTGTTACAGTACTTACCTCAGGGGAATGATGATGGAGGGTATTAGAAGGATTTTTGAAAACCATAAACATGTTTTACTTACATTAACAGCAACAACTAAAGACATTCAGACAACCAAGTTATCAACATGGTACCTCTACTTTCTGCGTTAATTCTGTTGGGGCTACCATAACAATGTGGGGGCTTAAACAACAGAACCTTATTTTCCCATAGTTCTGGACGCTAAAGGTCCAAGCCAAGACGCTGACAGGTTGGTTTCTTCTTCTTTTGAAACACTGATTTATTTCCATCTACTTGAAAGAATGAGGAGAGAGAGAGAGAGAGCGAGCGAGCGAGCGAGCGAGCTTGACTTCACCTACTTGTCTACTCCTCAAATGCCTGCAACAAACAGGGCTGGGCCAGGATAAAGCTCGGAACCTGGAACTGAATCCGGGTCATCCACATGGACGAGGATATAGGGCAACTAGAACATTTATACACTGCTGGTGGGGATGCAAAATGGTAGGCAATAGACTACTTTAGTTTCTGAACTATGTTCTTGTATAATTCTGATAAAAAGCTATTGCTTTAATGAACAATATTGAAATTTTATGAGATAAACCAGTTACCTCAATATCTAATTTTAAAGGCATTAGATAAAATTGAGCATACTCTCATGATAAAAATCACTTAGAAAACTTATGAGAGCAGAAACTATTAATCTGGTAAAGAGTTTCTACCAACTTACTAAAAACATTGTAATGTGATCATTCCTTGGCAATTAGGAAGACAAAACATTCACTGTTTATCTATACTATAGTAGAGAGCCTATGAGTATACTAAGCTTAAAAATGTTAAATAAAAAATAAATGAATTGCCAAGGAAGAAGCAAAAAAATGCTGTTATTCATGAGTTGTAGTAGTCTACAAAGAAAATCCAAGGGAATCTATAGTCTAATTAGTAAAACTAATCAGTAAGCTTGTCAAGACTGCTGGATGTGAGTACAAAAAGTTTCATTGCATTTCTATACACTAGTAACAAACATGTAAAAAAGGTAATTAACAAAGATACTGTTTTAAATAGTAAAAAAGAGAAAAACAGAATAAATCTTTTAAAAAATAACACAAAACTACTTTGGGCATGTTATAAAATGTAAAGTCAATCTAAGTAAAAGCATATTATGTTTTTGAATGGGAACACTCAATATCTTTTTTTTTTTTTTTTTTTTTTTTGACAGGCAGAGTTAGACAGTGAGAGAGAGAGACAGAGAGAAGGGTCTTCCTTTGCCGTTGGTTCACCCTCCAATGGCCGCCGCGGCCGGCACGCTGCTGCTGGCGCATCATGCTGATCCAAAGGCAGGAGCCAGGTGCTTCTCCTGGTCTCCCATGAGGTGCAGGGCGCAAGGACTTGGGCCATCCTCTACTGCACTTCTGGGCCACAGCAGAGAGCTGGCCTGGAAGAGGGGCAACTGGGACTAAAACCCGGTGTGCTGGCGCCACAAGGCAGAGGATTAGCCTAGTGAGCCATGGCGCCGGCCAACACTCAATATCTTAAAACTATCAAATTATCCCCAAATCTGTAGAATAAATGGGTGTAACTCCAATCTAAATCTTCATGAGGTGAGTGGCAGGGGGTTTGGACAGGGGTGGTTGTTTCAGGAATCTGAGGAATGAACAAGCAGCTGATTAACCCAGTCATTAAGATGCTGATTAAGACGCCTGTGACCCACTTTGGAGTACCTGGGTTGTTTCCTTATTCTAGCTCCTAACTCTAGTCTACTGCTAATGCCGATCTTGGGAGGCAGTGTGTTATGGCTCAAGTAATTGAGTTTCTGGCACCCATGTGGGGGACCTGGATTAAATTCCCAGCTCCTGGCTTCAGCCCCAGTCCAGTCCCAGCTGTTGTAGGCATTTGGGGAGTGAACTGGAAGATTGGAGCTCTCTCTCTCTCCATTTCAAATCAATCAATAACACATTTAAAAATCTGAACAGGGCTTCCTCCCCCTTTATTAGAAAATTATTTCTAAAATGTTTGTGGCAGCATAAACAAAACTAGAAGAATCAATAAAATTTTGGCAAGAAAAAAAGGCTAGGGACTCACTTATAGAAAGCTTATTAAAAAGCTATTCTAATGCAGATAGGGTAGGTAGATGCAGGTAGAAATGAAAAGACCAATGGAACAGAATAGAAAGTCCAGCAGATTTATGACTATGGACATTGGATAGGAGACAGAAGTGGTTGTAGATGATGTTTTCAAAACATTCTCATGTCTTGTCTTTTCCTGTCACTTTAAGAGCAATTTGAGCACAAGATAAACACACACTACAAAGACCTGCCTTCCTGAAAGTCCACCACCTAACTCCCTGGCACATTTGAAGAATGATTCCCTCTTATCCTGCTCTACCACCCAATACCCACCAACAAGTCTCCTCTTGCCATTACTTACAGTTTATGTATAAACTCATTATACTTATTTTCAAAATAGTGCTTATTACATTTATAAACATGTTTTCATTGTCCAATTGAAATGTCTATTTGTCCAACTTGCTGAAGTGTCCATAGTTACCTATACAGTATATCTTTTCCCATAAAGAAGTAGTAGAATTATTCATTCAATAGCATTTCCCTTAGCAGCAGGGCTTTCAGGAATGACTTCACTGTCCAGATCAAGGTGGAACAGTGCATGGTAGCCTTGATATTTTTCTTTATATAGCAAGGAAGTCCTGTCACATTTGGAAGGCAGGAAACAAAGGAAACAGAATAAAGGAGAAAAACCAGAGGAAGTGGGAAAATCTGGGACAAGAACACAGAAGACCAGCATCTTGAGACAATGAAGAGGAAGCAGGTCTTTGTTATAGTTCCATCATCCAGCAGGGGCAGGGAAGCTTTTTTCTGCAAAGGTCCATTTGGATATTTACAACAGTATTCACATGCCATACAAAAGTATCAATTTAAAAATTAACCTGGTATGGATTTGTTGAATTTCTTTTTTTAATATTTATTTATTTGAGAGGCAGAGTTACAGAGAGTGAGAGAGAGAGAGAGAGAGAAAGGTCTTCGTTCCATTGGTTCACCCCCCCCCCCCCAAATGGCTGCAACAGCCAGAGCTACATCAAGCCAAAGCCAGGAACCAGGAGCCTCTCCCCCTCATCCCCCCCGCGGTCTCCCATGCAGGTGCAGGGACTCAAGGACCCGGGCCATCCTCCACTGCTTTCTCAGGCCATAACAAAGAGCTGGATTGGAAGAGGAGCAGCTGGGACTAGGACCGGTGCCCAATTGGGATACCAGCGCCACAGATGTAGGATTAACCTATTGTGCCATGGCGCCAGCCCCTAGATTTGTTGAATTTCAACCCCAACCTTCAGTAGCCTTGGTAGGTTCAAAGCAAATGATTTCATGGGACTTAGGCAGCCTACAAGCTGAACATTCCCCACCCTGGACTTAAAGGATCATTGTGTTGATCAAGTCCTTTGCTTGGATATGCATTTATTGAGAAGAGTGGTATTTTATCATCACAGTCCAGGAACTGGGCCAACTTTATAAGCAGGGATTAAAACAAAGCATAAAGAGGAATTATCTTTGTTGAATCCTCCTTAGTTTAGTGACTTGTGATTTTTAACAGAGTCCGACAGGATAATCTCCTGTCCTCCAACCCAATGTAAAAGATGCATATGCTTCATACCAAACAATTACCCAACAGGTCCAGCTAGATAGTACCTAGCATTACTAATAATGAATAGTAGCTTATGATTGAGTTCTCACTCCAAGTATATGCTAGGTACCCCACCTGCATTCTCCCACTGAATCCTCACCACACCACCCCGGGCCCAATACTATTTATTTATTTATTTTTTGACAGAGTGGACAGTGAGAGAGACAGAGAGAAGGGTATTCCTTTATCGTTGGTTCACCCTCCAATGGCCACCGCAGCTGGCACACCGTGCTGAAGCCAGGAGCCAGGTGCTTCTCCTGGTCTCCCATGGGGTGCAGGGCCCAAGGATCTGGGCCATCCTCCACTGCACTCCCAGGCCATAGCAGAGAACTGGCCTGGAAGAGGGGCAACCAGGACAGAATCCAGCACCCCGACCAGGACTAGAACCCAGTGTGCCAGCGCCACAGGCAGAGGATTAGCCTATTGAGCCGTGGCACCGGCCCAGGCCCAGTACTATTGTTATCTCATTTTATAACTGAAGTTCCTACACCATATGAAGTGACATGGGCACATCTCAGACTCAGCACATGGCATGGATTCCATCCAGGGTTTCAGATTCCACTATGATTCAGAGCTGATTATTGGGAAGAAAGGATGGATGACCCAAGGAGCCAATCAGGCATTTCTGGGTGAACATTCCCATGGCCAGAGGGAAAGAGTCTGCCTCCTCTGGAGTGTGCTAAAACCTCACTGTATGGTGCAGTTAGATGAGGTCGTCTGGTTCTGTGTGGAGATGTTCATGTTCTTGATGACAACAGCTGGCACAAGAGAGGCAGGGAGGCAGGAGAGCCAAAAGATGACGCCATAAGCTCCAGTGGGCTGGGTCGGACAGGTGTTTGCTCTAAAGACTTAAGTCAGCCAGGCACCACAGTAACCTAGAGATGTGAATCTCTCTACCTTCTTGTAACTGGCCCCCTGCTGTTCCACCAGGGAACTGCAGCTCAGGGTCAACTGCCCATGTTCTGATCAAAGTAGTGCTGCCACCTGGGTGGTGAACTTTGGGTGAGCCCTTTCACTTCTCTGAATCTCAATTTCCGCCTTAATAAAATGAGGATGTTAGACTAGATAAACCTGAAAGTGTCTAGTAGCCCGAATTTTTGGTTAGACTTATTATTTCCATATATCCAGTGATTTTAGTAGTAATTTGCAAGCAGGGATTCATGGAGGTGATTTGGATGTTCTGCAGAGAATAAAGCACTTACTAATAAGGAAGGAACCCATGGAGAATGTCTATTTATATACTATTATTTTAAATGAGATTTTAGTTGAAAACAGAGTTCTACTGCAGTTTAATGTGAAAATCATGCAACAGAAAACTTTCAAAGACAAGATGAACTCTTAAATACTAAAAGAGTGACTTTATAATGCAAGAATTTCAGGCCACACAGGATGCTTGGAGGGCCTTCCCTTTAAGAAACCTCGCAATCACACCACTTCACTTCTCCCACCCACTCCAAAGTCAGGGCTCCAAGGTCACCCAGCTCTCCTAGCTCTGTAGGCACCACTCCCAGAGGGAGGCTTTTCACAAGCATTGGCTGGCCAGCATGCTTATCACCCCAGCGGGGAGGGGCTCTGGCCATGGTTCTCAAGCACTTCAGTTGAAATAAGTCAACTGAAAAGATAGACTATCACACCCCATGTTATGTATCAGTTGTGAGATGCATCACAATTTCAGAAGATTCAAATGTGAAGAAAGATGAGTCACAGAAATGAAAAGCATTCTGTGCTAGAACCCCCACTGTGCTGTCACAGGCACGAATCCATTTTCCGGCAAGTGTTTTCCCTGGCCTCCGTCATCAATCTGAGCCCATGTCAGAGCTCACAGGCTCTCACCCAGTTTCTTGTGTTTGTGTGGGAGTGAGCCTCATTCCTGGTGGAATGTTCCAAATTCGCTGTGTCACCCAATTAGAGGAAACATGGCTCACAATGGCCCTTTGTGACAGTTTCATCCTACTCATTGTGAAAAGATTGGTCCTGCATTAAATGATGACTCTTTTTTACCACTTCTTATCCACAGAACAGGTGCTCCCAGAGCTCCTGTGAACAGGGAGGAGAGAGATTTTCAATCCTGCAATAGGTCAAGCACTCAAGGATGGGGAAAATAGTTAATATTTTACTTTCTCCCCACCACTCTGTCTACCTCCATAGAGCAGCCTTCCTAACAGGTGATTGATTCATTATTAATCAGTAAGGAAATGGAGGAAGAACCCAAAGAGACGTAGCCAGTGGTGATGTCTGTTTCTCTCCTTATTTCTAAACCTTTGTTATCTCCATTACGAAAAGAGGTCTTGGTTACAGGATTTCATCTGATGCAATTAACAGTCAACACAGCTCAAAATGGCTAAAACTTTGAAGAAGCTCTGCTCACATAGGAATCTCCAAGGCAGAGTGGTTCTGGACTTGGTGAATTCAGAGGCTCATTGATAATAACCAAGCATCCACATTCCTTTCATCTTTTTCTTCAGCCATCCTCAGCCTTTCAAAAATCCTGCAATAGAAAATTCACAAAGACAGATGAGCTCCCCTCTATTTTTTTTGACAGGCAGAATTATAGACAGAGAGGAGAGACAGATCTTTCATCCACTGGTTCACTCCCCAAATGCCTACAAAGGCCAGAGCTGGTCCAATGTGAAGCCAGGAACAAGGAGCTTCTTCCGGGTCTCCCACATGGGTGCAGGGGCCCAAGGACTTGGGCCATCTTCTACTGTTTTCCCAGGCCATAACAGAGAGCTGGATTGGAAGAGGTGCACAAGAGACTGTAACCAGCACCCTTATGGGATGCCAGCACTGCAGGCAGAGGCTTAGCCTGCTGAACCACAGTGCTTACTAAACACTCTTAATCCCAAAAAAGCTACGGGACTAGTGGGAATCACATAACAATAGTAGAAAACAGAACCATTTTTTCTTGTGTCTTCTTCAAAGAGGTAAGAAATTTTTCCCAGAATCCCACATTTATTCATTTCACTTACCTGAATTAGGTCATGCATGTAAAGTAAACCAATCACTTTGAGACACAAGGATACCACTGTGTTTGGCTTAGACCAGCCAAGATTTATCCAATCACATGGGGAAAGGGGTTACCTGAACCAAGTACAGACATGAAGGGCCAGCACCGTGGCGTAGCGGGTGAGAAACCATCTGCAGTGCCAGCATCCCATATGGGTGGCATTTTGAGTCCTGGCTACTCTACTTCTGATCCAGCTCTCTATTATGGCTGGGAAAGCAGTGGAAGATGGCCCAAGTCCTTGGGCCCCTGCACCTGTGTAGAAGACCCAGAAGAAGCTCCTGGCTTTGAATCAGCCCAGCTCAGGCCATTGTAGCCATTTGGGGAGTGAACCAGAGGATGGGTGACTTCTGTCTCTTTCCTTGTCTCTGCCTCTCTGTAACTCTGCCTTTCAAATAAATAAAAAACAAAATAGAGACACAAAAATGATAGCTGTTTAGTTACAATGTCTGCTCACAGAGCGCTAGCATCAGTATGACACTCTGCAACTCAGAAATTGGCCTGGTTCCTGAAGACACCTGCTGACAGTAGTTATGAAAGTCTTGGCCTTCCTGCCATTGTTCTGGTCAAATCTCCTGGCACTGAAGGAATTCCTATGGAAGCACTAGAGGTGCTGTGGTATGACTAGACATGGGTACTTTCCTAAAAGGGCTTGGCACCTGAAATCTATCCTTCACCCTCGTTTCCTTTTTCTAAAATGTAGACCCAATCATGTCACTCACTCCCCAGTTCAAAACACCTGTTCCCAAGCCACCATTTTTTTCATATCCCATTGCTTTTATATATGTATGGCCAGAATGTGTCTTTCACGTTTTCATTTCCCTTGTCTACCTATCCCCCACCACCACCCCATTTTATTTGAAAAGCACAGAGACACACAAAGAGTGAAAGAGACAGAGAGGGAAAGTAAGAAACCTTCCGTCTTCTGGTTCACTTCCCAAATACCTACAACAGAGACTGGGCGAAGCTGAAGCCAGGAGCTAGGAACTCCATTTGGGTTTCCTGTGTGGGTGACAGGGACCCAAGTACTTGAGCCATCACCTGATGTCTCCCAGAGTATTCACATTACCAGAAGCTGGATTGGAAGTGGAGTAGTCAGGAGTGGAGCCAGGCATTGAAATATAAGGACATCCCAAGGGGCAACTTCAACCACTCTGCCAAACACCTGACTCTGTCTGTCTGTCTTGAATGCTTCCTAACTTGTCTGCCTGGTAAAATTCTGCTTATCCTTCAAGATCCAAATCAAATATCAAAAGTCACTCCTACCTCCTAATTTCCCTTTAATTTGCATCTTATAACTACTGCTCTCGTTGCTCTTGAATCGTTCCATGGCTGTTACAGCTTCCTAACAAATCTCCCTTCCTCTTCTTGCCTCCCTCCAATGCATTGTCACACTTCAGAATGTTATTTCCAAAGCTCTAATCTAACCACACTACTCTGACACTATTGCTTGTTGATTATCCAGTGTTGTCAGGATGAAGCTTTGTACCAGAACTCAATGTTCATCTGCAATGTAACTATGTTGGTCAGGGCTCCCCTTCCTCACACATTGGATGCTCTGCAGCTTGTGCATGCAGTCTGCTCCTTCTCACCACCCTGATATTTACAAATTGTGTTTCCTATGCCTCAGTCCTCACCCTCACCATCCTTTCAGCCCTTGGGGCTTAGCTACCTGATTTGATTGCATTAAGGCTTGGTTGCTGCTTGCTTTAAGTTATTTTTAGAAAGCCTTAGGTTTTCTCTAAGGTAGCACTTAAACCTCTAAGATTTTATAAATTCTCTCAAATTCCTTCAGGACAGGGACTGCTTTTTGCACATGGTTGTAACTCTGATGCACAGAAAAGATTCAAATGTTTGCAAAAGATGACACCTGAATTGATTTTTTTCAGAAGTTGGGTCAACGTAGGCTCTAAACATACCTATTCTCTCACTTCTTAGCCTTCCTGGTTCACTCTTAGGCACAGTGGTGAAAACTGTAGGCCTTACCTTTTGCATGGAACCATTATGAATTGACATTTTACATTTGTGGAACCATTTACTTTTTGTCTGCATTACACAAATTACCAACAATTGTAAACATTTTTAAGATTCATCACAATTAAAAAATAAAATTATAGCATGACATTAATTCATCATTGTTATTGTTAGTAGTTGTATCAGCAAGAAGGATAACATTTATTTACTCTTTTTTAAAGATTTTATTTATTTATTTGAGAAGTAGAGTTACAGAGAGGAAGAGACACTGGTACACTCTCCAAATGGCCACTATGGCTGGAGCTGGGCTGATCTGAAACCAGGAGCCAGGAGCTTTTGCCAGATCTCCCATGTGGATGCAGGGGCCCAAGAACTTTGGCCATCTTCTACCCAAATGGAATGCTGGCACCACAGGTGGAAGCTTAGCCTACTACACCATAGCTCCAGCCCCCATTCTCTACAATTTTTTTACTAAGGAATCTACAGATACTTGGAGCTATTGGCCAGATTTCTCTGTGAAATTATCTTTAACTTACAGTGAAGGGCTTAGGAGATAACCATCAATGTTTGGTGAATCTTTTCAAATTAAGGAAATTATAGTGGTATTTTTTACTAGAATGTCTCTGTCTACCCTGTAAGCAATAAACCAGGCACTTGAGGTTGGAGGTTTCAATTTGAAAGACAATGATGAGTGGATTACTAGAACTAATCTGAGTAACCACAGCTTCAAAAAAATTTTGTTCTTTGTAGCTTGTTCTTAAATTTTAAAATGTGTTCATTATGTTTTATTTCCCATGAGTGAAGAAAACCATCACATCAGATTGAAAAAAATGGAAATGATCAGAAGTCAAGTCACTAATGTCAAACTTTTCAAAGATATCTTAATAGTTTATCCTCAAGATTAAAAATAATTGTATTTCCATCCTGAAGTGGTAGTTTTTCTTTTTTTAAAGACTAATTTATATATTTGAAAGGCAGCATTACAGGGAGAGAAAGAGCTCTTCCATCCACTGATTCACTCCCATTTGGCTGCAATGACCAGAGTTGGACCAATTTAAATACAGGAGCCCAGAGCTTCAAGCAGGTCTCCCATGTGAGTGGCAGGGTCCCAAGACTTGGATCATCTGCTGTTTTCCCAGGCACATTAGCAGGGAGCTGGATCAGAAGTGGAGCAGCAGGTTCTCGAACTGGTGTACATTAAGAGATGCTAGCATCACAGGCAGTGGCTTTATCTGTTATACAATGCCAGCCCCCTGAAGTGATAGTTTTATGCTATTCAATATGTGGATATTATATACCTACACACACACACACACACACAGAGAGAGAGAGAGAGAGAGAATTTGAACAAGTCACTTGAAATCATAGAAATAGTCCTTACGAGGGTAGCCATATATCTCTGGAACAATCCCTATTTATGTCTGTTATCTCAGCAAAATGATTAAAAGTGCCTCTTTCACTCTCAAAAGTATCTTTGATCAGATGATAGATGAGACAGCCCACCACAGTTCTTCCTGGCACAAGTAGT
This sequence comes from Sylvilagus floridanus, assembly GCA_949820135.1. Taxonomy (NCBI): domain Eukaryota; kingdom Metazoa; phylum Chordata; class Mammalia; order Lagomorpha; family Leporidae; genus Sylvilagus; species Sylvilagus floridanus. The sequence goes on from OX463238.1 coordinate 73,852,721, forward strand.
GTTGTGTAATGCAGAAATGTTGCTAAGTATGGGCTCATGTGAGTACTACTGAATAAAATTGAGTTTCTATATATGATCTCATGGGTGTTTTTTCTAAGTGTGAAAATGTAGCAATTTTAAAGTTATTTCCCATTTTCCTCTCACATAGCTTGCTAAATAGTTTAATTATAACTGGATATATTTTGATCATATTCATAATTAGCATTGTTTCCTTCAATCCCAAATCAACACGAGAAGTGACAGTGGTGAATGCCAGTGCTCTGTGTGAAGGAAGAAACGTGGGTTCAGGTGTTCAGGAGTAAAGTCTTTCACTCTTGCAAAAAAAGCAAAACCCTTCCAGATGTCCACACAGGTCACCAGTGACCCAAATGTACCTTTCCTAGTCCATTTCACTTCTTTAAAAGAAATTTTCAATTAAAAATATCTTCTCTATTATAGCATGAGATTTCAGGGACAAGGAGGACAAATACCATCAGGTTCTTCTCCCTCATAGTCAGGCAGCATGCATGTCAAGGATGTACTCATCACATCAATGTTTCCATCCAACTGAAAAGAATATACAGAGGGCCGGCGCCACGGCTCAGTAGGCTAATCCTCCGCCTGCGGCACTGGTACACCAGGTTATAGTCCTGGTCGGGGCACCGGATTCTGTCCCAGTTGCTCCTCTTCCAGTCCAGCTCTCTGCTGTGGCCCGGGAGTGCAGTGGAGGATGGTCCAAGTGCTTGGGCCCTGCACCCGCATGGGAGACCAGGAGAAGCGCCTGGCTCCTGCCTTCAGATCAGTGCGGTGCACCAGCTGCAGCAGCCACTGAAGGGTGAACCAATGGTAAAGGAAGCTCTTTCTCTCTCTCTCTCTCTCTCTCTCTCTCTCTCTCTCTCTCTCTCACTGTCCACTCCGCACTTTGCCTGTCAAAAAAAAAATACACAAAGACCACACAACATGAACACGTGACAGTGCTTCCATGACATATGCCATTATCACTGTATGACATTCAGTGGTTCCATTTGATGAAGGAATTTCATCCAATAGTTCACTCTGTTTTCTCTCCAATCCTATATTTTAGTATTACACAAGTTTTATGACTTTTAAGCAATATTTAATATATCTAATTTTATGATGAAGAATAAGATTATAAATGATATCTCAGTAGTAATGGCCTTTGCCTTTAGTGATAAAATACAAGAGATCCCTCATGAAATGCATTATTTAGGCCTTATGCTGGAGAAAATTCATTAGTTTATTTGAAAGTCACTTTGCTTTATTTGAAAATTATGTGGGAACTTGGCTGGCTTCATACTACTCTTTGACAAAATTTCCCAAAATGGTGTATCAAGGAACAGAGTTTATTGGGCAATATATTGGTCCAATAAAATTCAGTGCAATAATAATTTATTTTATTTCTGCATATTTTCTTTTTGCACTTTCTGTTTGAGTCATAGATCTGAAATTATCTAATCTGCAGGTCACCTTGAAACAGAACATACAGATTCACAGTCGGTATTTGTATTTAATCTGTTTCTCTCAGAGACAGAAAAGTGGAGAGAGAGAGAGAGAGAGAGAGAGCGAGAGCGAGTTCCTATCCCCTGGGTCACTCCCCAGATGCCCACAAAAGCCAGGGCTGGGCTGTGGGGTTCAATCCAGGTTTCCCCAATATGGGTGGAAGGAGCTCAGCTGTTGAAGTCATCACTACTGCTTCCAAGGGTCTGCACTGTCAGGAAGCTGGAACTGGGAGTCAGGGTTAGGAGTCAAGCCCAGGCACTCTGGCAGTGTCCCAGCTCACACTCAGCCACGAGGCCCAACACCTGCCCCTGCACTTAGTTTCTGATCACTACTTAGAATTATGACAGATTTATGAGTTCATGTGTATAACTTTTCATTCCAGAAAGCCATTTTGAGACTCAGTTGAAGAAGTAATAGAACTAATCACAATACTAGATATGGACTAACTCTCCTGGGAAAGTATGGTATAAACTTTAAGAATGGCTTGATTAGGGCAGGCGTTGTGGTGTAGTAGGTTAAGTGGCCTCTGGCATCCCACATGGGAGCACTGGTTTGAGTTCCAGCTTCCATGCTTCTGATCCAGTTTCCTATTAATACACCTGGGAAAGAAGAAGAGCATGACCCAAGTCCTTGGGCCCCTGCCACCCACGTGGGAGACCCAGATGGAGTTCCAGGCATCTGGCTTTGACCTGACCCAGCCCTAGCCGTTGCAGCCATTTGAGGAGTGAACCAGCAGATGGAAGCCCTCTCTTGTCCTCTCTTTCCCTCTGCCTCTCCCTCTCTGTCTGTGACTCTCCTTTTCAAACAAATAAATAAAAAAGAATGACTTGGTTGTAAAGGCTATAATGTCATTCCTATGAGAACCATGATCTTATATTTCACATTTGTGAAATGTACATTGAACCAATCTCATTACTTTTTCTTGTGAACCTGCCAGAGACTGGCAGTATTCTGAGAGCATATTTTAAGAACAACGAAGTGTTGGGTCTACCAATTTCCTACATTCTGATCCCTAGTTGCCAAAAAGATAGCATTTTTTCTTAAAACTGCAGGCCCCAAAGTCATTCTCCTGGTGTCATGCTAAAATATCAACTTAGCACAGAGAAAACCACATTCTGCAATGTGTTCCAGAAAAGAAGCTTGTCTCAGTTTCCTTGGTTGCCACAGTGATGTTTCCCAATCCTACCTGCATGGAAGCTCGCTCTATGTTGCGAGAACAGAGAACGCTCTGCCAGATAGACGATGATATTAGTCACCAATAGCGACTGAGAACAAGAGGAAGCTCAGAATTCTGTTGAGAATGACCACAGAATAGTGACACTGGTTTCACAAAGCTACACGTGAAAACCAGTGATGTCAGCCTAGGCACTGATTCACTCACATCCTGATCTTTCAATGAATGCTTCTTGAATGACTATTTTTCTTTACTCAGAGTTACTAAAACCTTTGTGTTTATGGATCCTGCCTTATTTACCCCATCAATTCAAGTTTTTGCACTAGGTTCTGAGTCTTGGCTTTTAATCTCCCCCCTTTTTAAGTTGAGTTATGACTTACATACAGTGTATGTACAGATTTTATGTGTAGTAGTTAAATAGTTTTGACATGTGTACAAGGAAGCAGAACCTTTCTATAAAATGAGCTTAACATTTTAGTTTTTATTTAATATAAAGGGGTCTTTCTTGCATCATGTAACAGGTATCCAGTCATATTTTGAGATCTTTAAAATAGCATGTTATAAATAGGTAAAGAATTACTGAACTGGAAAATTGATTTGGAAAAAATTATCTGGATTTATACACGAAGAAATGGCCAATATAGAAGAGAAATTAAGGGGCCGGCACTGTGGCACAGTGGGTTAGGTTGTTGCTCCTGATGCTGGCCTTGAGACCCAGCTGCTCTGCTTCCAATCCAGCTCCCCGATAATGTGTCTGGGAAAGCAGCAGAAGATGATTCCAGTACTTGAGCCCCTGCCAGCCATGTGGGAGACAAGTATGGAATTCCTGTCTCCTGGCTTTGGCCTGGCCCAGCCCTGGCTGTTGCAGCCATCTGGGGAATGAATCAGCATGTAGAATATAGCTCGGTCTCTCCCTCTCTGTCATTCTGCCTTTCAAATAAACAAATAAATAAATCCTAAAAAAAGAGAAAACTACAGGTCAATATCTCTTATGAAAAAGATTAAGAAGTATTGAGGCTGTGTATTCCAATATATGAAGAACCCTTATAACTCAATAATAAAAAGACCAGGAAAAAAATCCCAATTTAAAAATGTACAAAGGATTTAAATGGATAGTTCCTCAAAGGAGATATCCAAATTCCCAATAAACTACATGAAAGCATGATCAACAGCATTTTGTCGCTAGGGAAATTTAACTGAAATCACAGTGAGACACAAATTCCCATCAACCAGGATAGCAATGTTTTTGTTTTTGTTTTTGTTTTTTAAAGATGGAAAAACAAGTATTGGGAAGGATTGGGGGAAATTGAAAACTTCATATATTGCTGTTGTAATGAAAATGGTGCAGCTGTAGTATAAAAAATCTTGACACTTCTTCCAAAAGTTATACATGGAGTTACCGCAAGCCGTAAGACTCATTGTTTATGGAGCAGTCCTCCTGGTTTCTCTTTCCATGGTTCCAGTTCCAACTACAGTCCAAACATATTCAATGGAAAATTCAGAGAGAAGCAATTTCTAAGTTTCAAGTTGTATGCCATTCTGAGTAGTGTGATGAAATGTCACGCCTTCCTGCTCTGTCCTGCTTGGGTTGTATGGCATCATCCATAGGCCCACCTATCCATGCTTTATATGCTGCCTGTCTATTAGTTGCTTAATAGCCATCTTGGTTATCAGATCAACTTTCACAACATCAACAGAGCTTATAGTAAAACAACCTTTACAGAGTAGCTTAATGTTATACTGCAATGCCTATGTTATTCACCTTACTTCATCTAATTACACAGTCATTGTACTATCTCACATCATGAGAAAAGTACAATACAATAAGATATTTTGAAAGAGATACCATATTCACACAATTTTTATAATAGCATATTGTTATGTATTATTACCAGTTATTGTTCTTATCCTCTTACTATGTCTAATTTATAAATCAAACTTTATTATATGTTATGTATGCATGGAGCAACATAGTAAATATACTATCCATTGTTTTAGGCATCTACTGGGGTCTTGGAAAGTATCCCTCCTGGATAAAATGGGACTACTCTATTCCTATATATAATTCCACAAAAAGTGGAAACACAAATCCTGGAAAAAATGTATCTAAATGTTAATAGCATCATTTGTAGCAACCAAACAATGGAAATAAATGTTCATCACTGATGAATGTATAAATAAGATGTCATTTATTCATAAAACAGAATATTATTTGACTATCAAAAGGCATGAAGTATTGATACATGCTACACCATGGGTAAACCTCAAAAACACTATGCTAAGTGAAAGAAATCAGTCACAAATATCATATACTTTATGATTCCTTTTATACAAAGTGTCCATGATAGGTAAAACTTTGGAGTCAGAAAGTAAGTTAGTGTTTGCCCAGGGCTGTGCTGAGGGAAGACTGGGGAATGACTGCTAATGAGTATAAGATTTCTTTTTGGGTGATACAAACGTTTAAAATTAGATTCTGGGGATAGTTACATAACTCTTTGAATATCGTAAAATCACTGGATTATAAATTTTTTAAAGATTTATTTACCTGAAAAAGTTACACAGAGAGAGAAGGGGGGGGGAGGTTTTCCATCCGCTGGTTCATTCCCCAGTTGGCTGCAATGGCCGGAGCTGTGCCGATCCAAAGCCAGGAGCCAGGAGCTTCTTCTGGGTCTCCCACATAAGTGCAGGGGCCCGAGAACTTGGGCCATCTTCTGCTTTCCCAGGCCATAGCAGAGAGCTGGATTGGAAGTAGAGCAGCTGGGACTCGAACTAGCGCTGGCACTGCAGGTGGTGGCCTTACCTGCTATGCAACAGCGCCGGCTCCTGGATTATAAATTTTAAATGAATGAATCATATATATATATATATATATATATATATATATATATATATATATATAAAGCTGTTTAGAAAATAAATGAAAAATGTTAGAAGAAATCTAGAAAGGATATTTTTCTCCATCAAGGTATGAAACAATATCTGAGAAGATACCCCAAGTTGCAAACTATTAAGGAAATGATTAATACAATTATCTGCATTGATAATTCTGAAATGTTAACTTCTATTTATCAAAATATACCAGAAAGAAAGTGAAAAGACAACCATATTCACAACTAAGTTCTTTATACGTCTATGTATTAAGTTGTTGTGGTAGCATTAAAATGTGTAATCACTTTTGAAAGTAATTTGGTGTTTATTTACTTATTTTAAAGATTTATTTAATTTATTTAAAAGGTAGAGTTACAGAGTGAGAGAGACAGAGAGACAGAGATCTTCCATTTGCTGGTTCATTCTCTGAATGGCTAAAATGGTCAGGGTTGGGCCAGACCAAAGCCAGGAGCCTGGAACTCCATCAGGAGTGGAGGATGCAGGGACCCAAGCACATGGGCCATTGTCCATTGCTGTCTCAGGTGTATTAGAGGGAGCTGGATCAGAAGTGGAACAACCAAGATGTGAACTGGCACCCACATAGGATGCTGGCAATATTGACAGGAGCTTAACTTGTTGTACCCTGATGCCAGCCCTGTATTTGGCGTTTATAGTCAATCTGATGGTGCATTTCTAGATCATCCACCTCAGGCCTGGGGTTGATTTTTTTCTTTTGGCCCATCTGGTCCCTGTCATTGAATTGCATTGAAACTACACAGATGAGTCAAAGAAGGTATTGGAGCGTATTAAGGAATAGTATTTGGAACCCACACGTTAGATCTAGGCAACTTGGATGGCTACAGGATGTTTTCACTCAGCTCTGAGGCTCTCCTGGCCTCAGAGACCTTACCATAGACTAGCAGATGGCTCTTGCCACCAGCCTGAGTGTGCCTCTTATAAGGGGGTAGGAGACCCTAACAGCATGCTCACTCAACAGGTGAACATACTCTGGAATTTCTTATTTTTATTTATTTATTTATTTGACAGGTAGAGATAGTGAGAGAGAGAGAGAGAGAGAGACAAATGGCCGCTACAGCTGGCGCTACGCCAATCTGGAGCAAGGAGCCAGGTGCTTCTTCCCGGTCTCCCACATGGGTGCAGGGGTCCAAGGACTTGGGCCATCCTCCACTGCCCTCCTGGGCCACAGCAGAGAGCTGGACTGGAAGAGGAGCAAGTGGGACTAGAACCCAGCACCCATATGGGATGCCGGCGCCACAGGCAGAGGATTAACCAAGTGAACCATGGCGCTGGCACCTGGAATTTTTTATTAACAATGTATTATTTCAGCTTGTGGCAGTGAAATGTTAATCACATATGATTTGTGAATTAAACTGCCCAGCTTTTCCAAGCCTCTATCATTTGGGATAGTTATACCATCTTATACACTTACCAGTTCTGTGAAAGAGTTCTGATCGCTTCATGTCCTAACCAAGACTTGGCATTGTCAAAGCTTGATACTTTTGACAATCTGTGAGAATACTTGGTAAACATCTATCCTTGACAGGCCTCCCTGATAGATGTCCATCCTTGGCATAAACTCAAGAAAATCTTAGACATGTGACCCAAGAGACAAGAATATTGATAACAGCATTGTTTGTAAAACACTGCAAACCACCAACATATTCAATGAATGGAGCAGAGAATAACTACTTTTTAAAATCTGTTTACACAGTTGAAAGCTATACAGTAGTGAAGACTGAATAATAGCTATAAATTTCAACATGGGTTTATCTGATAAATAGTGTTAGTGAATAAAATGTATGTCACAGAAGAATAACTACAGCATGATTACCTATATCCAAATATCAGAATGAATAAGCTATTATTTATAGATACATACATATGTGGTAAAACTAAACAAATATAAGCAGTGCAAATACCAGGATACCAGGATAATAAGTTCCTTTTGGAAGATGGAAGGCAAGCATCAAAATTGTTGATTGTGTTTTATATCTTAAATTGAGTGACATAGACATTAATTTCATTATCACTTAAACTGTGTGTGTGTGTGTGCGTGCGTGTGTGTGTGTATGTGTGTTAGACTCATCTGTATGCATGCCTTGGTGTCCGAATTTCCCCTTTTCATAAGTTCACCAGTCCTATTGGAGTAGGCTCCCACACTGATGACCTCCATCTTAAGTTGATTACCTCTGTAAAGCCCCCATCTAAATAAGGTCACATTCTGAACTCCTGGAATTTAGAATTCCCATATGTCTTTTGGAGGGGAACATAATGCAACTCACAATAGTTGGATAGCTTATTCTGAACACATTGAACTTGAGATTCCTTTGAGGCACTCAACAAGGAAGTTGAACGCATGATCCTGGAATTGAGAGGAGAGGTGTGGAGGACCAGGAAAGGTACATTTGACAGTAAGGGGAGGCCAGTAATGAGAGGCCATGGAACAGGTGAGGTTCTTTAAGAGGACAGCACTGGATAAGAGCAGCCATCTTAGAACTGAACGGGTTAGGAGCAGGATGCACCACCTGCTGGCTGCGAAGAAGCTACAGCTATGACAGAATGCAACATACCTGAGATCTGAACAAGGCTGTTTCCAGAAGGAGGAAGGGATCAGTTGTGGGAAAAGCAATCCAAAGACCATGAAGTTGAAGAGTGAAACAGCTTCTTCTGCAGGAGAGTTTTTGGGTGATGTGACAGAGAGGGAAGAGAACGGTGTAGGAGACATGGTGAGTGGGAAATGAGGAAGTGCCCAAGACACCATGACTCTTCTAGAAAGAGGCCAGCTGCACCAGGTGGAGGCCAAAGTGGAGTGGGGGGAAAGTTGTTGTTTGGTTGGTTTTAAGGTTGGGGAGTTTTCAGAATGTTTAAGTGCTGATTGGAAGGACTAGTGCAGATGAGAGATGGAGCTATGAAAAAGGGAGATTAACTCATTGCTTATGGTTCTGAGAAAATAAGAGACTAGAATGTGGAGTATGGCAGGATGGAGCCTCTCCTGTCTGGAAGGAGGCAGAGGACAGAGAGAGTACAGATCCAGGAAGCACCTTGCTGGTGACAGGAAGTTAAGAGTGTTTCCTTCTTCTGGCTTCTATTTTCTCTATGTGGCTAGAAACAAAAGTGACCTGCTGAAAGTGAGTGGCAGGGCCATTGGCTTAAGGACTGTGGCAAAAGTGTGACGTAAACATTCTAATAGGTGAACTTCTAAGCTGTTTAGAAAAGCAGATTATGGATCCTGTACATATTGAAGACCTAATGGAGGATGACAGAAATGAATGCTCAGTGTACCAAGCCTTAGTGTTATATGATCCTCTCCCATGGCATGAAATAGATCATCGGCTACTATAAATAGCAACCCCCAAGTTTTGGCAGCTTAATGCAATAGCTTTCTTTTTGACTCATGTCTCGCTCTAGTGTGAGTGGATGTGCAGTGGGCCAGGGGATGCTGTGCTCCTAAAAGCCATTCAGGGCTCCAGGATCCTTCCAGCTAGGGACTCTGTCATCTCTAGAGCAAAAAAAAGTCTTCCTCGGGATTCAGCCAAATGATGGAGAAATCACACAGAGGACCTTGTGGGAAGTTATAGTGCTCAAGCCTGGAAATGGCTCACATCATTTTTGCCCATACACCCCTGGCCACAGTTCTGTTACATGGCCCACATTAAGTGTAAGTCTGCTCAGAAATGTAGCCTGGTACAGTGTCAAAACAGATGAGGGCACACACGCTGTAAATAATCAGCTAGCATCTATCACAGAAGGGTACTATTATAATTTCCAGTTTATATTTGGGGAACTTATGGCTAAGTAATTTGCCTAAAACCACATATGTGGCGAGCAACTGGGCTGGCATTTGGACCCATGTCTCAAATACCAGTGCCTCAGCTGTTACCATGTGTGAGCACATGCACTTTTATCAACTCCTAGTAGGCAAAATAAGAGATGCAAACCTCTCTATGGGGGTTTAAAGAACCAGGTGCTTACGTTCAATCCGAAGGCTCAGAGCCAGGAGGTTCGTTCAGGAACAGAAATGCAGCACAGCCTGGACTTCGGAGCCAGGTTGCCTGGATTTGAGTCCCAGTGCCATCTATAATGAGCTATCTGCCTTTGTGAAAGGTATTTACCTCCTAGTGTCTCAGTATTTCCCATTGGTAAAAGGAAGTTAATAATACTTACCAGATACAGGGTGGCACAATGATTGTATATGTTAGTTGTTGTATATATGTAACATATATACGTTAGTTAGCATATGAATATATGCTGCTGTTTTTAAAAGAGATTTATTTATTTAATTGAAAGTTACACAGAGTTACACAGAAAGAGGAGAGGCAGAGAGAGAGAAAGAGAGAGAGAGAGAGAGGTCTTCCATCCGATGGTTCACTCCCCAGTTGGCTGCAATGGCCGGAGCTGCGCCAATCCGAAGCCAGGAGCCAGGAGTTTCTTCTGGGTCTCCCACGGGGGTGCAGGGTCCCAAGGACTTGGGCCATCTTCCACTGCTTTCCCAGGCTATAGCAGAGAGCTGGATCAGAAGAGGAGCAGCTGGGACTAGAACTGGTGCTTATATGGGATGCCAGCACTTCACGCCAGGGCATTAACCCACTGTGCCACAGCTTCACCCCCTATAGTCTGTTATTAATACAAGATGATTTTTGGTGACAGACATGTAAGTACTATGAGTATGTTGGGAATGTATATAACTGGAAAAGAAGCATTTAAATATTAAAATATCTATTTATTTATTTATTAGAGAGAGAGAGATTGAGCACTCCCCATTGGTGGTTCTCTCCCCAAATACCTGGAACAGATAAGGATGGGCAATGTTGACCCTTGGGGCTAAAAACACAATCAGGTCTCCCATATGGGTGGTTGGGATCCAACCACTTAGACCTCAGGAACTCCAGCAGAGGATAATGGCATCCAAACCTGGAGTCTTCACTGCTATAGGGAAAATATGCCTCTCCCCCAGCCCCAGGAGCAGCATTAAAGGACGGGGCTGGCGTTGCGGTGTAGCGGGTAAAATCACTGCCTGTGACTCTGGCATCCCATATGGGTACCATTTCCTGTACCAGATGCTCCACTTGTGATCCAGCTCCCTGCTAATGGACTGGAAAAGCAGTAGAAGATGGCCCAAGTGTTTAGGCCCCTACCACCCGCATGGGAGACCTGGATGAAGCTCCTGGCTACTGGCTTTGGCACTAGCCATTACAACTGTCTGGGGAGTGAACCAGCAGGTGGAAGATTCTCTCCCCCTGCCCAACTCTACCTCTACCTCTTCTCTCTCCTTTTTCTGTAACTCTGAGGTTCAAAATAAATAAATCTTCAATTTTTTGAAAAAAAAAAAAAGGATATGGGAAAGTGAAGAATGTTCATAAAACTACTGGCTTTCCGGTTTGGATGAAGCAGAGGGTTTATGTTTGGAACAAAAGGTACAGAAACTGGAATGCTTGCTTGGTACCATATGCTCAGGTGAGGATTATCTGCTAATATGAAAGAAAAACTGTAACTTATGAAGGTTTTTCAGCAGCGATAATATAAGACTAGAACTGTATTTTGGGAAAAGTAATCTGGCAGCTGTATAGTGTGAATTACAGTGGGAAAGACTGACTCTATACTCACTATGTAATCTTCTTGATTGAATTTTTTTTACTAAACAGGCTCTCATACTGGCAAGCAAATGTATTGAGTAACTTACAAAATATTCTACTCTGTTTGGCAGTCATATTCTTAGGGTAAGTTAATCATATATTCTTATGGCTCATAAATCAATACATCTATCCATCCATCTATCCATCAACTGAGTCCTTTATTACTTTAAAACCAACTTCCTTTTAAATAGATCTAAAAAAATACATAAATACACACAAATATGGTAGTTAAATAAGTCATAAATGAAAATAAAAAATCATGTAGGAGTAATGATGGGGTAATTCTCTATGGTAGAGATCTAGAACAAGATGATACATTGGACTGATATTACATTAGCTCTAGCTTTCTGAAAATCCAAAGATAAAGGGAATCTGAATTATGTAATCCTTATTGCTAATAAAAGAAAATGTATTAAATTTTCAGGTAAAATTAGATTTTTTTTCCTTCCTGGAGCCTAATGAAGAATTAGCATACACTTTCTATGGAGTCCAGTTTTTAAACAATGAAAAAAAAATCAATCTTAATGTTGTCATCCCTAATGATCAGTTGTTATGAACAGTCCCTCAAAGACTGAAAATTCAGCTGCATTGTTAGAGAAGATTTTCTGAATGTATACAACCAAGGACCTGGAATGAAGGGTCGTGGGTGTTTTGTCACATGTATATTTAGCCCCCCAGTATATGGTAGCAGTGAGAAGGCTATATTTTGTCTGTCATAGAGGATAAAATCCAGGAAGAGTTCTCACCATAGAAATAAAATAATGTTCCATTAGAAAGATAGGTTGTTTCATATTTTAAAATATGTCATATTTTAACATATAGAAAAGTGCAAAATATAATAATGAATACTGATGTTTCAACTGCCAATTTTAGCCTTTGTTCCTATATTTTCATATGTAAATACATTTTTTTTGACAGGGAGAGTTAGACAATGAGAGAGAGGTAGAAAGAGGGTTGTAGACAGTGAGAGAGAGACAGAGATAAAGGTCGTCCTTCCATTGGTTCACTCCCCTATTGCCGCTACAGCCGGCGCTGTGCCGATCTGAAGCCAGGAGCGGGGTGCTTCCTCCCGGTCTCCCATGTGGATGCAGGGGTCCAAGTACTTGGGCCATCCTCCTCTGCCCTCCTGGGCCACAGCAGAGAGCTGGACTGGAAGAGGAGCAACCAGGACTAGTACCCGGTGCCCCAACCGGGACTAGAACCTGGGGTGCTGGCACCGCAGGCGGAGGATTAGCCAATTGAGCCACAGCACTGACCCATATGTAAATACATTTTTAAAATCAGTTCATTATATTAATCTATATATGTTCCTTATTTACCCCAAAAATAAAAAGCTGTTTTTGAAACCATCAAAATATACATATAAAATTTAACAAGTGATTTTGAAAAGAGAAGCTTAAAGGGATGTTAATATTCACATGGTAGAATTTCACCAAAATTGATACAATGTGGTGTAATTGGCATAATACAACAAAGAGACCAATATTATGGGATAAGGAAATTCTGAAATAGACTCAGGTGCTGAAAATAATATAAAATAAATACTTATAATTACAAATAACTCAACAAAATTACAAAAAGTAAGACCCTAGTTTTTATAATCTTATGTCAGAATCAATCTCTTTAAACTCCCAGTACAATAATAAGAGACTGATTTTATCAATGTGTTCCTATTTAGTGAAATATAGTAATTTAAAATTTTTTAAATTTATATAAAGAGGACAAATTTCATAGACACAGTTTTAAGAGCATAATGGTACTTCTACCCTATCCTCCTTTATTCCCTCCCACCTTTCCTCTCCTTCCTTTCTTATTTGTCTTTTAATTTTTATAATGACATGCTTTCAATTTATTTTATAATCACAAGCTTAGTCCCCTACTAAATAAAGAATTCAACAGGAATTAAGTAGAAAAACCACAGTCCCTTGCGTATAGACAAAGGTTATAAACAATAATCAAATCTAAAAATGTCAATTTCATTCATATACATTACTCTTTGTACTCTGTGTATTAGTAACCACAAATCACAAAAACATGATATTTGTATCTTTTGGTCTGGCTTATTTCAGTAAGCATAATGGTCTCCAGTTGCATTAACCTTGTTTTGAAATACAGGATTTCATGCTTTTTATGGCTGAGTACTATTCCATTGTGTGTGTGTGTGTGTGTGTGTGTGTGTGTGTGTGACATCTTTATCCAGTCATCATCTAGTTGACATCTGGGTTGTTTCCATATCTTAGCTATTGTGAATTGAGCTGCCATAAACATGAGGGTATACATAACTTTAATTTGCTGACTTCATTTCTGTTGGATAAATTCCCAGGGCTGCAATGGCTTGGTCATATAGTAGATCTATTTTTAGATTACTGAGAAATCTCTGTACTATCTTCTCATAATGGTTGTACTCATTTACATTCCTATCAACAATGAATTATGGTACCAACAGTGTATTAGGTTAACTTTTTTCTCCATATCCTTGCCAGCATTGGTTATTTGTTGATTTTTGGATGATAGCCATTTTAACTTGGGTAAGGTAAAATTTCATCATTGTTTTATTTTCATTTCCTGATTGCAGTGATTCACAACATCTTTTCATGTGTCTGTAGGCCATTTGTATTTCATCCTTTGAAAAATGCCTGTTCATGTCTTTTGCCCAGTTCTTAACTGGATTGTTTGTTTTGTTGATGTTAAGATGCTGGAACTCATTTTATATTCTGGATATTAATTCTTTATCAGATGTTTAGTTTGTGAATATTTTCTGCCATTCTGTCAGTTGCCTCTTTGTTAAGTGTTTCTTTTGCAGTAGAGAAGCTTCTTAGCTTGATGTAATCCCATTTGTATATTTTTGCTTTTATGTCCTGTGCTACAGGAGTCTTATCCATGAAGTCTTTGCCTATGCCAATGTCTTACAAGTTTCTCCTCAGTTGTCCTCTAGTAATTTGGTGGTTTCAGGTCTTAGGCTTAGATCCTTGATCCATTGTGATTTGATTTTTGTATAAGTTGTAAGGTAGGGGTCTTGTTTAATACTTCTGCATGCAGAGATCACATTTTCCCAACCACTTGTTGAAAATACTGTCCTTTCTCCAGGAAGCAATTTCAGCTCATTTGTCAGAGTAGTTGATTGTTGATGCATGAATTAATTTCTGGGACCTCTAATATGTTCCACCTGACCACTTGTCTATTCTTGTGCAAGTACCAGTTTGTTTTGATTATAACTGCTATGTAGTATGTCTTGAAATTTGGTATTATGTTTCCAGATTTATTTTTATTGTTTAGGTTTGCTTTAGCTGTTTGATTTCTCTGTTGATCCCATATGAATTTTAAGATCATTTTTTCCAGATCTGAGAATGTCATTGGTATTTTGACTGAGATTGCATTAAATCTGTAAATTGCTTTGGGTAGTATGCACATTTTCATGATTTAATTATTACAATCCATGAACATGGAAGACTTCCATTTTTTATGTCTTCTATTTCTTTCCTTAATATTTTGTACTTTTTATTGTAGAAAGCATTTTCATCCTTGGTTAAATTTATCCCAAGATATTTAACTTTTTTGGTAGCTATTGTGAGTGGTACAGCTCTCACAAGTTCTTTCTCAACCATGGCATTATCTGTGTATACAAAGTTTATTGATTTTTTGTGTTGATTTTATAATCTGCAATGTTGCCGATCTCTCTTTGAATTCCAGTGATCTCTTGGTGGAGTCTTTTGGTTCCCATATGTATAGAATCACATTATCTGTAAATAGGAATATTTTGACTTCCTCCTTTACATTTTGTATCCCTTTGATTTCTTTTTCTTGTCTAATGGCTTTGGCTAAAAATTCCAGAACTGTATTGAATTGTAATGGTGAGAGTGCACATCCTTATCTGGTTCTGGGTCTTAGAAGAAATGCTTCCAGCTTTAGCCCTACTCAATATGATCCTGACTATAGGTTTGTCATGTATTGCCTTGATTGTGTTGAGGTATTTTCCTTCTATAGCCAATTTTCTTAAGTTGTTTTTTTTTTTTTTATCACAAAAGGATGTGCATTTTGTCAAGTGCTTTTCTGCATCTATGGAGATAATCATATGGTTTTTATTCTTCAATTAGTTAATGTGATGTATCACATTTACTGATTTATGTATGTTGAAGCATCCTGCATACCAGGGATAAATGCTACTTGGTCTGGATGAATGATCTTTCTAATGTGTTGTTGGATTTAATTAGCTACTATGTTGTTTAGGATTTTTGCATCTATGTTCATCAGGGATGGGGGTCTATTCTATTTTTTGTCTTTTATTTTATTTTACAATTTTATTTATATAAGGTGAACAGGTTTCATTTACTTCATTTATACAGATTTAGGAACATAATGATACTTCCCACCCTATCCTCCTTTCTTCCCTCTCTCCTACTTTCTCTTCCTTCTTTCTTTCTTATTGTTTCTTTAAAATTTTTTGAAGATTTATTTTATTTATTTGAAAGACAGAGTTACAGAGAGAGGTATAGCCAGGAAGAGAGAGAAGTCTTCCATCTGCCGGTTCACTCCTCTAATGACTACAAAGACCAGAGCTGATCTAATCTGGAGCCATGAGCCAGGAGACTCTTCCTGGTCTTCCACATGGGTGCAGGAGCCCAGGGACTTAGGCAATCTTATAATGCCTTCCCAGGACATAGCAGAGAGCAGTATCGGAAGTGGAGCAGCCGGGACTCGAACCAGCACCCATATGGGATGCCAACACTGCAGGCCTGGACTTTAACCCACTGCACTGCAGCACCAGCTCTTTTAAATTTTTACAATGACATACTTTCAGTTTATTTTATAATCATAAGCTTAACCCTCCACTAAGTAAAGAATTGAACAAATAGTAAAAAGAAAAAAAATGGTGTTCCTCAACAGTAGAAACAAGGGTTGTAAACAATAATCAAATCTCAAAATGTCAACTTTGCTTATATATAATACAGTTTTTTTGTACTCTTTTAGTTATCACAGATCAAGGAAATCATATGATATTTGTGGTTTGGAGACTGATGTATCTCAGTATAATGGTTTCAATTTGCAACCATCTTGTTGCAAAAGACAGGATTTCATTCATTTTTACTGCTGAGTATTCCATAGTGTATATATACACTTCCTTTATCAAGTCATTGGTTGATGGGTATATGGGTTGATTTTATATCTTAGCTATTGTGACTTGAGCTGAAATAAAAATGGGGGTTACAGATAACTCTTTCATATGCTGATTTCATTTTGGTTGGGTAAATTCCCAGGAGTGGGATGGTTGGGTCATATGGTAGGTCTATTTTCAGATTTCTTAGGAATCTCCATGCTGTCTTCTCATAATGGCTGTACTAGTTTACTTCATACAAGTAGTATATTAGGGTACCTTTTCTCCCACATCCTCACCAGCATTTATTGTTTTTTGATTTCTGTATGATAGCCATCCTAACTGGTGTGGGGTAGAAACTATTGTGGTTTTTATTTGCAATTCCCTGATGGCTACTGATCCTGAGGATGTTTTAATGTGTTTGTGGGCCATTTGAATTTGCCTGTTCAAGTTCTTTGTCCATTTTTAACTGTATTATTTGTTGTATCCTTTTCTAGTTTTAGAATAAGATGATATTGGCCTCATACAAGGAGTTTGGGAGGATTACCTCCCTTTCAATTGCTTTGAATAGATTAGAAGAATAAAAATTAGTACATTAAAAGTTTGGTAGAATTTAGCAGTAAAGCCATCTGGCCCTGGGCTTTTACTTGTTGGGAGGGTCTTTGTTGCTGAGTCAATCTCTGTCTTGGTTATTAGTCTACTTAGGTTTACTATGTCTTCGTGATTCAATTTTGTTAGATTGTATGTGTCCATTTATTCTAGATATTCTAGTTTGATGTTGTACAGCTATTTGTTGTAATTCCTGATGATTCGTTTATCTGTAGTATCCATTGTAACATCTCCTTTTTCATCTCTGATTTTATTAATTTGAGTCTTCTCTCTCCCCTCCTCTTTTTTTAGTTGGGGCAATGGTATATCAGTTTTGTTTATATCTTATCAA
This sequence comes from Sylvilagus floridanus, assembly GCA_949820135.1. Taxonomy (NCBI): domain Eukaryota; kingdom Metazoa; phylum Chordata; class Mammalia; order Lagomorpha; family Leporidae; genus Sylvilagus; species Sylvilagus floridanus. The sequence goes on from OX463238.1 coordinate 73,869,949, forward strand.
ATTTCAACCATTTCTTTGCTGCTACTAACTTTGGGTTTGGTTTGTTGTTTTCCAGGTCCTCAGGATGCATTGTTAGATCATTTATTTGATGTCTTTCCATTTTCTTGATGTAGGCATCAATTGCTATAAACTCCCCACTTAACACTGCTTTTGGTATATCCCATAAATCTGGATATGTTGTGTTGTCATCTTCATTCATTTCCCCTTTGATTTCTTCTACAACCCACTGTCCATTCAAGAGCATGTTATCCTGTCTCCATGTGTTTGCATATTTTCTAGAGTTACTTAAGTTGTTAATTTCCAGCTTCATTCCACAGTGGTCAGAAAAGATATATGGTAGGATTTAAAATTTTTTGTATTTGTTGAGACTTGCTGTAAGGCCTGGCATATTATCTATCCTAGAGAATGTTCCATGCACTGATGAAAAGAATGTGATTCTGAGGCTATTAGATGAAACGTTCTGTAGATATCAATTAGCGCCATTTGGTCCATTGTGTAGATTAACTCTTTTTTTTTTTTTAAAGAGATTTATTTTATTTATTTGAAAGAGAGTTGCAGAGAGCGGTAGAGACAGGGAGGTCTTCCATTCATTGGTTCACTCCCCAGATGGCTGCAATGGCTGGAACTGTGCTGATCCAAATCTAGGAGCCAGGAGCTTCTTCCTGGTCTCCCACATGGGTACAGGGGCCCAAGGACTTGGGGCGTCTTTTTTTTTTTCCGACAGGCAGAGTGGACAGTGAGAGAGAAAGACAGAGAGAAAGGTCTTCCTTTGACGTTGGTTCACCCTCCAATGGCCGGCGCGTTGAGGCCAGCGCACCGCATTGATCCGAAGCCAGGAGCCAGGTGCTTCTCCTGGTCACCCATGTGGGTGCAGGGCCCAAGGATTTGGGCCATCCTCCACTGCACTCCTGGGCCATAACAGAGAGCTGGCCTGGAAGAGGGACAACCAGGACAGAATCCGGTGCCCCGACCAGGACTAGAACCTGGTATGCCGGTGCTACAAGGTGGAGGATTAGCCTATTGAGCCATGGTGCCCGTCCTGGGGCATCTTCTACTGCTTTCCCAAGCCATAGCAGAGAGCTGGATCAGAAGAAGAGCAACTGGCACTAGAACCAGCATCCATCTGGGATGCTGACTTCAGGTCAGGGCTTCAACCTGCTGTGCCACAGCACTGGCCCCAATTCTATTGTTTCTTTGTTGATTTTTTGGCTAGTTGATCTGTTTATTGATGAAAATGTGTTGTTGAATTCCCCCATAATTATTGTATTAAAGCCTATGTCTCCCTTTAGATCCATTAACATTTGCTTTAAATAGCCATGTGCCCTGGCATTGGATGCATATCATATCATTTTAGTCTAATCACAGCTTCCTATAGAACTGATCCTTTAATCATTACACAATGTCCTTGTTCTTCTCTTCTAATATTTTTGTCTTAGAGTTTATTTTGTCTGATACTAGAATCACTAATCTGCTCATTTTTGCTTTGTGTTAGTATGGAATACCTTTTTCCATCCTTTCACTTTCTCTATGTGTGTATCTTGGTGAGTGTGTTTCTTGTAGGCAAAAAATAGATGGGCCTTTGTTTTTTAATCCATTCAGCCAATCTGTATATTTTGATTGGAGGATTTAGGCCATTTATATTCAAGGTTATTATTGATAAGTGATTTTCCATAAATATTCTTATTGTTTGCTTTGGCTTTCCTTTGTACTATCACTAGGAGAATTTCTTCCTTTAGATTCTTTGATGATGCTGTCATTCTCTGTTTCTGTGTGTGCCACATCCTTAAGTATCATTTATAAGGCTGGGAAAGTGGTGACAAATTCTCTCAATTTCTATTTGTTTTGGAGGGTTTTCATTTTACCTTCATTTATAAATGAGAGCTTTGCTGTGTACATTATTCTGGTTGACAGATTTTTTTTCTTTTAGGACTTGGACTGTGTCCTTCCATTCTATTCTAGAATGTAGGGTTTCTGATGAGAAATTGGTTGTCAATTTAGTTGGAGATCCTTTCAAGGTAATCTAGCATTTTTCTTATGCATATTTTAGGATCTAATCTTTATGTTTTACTTTTGAACATTTGACTATAATATGTCATGGTGAAGATTTTTTTCTGATCAAATATATTAGGAGTTCTTTGTGCTACCTGTACTTGGATATTCCTAAGTTTCTCTAAATTAGGAAGTTTTCTGCAATTATTACAGAGATAGGTCTTCTTATCCATGATATCTTTTCACACCTTCAGGAACTCTTAAGACATGTATGTTTAATTGTTTGATAGTATCCCATAAATTGTCAACAGTATTTTTGGTTTTTTGAATTTCTTTTTCTTTTTTTTTTTGTCTGAGATTTTTCGAAAGATGTGTCTTCTAGCTCAAATATTCTTTCTTGTACTTCACTGAGTCTGTTGTTAAGGCTTTCCACTGTGTTTTTTATTTGACATACTGAATTCTTCATTTTTAAAAAAAATATTTATTTATTTGAAAGTCAGAGTTACAGAGAGAGAAAAGGAGAGGTAGAGGTAGAGGTAGAGGTAGAGGTAGAGGTAGAGAGAGAGAGAGAGAGAGAGAGAGAGAGAGAGGTCTTCCGTCTGCTGGTTCACTCCCCAAGTGGCCACAATGGCCGGAGCTGTGCCTATCCAAAGCCAGGAGCCAGGAGCTTCTTCCAGGTCTCCCAGGTGGGTGCAGGGGCCCAAGGACTTGGGCCCGCTTCTCTTGCTTTCTCAGGCTATAGGAGAGAGCAGGATCGGAAGTGGAGCAGCCAGGATTTGAACCGGTACCCATTGTGATGCCGGCCCTGCAAGGGGTGGTTTTACCTGCTGTGCCACAGTGCCCTCCCCAAATTCTTTATTTCTAATACTTCGGTCGGTATGAGTTCTCCTCAATATCTCTGTCTCCTAGCAGAATTTCTCACCCATGTCATGTATGGATTGCTTTAACTCATGTATTTACTTGTCTGTGTTTCTTATGTCTTATGCTCATTGTTTTGAATTTCTTTTTGGGCATCTAATCAATCTCTTCATCTTCATAGTCTAACATTGAAGTGTTGTTATGTTCCTTTTAGGGAATTATGTTGTCTTCCTTGTTTTTTTTTTTTTTTTATATCTCTGCATTTACTTTTAGGCATTTGTAAAAACACTTGTTGGTTTTCTCCTCTGAGGGCTTTTTTCTTTGAAATGTGCCTTTGTGGCTTAGTGGAGTGTTTGCTCCTTCTCCTTCTGTGGATATCCAGAGGCATGTGCTGGGTATGGCCAGGGAGCTCTGACTACTGCTCTGGGAGGGACAAGAGTCCCGAGTGACACCCAAGTTAGGCATGATAGATATGCTATCATCAGCAGGGAGGGTATGATCAGATTGGCTGGCATGTTCAGAGTCTCAGCTCCTATTTGCCAAGGTACACCAACTGCCCAGGCTGAGCCCACAATGCCTGTGCACTCTGTCCACTGAGGCACACCAACCAAAGAATCTGTGCCGTCCTCGGTGTGAACACAGAACCCTCTCTGATGCCCACCTCAGCACTCAGGGAACTCTGAACCTCTGCAGCCAGACCCAGTGATTGCCCAAAGACCTAGCCACACCCCATACCCTATTGCACACTCACATGATCGCCACAGTCAAGGGGACAGGGGCTCCACTCTCAATCCTCTGAGCCTCCCTGTCCAAGGACAAAACCACAGTACTCCCAGAACCAGCTCCTGCCCAACAGAGTTTGGTTGGTGCTCTACGTTGCTTGTTGAATCTGGGAAGTGATATGTGAAATGGTAACTCATTGTCTTCATTCCCAGTATCATTGGTGAAGAAGTTTGTCTTTTCAAATCTTTATTTGCCATCCGATGTGCTGTTCTGTGAAATGCCCGAACACATCCTTTGCCCATTTCTGTAACTGGTCCTTGGTTTTTTTCTTACTGATATGTGTAATTGCTAAGTATGGTCTTCTTACAATCTATTTTGGATTATAGGAACTTTGAATATGTTTTCCTGTCTTCAAGTTGTTTGAAAAAATATGAGTGGGATTGTTGCTCTATGGAAGTTTTAAATGATACCAACCTGAGATCTGAAATAAGATAAAACTCACCAAAATCATGCATATTTCCCACGTTTTTGTTATATAAGCACAATCCTACTTGTGTTAACAACTAAAGTTTAGGATGACCCATTAGGACAGATGGCAAAAGAACTAAAGAACTGAAAAGAACTAAACTTGCCTCCCCAAATATCTTACATGCAACAGCCAGGGGGAGAGACTTAGTGGGGGCTAAAGCAGTGGAGACCTCAAGTCCTTTGTCGCTAGCAGGAAAAGAAATTGTGAATCTATTCTCAGGCATTGAATAAACCCTTATGCTATAGTGAATATTTTAAAAAATGACTCTTTGGAAGCCTGTGGACTAGATTGCAAGGACATAATTTTTTTTAAAGATTTATTTATTTATTTGCAAGTCAGAGTTACACCAAGAGAGGAGAGGCAGAGAGAGAGAGAGAAAGAGAGAGAGAGAGGTCTTCCATCCGATGGTTCACTCCCTAGATGGCTGCAATGGCCGGAGCTGTGCTGATTTGAAGCCAGGAGCCAGGAGCTTCTTCCAGGTCTCCCACACGGGTACAGGGGCCCTAGGACTTGGGCCATCTTCTACTGCTTTCCTAGGACAAAGCAGAGAGCTGGATCAGAAGTGGAGTGGCCGGGTCTCGAACCAGTGCCCATATGGGATGCCGGCGCTTAGGCTAGGATGCTAACCTATTGCACCACAGTGCCGGCCCCTAAGGACATAAATTTTAATTTCCTGTAACTTTGTGTATACCTTCCCCGAACAACAGAATGGACCATGAGGTCATGCACTTTATGTCCATTCCAACCGGGTACTGGCTCTGTTTAACTTCCATTGACTAATATCACTGGGTTTCCTACTGTAAAAAAAAAAAACTTCTGGGGGTGGTGCTGTGGCATAGTGGTCTAAGCCTCCACTTGCGGCACCAGCATCCCATATGGGTGCCAGTTTGCTCCTCTTCTGATCCAGCTCTCTGCTATGGCCTGGGAAGGCAGTAGAAGACGGCCCAAGTGCTTGGGCCCCTGCATCCACATGGGGGACCCAGAGGAAGCCTTGGGCTCCTGGCTTTGGATTGGCCCAGCTATGTCTGTTGTGGCCATTTGAGGAGTGAACCAGTAGATTGGAGACCTCTCTGTCTCTCCAACTCTTTGTAACTCTACCTCTCAAATAATAAAAATATTTTTAAAAACCCAGAATTTCCCACTTCTCCCCAATAGTAACCAGTTAGACATACTGATAGAAAGTAAAATGACCCCAATAATAAAAATTACAGAATTCCCAGATTTAGCAAGAAACATTAAGCTAAGCTCTGTTGAGGAACGAAAAGATTTTAGTTATTGGCAACCGAGGATGTGATCCAAAGTGAGGACGATCATTGTTGAAAAGATGTCAGTTGCTCCAAATTAATATATATGCCTAACAATAACCACAAAAATTCTAAAGCATTTGGCAAAATAATTCTACGGCTCATCTGAAGAATAAACAGAATAGCCAGGAAACTTCTAAAATAGAGATTAATAAACTGTGACTGCCTTGTCAGATCTTTAATGTGTACAATGGACACCAAAGCACAAACCCAAAAAGCCCGATAATAAATAACTAAGTGATGAATGTGACTTTGGAAATTGGGAGGGATGGACAATTCAATAGAGATTGTGAAGTATTATTCAACCAATACGAAGGTAGATGACTAGTTCACATCATATGCCAGAATGGATCCCAGATGAGTTAAAGTGCACATTGTTAAATGAAACCATAAATTATCAAAAACATGTATAGTGATTTGAATATATATATATATATATATATATATATATATATATATATATATATATATAAACTTGTGAGGACAGTTGACCTCTCTAAGAAAAACCAGAGAACATAATGGAAAAAATCAATATACAAGATTATGAAAGTTCTTCATGGTCATAATGATGAGGATAAATGAAGTTGAAAAACAATTAGTATCTTATCTTTATCCTTATTATGCAAATAAGCCTCAAGTCTCAAAGGGTGCATAATGAACAACTGAAAGAGTTGTAGCATAGGCAGAGGAGGGCGGCATGGAAAAGCATCCACTTTTTACATTGCTCATTTTATAAATATTTATTTCTGACATGTAGAGAGGGAAAGAGACATCTTTTATCTGCTGGTTCACTCCTCAAATGTCTACAGCACTATGGCTAATCCAGGCCAAGACCAGGAGCCCAGTACTCAAACATGGGAGACCCATGTGCATGGCAGAAATCCAACTATTTGAGCCAACACTTGCTGCCTTCTAAGGCAGATGTTAGTAGGAAGCTGGAATTGGAGTGGAACCAGGGCTGGAGCCAAGGCATCCATGGCAGGTGTCCCACGTAGAGTCTTGCCCACTGTGCAAAATGCCTGCCCCTACTTTGTGCATCTTAAAGAAGAAAAAAATGTGATGGAATTATGGTTAATTTTTATCTTTTTTCTCTTGCTGTGTTTCCCAGTTGTTCTTTGTTTTTTATTTTTCTAATAATAAACACAGACTATCAGGGGAAAAAATCACTTTTAAAGTAACTCTAGGGCTTTAAATTAGGCTTAAGGCTACAGTAACTCTAAGACAGAAACTTAAAAATTAATTTAAAAGAGATAGTTATCCCAGATGAAAATAGGTGAAGGGTTGACTATTAAAAAGGCTGTTTATAAGGGAAGTAAAATTGGCCTATAGAGAGATAATAAAATATATTTTATTTTACAAGTAATCAAAAACATCCAAATTAAACTAATCATGAGCTATCACAGTGTTCTTGCAAAGCTGGCAAAGATGAAATTGAAAGACAAGATTTTGAGTTGGCAGGGGTTTGAGGAAACATGCTCACAGGCAGGGCTACTGGGAACACCCATGTGTACAGTAATTCTAATAGGCAGCTTGGCAAATACATCAACAGCCTCCAAATGTGCTACATGTTCACCCCAACCTTTGTCTTTGGAATTTTTTTTCCTAAGAAAATAAACAAGTGCACAAAGACTATCAAGGTATTGTTTGTAACAGTGAAAGTTGAAAATCCTATAAATATTCATCAATAAGGGAAAAGATAAGGAAACAGTACACAGCTACAGATATTCAATATACTATTCAGTCCTCAAATAATTATGTAGAATCAAATGGAAAGATGTCCATAGAAGAGTGGAAAAGGCAGCCAATAAAACAAAATCTATAATATAACTTTTGAAAAAAAATATTTATTTAAAAGGCACTCTGTGTGGAGGGGTGAGGAGATCCTGCTGGTTTACCTCCCAAATGGTCGCAGTGGCTGGGACTGGGCCAAGCCAAACCCAGGAGCCAGGAACTCCAGCCCAGCTTCCCATCGCCCAAGCAGGGGCCCAAGCATTCAGGCCATCTTCTGCTGGCCACTAAGGCTCATTAGTGGGGATCTGGTTCAGAAACAGAACAGCTGGTACTGGAACTGGCTCTGGCAACTTGGTTTAATGCACAATGCCAGCCTCAGTGTCACATTTTTGAAAGTGTACAGTGTGTGTGTATAAAAGCGAGAAAAATCTCTGGAAAGAAACGTCTCCCCCATCCCTTCCATTTTTAGGGCAGTTCTCTCTGGGTGGCGGATTAAAGGTGATCTTGTGTGTTTTATTTTTTCTTTTATATTTCCTTTATTTAAAAGTTATTTATTTGAAAGGGAGGAAATTGGGGTGGGGGAAGGAAGATGGGAAGGAGAGAGGATCCTCCATCTGCTGGTTTACTCACCAAATCCCTATAGTATACTAATATAGAGAGCAGGGCCTGGTCTCCCACATGAGTGGCAAGGACTCATGTGCTTGACCCATCATCTGCTGCCTCGCAAGGTGCACATTAGCAAGAAGCTAGATGGGAAGAGGGAGGCTGGGACTCGAACCCAAGCCCCCTGCCATGGGAGGAGGGCATCCCAAATAGTGTTGAGATCACTAGGCCAAATGCTTGCCCCTATTTTTAAATACTTAGAGTAACCATACAGTAGTTTAAATTCAGGTAAAATTAATGCTAAAGAAAAATAACCCCACCATCTCTGACACACATCATCCATTTTGGGGTGTTCAGATTCTAGTTTTGTTTGTCATTCTTAGGTCTAAGTGTTAAGCATTGTAGCTTCTGATTCAGATACAACTGTGATGGGCCCAGTTGATGAGAGGGGTGGCTTTGGCCAAGGCTCAATCTCTCTAATGTTCAATTTACTTATATGTGGTATAGAGATATGAAAACTATTTCAGAGGAATAGCCTTTATAGGAATAAATAGGATATATTATAGGAATATAGCCTTTATAGGAATAAATAGGATATATTATAGGAATAAATGAGATATTGAAAAAATATGGGCACCCCTAACTGCTCTGAGGCCCAGGGGAGAATATACATGGAAGCCATCATCTCCAGTGTTAAATGAAAAGGAACTTCAAAAAGTTCTCAGGAAATGGAATTATAAGTTTATTTTGGTACAAAAATATTTTGTAATGCATGCAAATGAATGGTTTTCAAGATATTCATGAAAATGCATATTATAAAAAGATTCTCAGGGCCAGCACTGTGCTGTGACAGGTTAAGCTGCCTCCTGCAAAAACAGCATGCCATATGGGCGTGGGTTCGAGTCCCAGCTGCTCCACTTCCCATCCAGCTCCTTGCTAATGTGTCTGGAAAAGCAGAGGAAGATGGCCCAAGTGCTTGGGCCCCTGTATCTATGTGGAAGACCCGGATGAAGCTCCTGGCTCCTGGCTTTGGCCTGGCCCAGACCTAGCCGTTGCAGCCATTTGGGGAGTGAACCAGCAGATGGAAGATCTCTGTCCATCTGTCTGTCTCTCTCTCTCTCTCTCTCTGTAACTCTGCCTTTCAAATAAATGAAATATTTTTTTTTTTAAAAAAGAAAAGATTCTCTGTGGATCTTAAAAATGTTTACACTAAAATAATCTTATCTTAATTTAATTTACTTCCATGAAATTTTTGAAGCCTCCTCATAGAATACCATTTCTCTTCATAGGTATACCTTCATATTCCTAGTATGTTTTCATAACAAAACTGAAAATTTGGTGTAAAGCTGTAGTTTTCCATGTATCAGAACTGGCAAAATATCAGCAACCACTGAATTTAATTATAGTTGTACACGTGTGACTATTTTGTTAATGACTTACTCATGTTTGTAGGAAAAATAAAGAATACATGTAATTAGTAAATAATTATACATTTGTTCCATAACACTTATTTTTCTTGCCTTCGCTTCATGTTTATTGCTACACATGGTGACTCCCTCATATTATTCTCATAAAAAATTTTTTTACCTAATTTATCTTCCATGGCAGTAAATACCTGAATAAAATTAAAATGTAGCTTCAGGGGAGAGTGTTGCGGCCCAGCAGGTTAAGCACTTCTTGGGATACCCACATCCCATGTTAGAGTGAGTCCCGCCACGCCAGGCTTCTGATCCAGCTTTCTGCTAGTGTCTCTGGGAGGCAGCCCCTGAAAGCCCATGTGACCGGGTTTCTGCCACCAACACAAGTCCTTCAAGGGGTTCCTGGCTTCTGGCTTTGGCCTGGATTAGCTCTGGCTGTTGCAGGCATTTGATGAGTGAACCAGTGTATGCAGATCTCCCTCTGTCTCCTCTCTCTCTACTCTACCTTTCTTTCTCTCTTTATTTTAAATTTAAGATATACAAATTCCATGCATTTTATATATACAGATTTAGGAACACAGTGATGCTTCCTGGCCTACCACACTCCCTCCTCCTTCCTCTCTTAGTCCCTGTCTTGATTTTTACAATGATCTACTTCCAGTTTACTTTATACTCATTAGATTGACCCTGCACTAAGTAAAGAGTTCAACAAATAGTAAGAAGAAATAAACACTGTTCCTCAACAGTAGAGACAAAGGCTATAAACAAACACCAAATCTCAGAATGTCAATTTTACTCATATACATTCTATTTTTGGTACTCTATTACTTACCACAGATCAGGTACAATTGGAAACCATTATGCTTGGTGAAATAAACCAATCCCAAAAGACAAGTGCCATATGTTTTCCCTGATCTGTAGTACCTACTCTGCTTTTCGACTCCATCAATACATCTTTTAAAAGATGTAACTTCATTCACAGAATCACAATCTACATACATATCAATTTTAAAAGTGTACTATTGGGAATATTAAAATTTTATATTTTTAATTCATTGTCCCCTAGTGCAAACTCTTCTCCCTCTCTTTGGCTCAAAGCTCCTGGTCATGGTGGCTGGGCAGGTGAGGCACCTGTTCTGGCTATTCACTCCTGCTTTGTGAAAGTCTCCAGTCTTACAGCACAGCCTCAGGATCTGCCCTAGAAACTTCAGGTTGTTTTTCTCTATGCATCTCTGTTTCTGGTGTGTCCCTGATGGAGCCGGCATGTCTGTGCCTGACGGGAGTAGACAAGGGGACAACCATTGGCTTCCATATTATTTTGCTGCCTACATCTTATTCATTGGAGTTTGCTTTTTTTTCCCCAAAGATTTATTTATTTATTATTTGAAAGGCAGATTTACAGAGAGGCAGAGGCAAAGAGAGAGAGAGAGGTCTTTCATCCACTGGTTAACTCCCCAAATGGCTGCAATGGCTGGAGCTGGGCCAATCCAAAGCCAGGAGCCAGGAACTTCTTCTAGGTTTTCCATGTGGGTGCAGGGGCCCAAGGACTTGGCCATTTTCTACTGATTTTCTAGGCCATAGTAGAGAGCCGGATTGGAAGTCTCAAAATGGGGCTCCTATGGGATGTCAGCAGTGCAGGTGGTGGCTTTATCTGCTAAGCCACAGCACTGGCCTCTAGAGTTGGCTTTCTTTTCCATTTTCCATTTCTTCTTTTTTCTGGTAAAGCTAATACTTTAAAATTCAGCTGATGATTGCTTATTCATGAGTGTGGCTCAACAAAAGGACTTCTCCTAAAGGCTCCTCTGTGATGTGGACTGCACTCACGGGGTCACTGTGCCATTCTGCTTCCTTGGCAGTCTCAGGAGCAAGTTCCTTGCTGAGCAAGGACCCCACGCCCAGTGCTGCAAGAGGCCCACGGGGCTGCTTTGAGGAAGGCTTGCTGGGGTGAAGGTTTATACACACACACACACACACACACACACACATGTATAATATATGTATATATATATTTTATTTGACAAAAAGAGTTAGATAGTGAGAGGGTGACAGAAAGGTCTTCCTTCCGTTGGTTCACCCCCACAAATGGCCATTACGGCTGTGCCAATGTGAAGCCAGGAGCCAGGTGTTTCTCCTGGTCTCCCATTCAGGTGCAGGGCCCAAGCACTTGGGCCATCCTCCACTGCCTTCCTGGGCCACAGCAGAGAGCTGGACTGGAAGAGGAGCCACTGGGACTATCCGGCGCCCATATGGGATGCCGCCACAGCAGGTGGAAGATCAGCAGGCGGAAGGTTAACCAAGTGAGCCATGGCGCTGGCCCCTACGTGGTGAAGGTTTTGAGACACTCTGTATGGTCTCTCCACAGCCCTCCCCAGCTCCCTGCTCCTCAACACCTTGCAATTGCTTGGTTCCTCTCCCTAAGGCCTTTTCAAAAGGCCTCTTGTGTGCACATCCTCCCAGCTTTCCACACTGTGGATTCCGTCAAAGGCTCAGCAGCCCTGGGAAGGGAGGAATGACCACGAAAGAAATCCCAGCTGGAGGAAGGTTTGCTTTGGCAGCTACTTCATTGTTCTGTAGGTAGGAGGTGCCTGCTGCGTCCTCTGCAGCTCTCTGGCCCTCACAGCTCATTACAGATGTTTTCTTTTGGTCTGGTTCCTTCCGGTCCCTTTGGAAGCTCTGAGCCCCCACTTCAAGCGGGTTTATGTAAATTTCCCAAGGCCTCAGCTGCTCCTGCCTCCACTGATCCTTTATCTATTGCCAACACAGGATTTTCCTAATCTTGCCTGAGCCACATAGTCTACACGCAAGAGGGGAGGGCTCAAATACTGAGAAGGTGGGGCCCTTTGCTCCTTAGTTCTGCGATGTATTTCAAAGCAATGGAGGGACCTGCCCATCAGAGAGCTTGTCCCACCACAGCGCTCAGGAAGTACTTGCAGTTCTCTGCCAAAATCCTAAAACCTGACATTAAATAGTGTTGCTTTGGGTAGAGGCTGCAAATTTTAAAAATTAAAAAAATATTGGGTGAACCAAACCAATGTCTGACTGAACTCACCCCACAAACCACCACTGGCTCAGGGTCCTGGCTGAGCTGTCTAAACTGGCAATTCTTTGACCTGCACCGGAGTGTTTATTTAACATGCTTTTGAAAAGGCCTGAGCTATGGAGTCCAAAAATCTGTCTGCACAGCCCCCAGGGCAAGTGCCTGCTTAGACATCCTTGGGTGTGTCTCTATCAGCGGAGACTGGAGATACAACCCAGTTTCTGCTGAAGCAATGGGGCCCTTGAAACTCCCCTGTATTTCCTTGCAGACCATTCAAGAATCCACTGCCTGGCTGGGTCTCTTGCTGCCACTACTCTCAAGAACATTCAGTGGGTTGGGAGGTGACAACGCAGGACACCCATTGCTCATTTTGCTTCTCTGCAGAAGCTTGATCACTTCCAGGCTGCCGCCTTCCCCTCCCACTGTCTCACTCGCATGGGGGAAATGTCAGAGCAGCTGGAAAAACACCAACTGCCCAAGTTAAAACAACAAAGACCTTCACTGGGGCCTCAAGCTTCTTGATGATGAAGGATTGTTTTCTTTCAGGAAACAATCCCACAGAGCCTATGGCACCTGCTGAAAAACACTTCCTGCCGGTGTGATATGATTTGAGAACAAAAATCCACTGTGGTACTTTGTCAGTGCTCTGAAATGGTCAGCAGGGACCTTGTTGTAGGTTTGCATTCTCTCTGCACTCAGAAAGAGACAGGGCAATGAGTGACCTATGTGAGGCTCTGCCCATGCAAATTAGAGCAAGACCTGGATCAGCTAGACAATTTCCAGGAGTCTCAATCTGGGGTGTATGTGTGCACTGAGAAAGCACTAGAAGTCTACTGGAAAGTGGAAAATGATACTTACCAAACTTCTTGTAGGGAAAGTACTGCATGAAACTCAGAAGAATGATATTCTTGAAGAGCCACTTGGCTGGGAATTAGAACCTCTGAGAGGCACCCATAGTTGGCCAACTACTGTCAATCCAAGGAAGGTGAGTGCAGTTAATCACCAAGTTTTTGTTTTCTTCGGTTACAATCAGGGCAGAATTTCTGGGTCAACAGAGGAGACTCTGGGATCTGCCACCCAAGTCCTCCTGGACTTGGCACCTCCATCAAATACTGAATTGAATCTTCTGGAACCTTTAAAAAATGTCTGAAGAAGTGCCAAAATTTTAACTTGCATCTGGCTGAAACCCCGGATCCCAGTTGTTGGCCTTCTTGACAATTGCACTGGATCCTGCTGTGAGGGTAGCATTGGTCATCTGGAGTTTTTAAATTTAGGTGAGTTGGTGTGTCTTGGTTCCAGAGCTACCTCCTAGGGTGTGAGTGGCAGGTGAGATCTCAAAACCAGCAAACATTTCAGGGACAAAAGAGGAAGCAGGCAAAATTGGCAACGACTCTGCCAATTTTCACAGAACATTGAGTCTAAAAGTCTAAACGAAGCTCTCTAGTTCTATAAGGGTCTCCAAAAAGTTCATGGAAAATGGAATAGAAAGATAAGTTTATTTTGTTGCAAACATTTTTGAAATCCATGCCTAGTTTTTCCAGTTACTTTTGGAAGAGTCTTTGTATTACCCCTAGCAGAGTCTCATCCTGACTCAACCCCCCCACCCCCAACCCCACCCCGCCGCCCCGAGATGCGTTGACTTTACAGAGAGAGCGTCCCAGCCCCACAGGTGCAGTCTTTCAGCACTGAGAAGAGAAGGCAAGTAGCTGTAGATGATAGAAAGCAATGGAGGGGAAAGGGCCTGGGGAAGGAAACTATTTTTCGGAGTTGCTGAAGAAGCATCTGGGCAGTGGGTAAGGCACTCTGTAGAGCTAACCGTGACGACTAACTGCTGTGATCCAAACAGTTGTGTCTCATGCTCGCCACACTTTCATGTGTTGAAACCTAATCACCAATGCCATTACGTTAAGTGGGGACTTCAGAAGGTGATCAGGACAGGAGAGCAGAGCCCACATGAATGAGATTAGCGCCATTTTAAAGAAAGGAGCTTGTTCCACGCATTCTGCTATGTGAGTGCACAGCTGGAGGGTGCCGTCTAGGAATAACATGGTTTCACAGGAAACTGAATCTGCTGGCACTTCTTAAAAAATATTTATTTATTTGACAGGCAGAGTGACAGACACAGGGAAAGACAGAGAGAGAGACAGAGAGAGAGAGATCTCGTCCATCTTCTGGATTACTCCCTAAATGATTGCAACGGAAGGGACTGTGCCAGACCACAGCCAGGAGCCTGGAACTCCATCCAGGTCTCCCATGTGGGTGGCAGGGGCACAAGTACGCAGGCCTTCATCCCTTGCTTTCCCAGCACATATCAGGGAGCTGGACTGGAAGTGGAGGAGCTGGGACTCAAGCTGATGCTCCAGGAGGGATGCTGGATCACAGGTGGTGACTTAACCCCCTCTGCTATATTGCTAGCCCCTCTGCTGCCTTCTGAGCTCAGTCTTCCCAACCTCCAGAACTGTAATAAATTTCTGTTGTTCAGAAATGACCCAGTCTAGGGTATCTTTTCCTAGTAACATAAACTTTTGTTAATTAAACATACAGACCTAAACAAAATGGAAGATAAATGATATGTTAGTAAAAATCTTTGTAACATGTGAAAAATACTTATTATTAAAATATAACAATGGTCTTTCAAATACATAAGGTAAGGAGAAACTCATCCATCAGAAAATGGACAAAGGACATAAAGAAGCAGTTCTCAGAAAAAGAATGGCAAAGGATAAATAAGAATACAGAAAAATATTCAACCTCACTATTCTTTTTTTATTTTTATTCTTTTTTTATTTTTTGCCAGACAGAGTTAGACAGTGAGAGAGACAAAGGGAGAGTTATAGATAGTGAGAGAGAGACAGAGAGAAAGGTCTTCCTTCCATTGGTTACCCCACAAATGGCCGCTATGCCCAGCACTGCGCTGATCTGAAGCCACGAGCCAGGTGCTTCCTTCTGGTCTCTCATGTGGGTGCAGGGCCCAAGCACTTGGGCCATCCTCCACTGCCTTCCGGGGCTACAGCAGAGAGCTGGACTGGAAGAGGAGCAACCAGAACAGAATCTGGCACCCCAACCAGGACTAGAACCCGGGGTGCCGGCACCGCAGGTGGAGGATTTAGCCAAGTGAGCCACAGCGCCGGCCTCAACCTCATTATTCTTAAAAAAATAACTGTTGGGGCCAGCGCCTTGGCTCACTTGGTTAATCCTCCGTCTGTGGCACTGGCATCCCATATGGTCACTGGGTTCTAGTCCTGGTTGCTCCTCTTCCAGTCCAGCTCTCTGCTGTGGCCCGGGAAGGCAGTGGAGGATGGCCCAAGTGCTTGGGCCCTGCACCCACATGGGAGACCAGGAAGAAGCACCTGGCTCCTGGCTTCGGATTAGCACAGAGCGCCGGCCATAGCGGCCATTTGGGGGGTGAACCAACAGAAGGAGGACCTTTCTCTCTGTCTCTCTCACTGTCTAATTCTGCCTGTCAAAATAAAAAAAAAATAACTGTTTTCCTTCTGGGTTTATTAAGGTATAATTGAAAAACAAAATTGTATTTATAATGTATAACATGTTTGATATATGTATGCATTGTGAATTGATTATGTATTAGTGTATTCATGTATTTGCATTAGAATATCCATTACCTCACAGACCTATTTCTTTTGGTGAATACATGTAAGATCTACTTTCTTATCAGTTTTCAAGATTGCAATACATTATTAATCATAGTGACTGACCAGGCTGTCCGATGAATCTCCTAAAATTCTCCCTGTCTGAAGCTGGGAGCCCTTCAGCCAGTGCATCCCATTCCTCCCCGCCCCATCCACTGATAACTAACATCCTACCCTGCATTCTACTCTCATAAACAGTGTGAAAATGTTCACCCCCCCATTTATATCCTTGACAGCACCTCTCTCTTCTAACAGATGTGAAGTGATATCTCATTATGAGTTTAATTTCTAGCTCCCCTGATGATAAGTGATGGTGAGCATTTTCTTCAAATGCATGTTAGCCATTTATGTCTTGTGAGAAATGTCTTTCTAGATCCTGTACTCATTTTTAAATAGTTTTTTTTTTGCTGTTGAGTTTTTTATTTAAAAATGTTTAAGATTTTCTTATTTGAAAGGCAGAGTGATGGCCAGCGCCGCAGCTCAATAGGCTAATCCTCCACCTTGTGGCGCCGGCACACCAGGTTCTAGTCCCAGTCGGGGCGCCGGATTCTGTCCCAGTTGCTCCTCTTCCAGGCCAGCTCTCTGCTGTGGCCCAGGAGTGCAGTGGAGGATGGCCCAAGTGCTTGGGCCCTGCACCCCATGGGAGACCAGGAGAAGCACCTGGCTCCTGGCTTCGGATCAGAGCCATGTGCCGGCCACAGTGCGCCAGCTGCGGCAGCCATTGGAGGGTGAACCCATGGCAAAGGAAGACCTTTCTCTCTGTCTCTCCCTCTCACTGTCCTCGCTGCCTGTCAAAAAAAAAAAAGAAAGAAAGAAAGAAAGAAAGAAAGAAAGAAAGAAAGAAAGAAAGAAAGAAAGAAAGAAAGAAAGAGAAAAAGAAAGGCAGAGTGAGAACGAGAGAGAGAAAGAGAAAGAGAGAGATCTCCATCCAATGGTTCATTTCCCAAATGTTCCCAACAGCCAGTTCTGGGCCAGGCCAAAGCCAGGAGTCAGGAACCCCACCCAGGTCTCTTACATGAGTGGAAGCGACCCCAACGTGGGTATCTGCCTTCCTAAGTGAATTAGAAAGGAGCTGGATTTGGAAGCAGAGGAGCCAGGACTTGAACTAGTGCTCTGATAAAAAATGCTGGTGTCCCAGCAGTGGCTTAACCCACAGTGCCACAAGCCAGGCCCCCTGTTGTTGAGCTTTTTAGTTCTTTATATACACTTTCTGACATTAACCTCTTTACAAATGTAAAGTTTGCAAATATTTTCTCTAATTCTATAATTGGCTTTGCACTCTGTTGATTGTTTCCTTAACTGTGCAGCAACTTTTTAGTTTGATGAAATCCCAAATCCATTTTTATTTTTTATTGCCTGTGCTTCTGGGGCTATATCAAAAAAATCTTTTCCCAGATCAATGAAAGAAGCCTTTTTTTTAAAAAGAATTGTTTATCCATTTGAAAGTCAGAGTCACAGAGTGGCAGAGAGAGCCAAAGAGGGAGGGAGCGTGAAGGGGGGGAGAGATCTTCCATCCACTGGCTCACTCCCCAGACAGCCGCCAAGGCCAAGGCTGGGCCAGGCTGAAACCAGGAGCCAGGAGCTTCCCTCAGGTCTCACACATGTGTGCAGGGCCCCGCACACCTGGGCCATCCTCTGCTCCTCTTCCCAGGTCATTAGCAGGGAGCTGGACTGGAAATGGAGCAGCTGAGACGCAAACCTGCACCCATATGGGATGCCAGTGCCACAGGCAGTGGCTTCACCGCCTACACCACATCGCTGGCCCCAAGAGAAGTTTTATGCACACTTTCTTTTAGTAGTTTTACAGTTTCAAGCCTTATTTTTGGGTCTTTAATATATTTGGATTGATTTTTATATATGGTATGAGAGATATCATGAGGATATACAGTTTTCCAACATCAGTTATTGAAGAGACTATCATTTCCCCCACTGTGTGTTCTTGGCAACTTTATAAGGATCAATTGCTTGTAAGTGTGTGAATTTGTTTCTGGGTTCTTATTCTATTCTATTTGTCTATGTGTCTTTTATGCCAGTACCATGCTGACTTGATTAAGGTGGCTTTGTCGAAGGTTTTGAAATCAGGTATTGTGATACCTACAGCTTTGTTCCTTTTTCTTAAAATCATGTTGACTATGCTGTTTTATAGCTTCATAAAAATTTTAGTTTTATTTTTAAAGATTTATTTATTTATTTGAAAGAGTTACAGGGTTGTCGCTGTGGCGTAGCGGGTAAAGCTGCCACCTGCAGTGCCAGGCATCCCATATGGGCACTGGTTCAAGTCCCAGTTCCACTTCAGATCCAGCTCCCTGCTAATGTGCCTGGGAAAGCAGCAGGAAATGGCCCAAATTGTTGGGCCCCTGCATTCACACTGGAGACCTGGAAGTATCTCCAGGCTCCTGGCTTTGGATCTGCTCAACTCCAGCTATCATGGTCATCTGGGAATCAATGGAATGGAAGACCTGTCTTTCGCCCTCACTTCTTCTCTTTCTCTCTCTCTCTCTTTCTGGGTGTGTGTATGTGTGTGTTTGTGCCTCTGCCTCTCTGTAGCTCTGCCTTCCAAATAAATAAATAAATCTTAAAGAGAGAGAGAGAGAGAGAGAGAGAGAGAGAGAGAGAGAGATCTTCCATCCACTGGTGCTTCATCCTGGTCCATCTGGAGAGTGCACCCATTTGTGGTAGAATGAGAAGGCCATGCCAAGATGGCCACTGGCAACAGAGCCTGCCTGGCAACAGGTTGTGATTGGTTAGGGCATAAACTGCCCCTTGACCAAACTGGCTGCTTCTGCTATATAAGCTGCTGTACCAACTGAAATAAATGTCTGCAGGCTGTTTGCCTCTGGCCCACTTTCACCTGACTCCTGGGGTCTGTGTGGTGACTCCGTGTCTCTTGCCCCACTGCGCTCCTCCTCTTAGAACAAATCCACAGCAACACTCACAGATGGAAGCGTCAAGGTCTCCCACATGGGTATCAGGGGCCCAAGCACTAGGGCCATCTTCTGCTGCTTTTCCCAGGGCATTAGCATGGAGGTGGATCAGAAGTGGAACAGCCATATGGGATGCTGGCATTGCAGGTAGTGACCTTACCAGCTATGCCACAATTCCAGGCCCCCAATGATTATTTTTCTATTTCAGAGCAAAAAAAAATCATCATTGGAATTTTGATGGGATTACATTGAATCAGTATATTGTTTGCGTAGTATAGACACTTTATTAATTCTGAGGCAGGTGCTGTGGTGTAGCAGGTAAAGCTGCTGCCTGCAACACTAGCATCCCATAAGGGCAGTGATTTGAGACCTGGCTGCTCCACTTCTGATTCAGCTCCCTGCTAATGCACCTGGGAAAGCAGCAGAGGATGGACCAAGTACTTGGGCCCCTGCACCCAAGTGGGAGACACAGATGAATCTCCTGGCTCCTGGCTTTCACCTGGCCCAGCCTCAGCCATTGCAGCCACTTAGGGATTGAATCAGTAGATGGAAGATCTCTGTGTCTCTTCTTCTCTTTAAATAAATAAATAAATCTTTAAAATATATTCGTTCTCCCAATCTATGAACATAGAACATCATTGCATTTATTTCTGTCTTCTTCATTCCCTTTAATCGGTGCTTTATAGTTTTCAATGTACAAATTTCTCACCTTCTTGGTTAAATTTATTCCTAAGTTTTTTTTATTCTTTTTGATGATCTATAAACGGGATTGTTTTCTTGATTTCTTTTTTGGTTAGTTCATTATTGCTACTTTTTTATATGTTGATATTATGTCCTGCAACTTTGCTGACTTTATTAATTCTTACAGTTTTTTTTTAACTTGTAGAATTTTCCATCTATGAGGAAACAATAAAATTTGCATGAAAATGAATTTAAAAATTTGTTTATTTGGGGGTAAGTAATTTTGAAACCTCTGCATAAATTTTCATAATATGTATTTTCCATTAACTTTTTGAAGACCCTTGCCTAAGATCATGTCATTCATTAATGGAGATATTTTTACGTCTTCCTTTTAAATTTGAATGCTTTTTATCTCTTTTTCTTGCCTAATTTCTCTAACTGGGACTTCCAGTAACTTTGACTAGAAGGAACAAGAGTGATGGGCATCCTTGTCTTATTCCTGATCTCAGAGGGAGCGCTTTTAGCTTGTTGCTGTTGAGAATGGTTCTCACGGTGGGCTTGTCATGTATCGCATTTATTCTGTGGTGGTGCCTTGAGCCCACTGGAGCCTGTGTCTTCAGGTGTTGTCCTGGGGCCTGGATCTGAGGGGTCCATTCCCACCATGGAGTCCCTTGCAGGAGGCCTAGACCTGAGGCCACAGGGCTGACCTCGCTCTAGGGAAGGCCTACAACCTGGGGTCCTGGGAGCCGAGCTGGTGCCAGGTTTCAGTGGAATTGGACCTGATGCTAGGTTCTATGGCAAAGGCCAGTGCTCACTTCCCTCTACTTCCCCCAAGGAGAAAGTACTTTCCTCCACACTGTGCTACCTGGTCTTTAGGGAGGAATGATGCAGGTAATGTGAATCTTTACCTCCTGCCCTCCTCAGTGCATCTTTTCTTAGTTCTGTGCTGTATGCAGGTGCTGTAATCTCTCAACTGAATGTCTCACTGATGGCAGTGAGGTACTCTTCAAATGCAACACACTGAGACTAATGGTAATGAGAATAACATGTCAATGGCAAGGGTATGGGAAAATTGCCCCTATAGGAGACAAAAGTCATCTTTTTTCTTCACCATCACAAGGCTCATGGCTGACTTCTCTAAAACAAAAGACAGATTGACAAGAGAAAAATAGAACAAATATGTATGGATGCTATACACTATTTTAAAATCTGCTTATTTTTATTCATTTGAAAGACAGAGTGCTCTCTCTTATGATCTCTCTCTCTCTCTCTCTCTCTCTCTATATATATATATATATATATACACAATGTATGGAAAATATCTCTCTCTCCAGATCACAAATTCCATATTCTCAAAGCTGCTGAATTACAATACCAGGCAGAGTGCTCAGGGAAGGGACCCATTGGAGGGTAAAAGGTTCTCAGGGGTAATAAAATGAACTAATGATCCACACTGACATCATGAAGCTACCCATGGGTACACAACAGCCAAGTCTATTTCATTGGATTCATTCTCACTTTGGTGCTCTGATCGAAAATGTAGCCTCATGTTCTACCCAGTTTTTATTTACCAATTTGGATAATTTTCCACTCTACCTTGGTGTTTCAAATCCTTTTCCTGTGGGTAGAATCAGAGATTCCAAATTAGATGTGGCCAATTTAAGTTGCTGATTCATCCTCAAATGCTTGTAACAACCAGGACTGGGCCAGTATGAAACCAGGAACCAGGAACTCCATCCAGGTCTCTGGTCTCTTGCATGGGTAGCAGGAACCCAGGCATTTGAGCCATCAACTGCTGCTGTCCAGGATTGCATTAGTGGGAAGCTGGATCAGAAGCAGATCCGGGACTTGACCCTAGGTGCTCTGGGAGGAGATGCGGATGCCCCAAGCAGTGCCATAACCCACTGTACTACTATGTCTGCCCCCAACAAACATTTTACATGATCTAAAATCCTTCACAAATGAATACCCAAAGGCCCAGGGAAAATTATATATTTTTATGCTTGAGTATGATAAAGAATGTAGTCATATAGAAGCATGATTGAGCAAAATGAAAGGATGATTTAATGAGAATAAGGGTATAATTTAATAATAAGGAACTTACATGGCATGTTTATTTATATTTATTTATATTCTTTTCAGGTTCTCTGTGTAACACTCCTTCTCTCCATATGTAGGACAACTGTCACTTGATGGACTTCAGGGGGGAAGGTCAGAGAGACCTTTCTGCTTCTGTAGTTTTTTTCCATTTCTTTCCATTTAAAAAATGTTCAAGGCCAAATTGACTTGCTTTGAGGTCCTCATGTTCCGAGCCAGACTGCACTCATCTATCCCATTTGTGGGAGTGAAATGGGTATTTCTCTGTATCGAAACAACAATCTTAACACATGCCATTTGGCCCAGCGATTTTATTTCTAGGAATTTATGATAAGGGAATAATTAGCTAACTGTGAAATCATGTTTACATGAGGATAATTTTACATAATGATTTAAGACAGTGAAAAGCTGGAAAGAATCTAAATGCCTTAAAAGAAGGCATTTATATATAATAATATATACCAGTGATCAATATCTATAGAGTACTATTCTTGAGGAATCATTCTGAAGATGGATACTTATTGGGATGAAAATGTGCCAAACTGGAGTTTAGTGAGTTCTGATAGGATTAAACACAAAGTTGTGTGTGGACTGAAGCATGCAAATCCAAAGATTTTTCTCTAAGAGTGAAATTGGTTTCTTTGATGATTTTTTTGCTGTTGTTTTTTCTGGAATTCTGTCTGCACTGAGCATATTACACCATAGTAAGAACAGATAGTTCTTAATAATGAAAAAGGAGCAAGGTAACCCACATCTGTGTGGACTAGCCAGCTGGTGAGAAATGCATTGAGCTCCTATCATGATTTAAACAGATTTGAACTCACAGGTAAATCCTGGAGCTGATCATGGGGTCCTGTTCCTCCTCTCAGAGTTCTTCTCTTTATCTCTGGACTCCTTTCCAGGGCACATGGGGGACTCTCATCTGTGCCGTGTGTTGTGTTGGACCCCATGGAGAACACATAACCAACAGGGAAGAAAGAGCCTTTAGACACCAGCACAGACATGACCGGTTGCCCTACTTTAGTCTTTGACTTTTAGAAAGCTGTATGTATGAAATATACGCCTGCTGCCCTGCCTGCCTTGTTATTTATAGCTATTCTAATCAGAACCTTCCATACAGCAGCAACCGAAGAATTATTAGGGAGTCAGTTAATTAATAGAATTTATACAACCAGTTGCAAGAAAAATAGAGTAGGAAACTGTAAATCAACAAAGAAGTGTTTATTACTTGTAACGAAACTGTGATTACCCAGATTCATGATGTATATCCACTTTTAGAAGCAATTTCTCAGGCAAGAGAGCAGGAAAATATCCAATTCTTTACTGCCCCTTTGAAGTGCTTTTTTTTAGGTTTTCCTATTGGATATTATCTTTAATTAGTAACTTCACCTGACAGTCCACAAACATTTTCTTACATGTTTGTTAGAGTTAGCAGATTACAGGTTTCTATTGT
This sequence comes from Sylvilagus floridanus, assembly GCA_949820135.1. Taxonomy (NCBI): domain Eukaryota; kingdom Metazoa; phylum Chordata; class Mammalia; order Lagomorpha; family Leporidae; genus Sylvilagus; species Sylvilagus floridanus. The sequence goes on from OX463238.1 coordinate 73,892,946, forward strand.
ATCATCTCACTAAAAAAGGCTTGTACAAAGTTACTGGCAATGATATGTTGCCACACGCCTTTGATTTGCAGGGCATAGGAGTACAATGCACAGAGTATAACCATGGGATGTTTTCTTCCCTCTGAATTGAGTAGTGTTAAAATAGCACACTGAGTAATAGCAGCTGGTACCACAGTGCCGGTCTCTCACACATTCACATTGTGCCTCATCCTCAGGTCAGCGAGGACTCTGTATTCTATGAGGAATCTATGACAGACCTAGGACCTTTCCTCTTTGCCAGCTGCCAGGGGTCACTGGGGTAAAGTACCCTGGAGCACATGTGGGCCTCCAGAAATCATGGTTAAAAACTAGCATACATTGCTAAAAAAATTATGTTCATAGCAAGAGGTTGAATTCATTTAAAGAGGTAGAATGTGAAGTGAAGATTCTGAAATTAGACCTGTTTCAAATCCCTGCTTTGTTTCTTAATGGACATGTGGTCTTAATCTATATGAATTTTGGACTACAAAATACTTATAAGGTATATTAAGAGTTTTTTAAAAAGATTTATTTATTTGAAAGTTAGATTTAGAGAGAGAGAGAGAGAGAGAAATCTTTCATCCACCACTCTGCAATGGCCAGGACTCGGCCAGGCCATAGCCAGGAGCCAGGACTTTCACTCAGGTCTCCTGTGTGGGGTAGGGGCCCAAGTGCTTGGGCCACCCTAAGCTGCACTTTCCCAGGCTGTCAGCAGTGAGCTGGTTAGAAAGAGGAGCAGCTGGGACACGAACCTGGGACCCTATGGGATGCCAGTGTCGTAGATGGCAGCTTTAGTCCCTATGCCACAATGCTGGCCCCAGGTATATGGAGTTTTATGATGGATTATTCCAGAAGAATATGTTATTGTCTCATTTACAAATAAGAAAATGGACTCAGAAATGGAAGTATCTTGTCCTAAATCTCACAGAATAAAAACCCTCATCTTGTGATTCAGTGATACGGTGTACTTTCCACAAAACACATAAAAAATCTACCAACCAAACAGCAATAGAAAAAATGGGTTAAAAGGGAGATGGACAAAATGCTATTTGTCTGTGGGCCAAGCAGTTCTCCTACTCCTCACTGAACCTGTAGATCCAGTGTCATCTGTCCCTCAGCTACCCCTGGGCTGCAATGCTCTGCACATTGAACCATCCTCACAGACATCCCCGTGAAAAGGAGCAGTTAGCTGCTCTGAGTGAGGCCTCCCTCACCTTGACCCCAGGCACAACGTGATATCAGCCAACCCTCACTGAGCAGAGAAAATGGCAGGAGGGATGCACAGGATGTCTTCTTTCTATTCAACAGTGAAAGGGGTCTCCACTTGCAAACGTGTATTAAACCCAAATTATTTTGGCCACATCTAATTTGGAATCTCTGATTCTACCCACAGGAAAAGGATTTGAACACCAAGGTAGAGTGGAAAATTATCCAAATTGGTAAATAAAAACTGGGTAGAACATGAGGCTACGTTTTCGATCAGAGCACCAAAGTGAGAATGAATCCAATGAAATAGACTTGGCTGTTGTGTACCCATGGGTAGCTTCATGATGTCAGTGTGGATCATTAGTTCATTTTATTACCCCTGAGAACTTTTTACCCTCCAATGGGTCCCTTCCCTGAGCACTCTGCCTGGTATTGTAATTCAGCAGCTTTGAGAATATGGAATTTGTAATCTGGGATTTGCTTGTTCTATAATGTAAATGCTCTCATTTTCATTAAAAATATGCTTTAAAAAACTTTGGGGGGTACATTTGAACATGAGACCACATCAAGACTGAATTCTTTAGAGGGCCAAATGTCCATATCTCAAGTCTAAAATTCCCTTTCTAGATTGTTCTCTTGATAACATTACCACAATTAAAAGCTTGAGCTTCAAAGTTCTCAACTCACTTCTATGAGATTTCATATGAGTTATTTCCTTCTGTATGGGTTTGTTTCTTCATTTGCAGAATAATGGCAATAATTATACTTACTTTATAGATTTACTATGGGTATTCAAAAATTTCTAAGCTTAACAAACTTCATGTATCTCATATATACAGATTTAGAAACAAAATGATACTTCCCATCCTACCCTGCCTCCTCATCCCTTTCCTATTCATTCTTTTAATTTTTACAAGGATCTACTTTCAATTTCTTTTATATTCATAAGATTAACTCTACACTAAGTAAAGAGTTCAACAAATAGTATGAGAAAAAAACACTGTTTCTCAACAGTCAAGACAAGGGCTGGAAACAATCTTCAAATCTCAAAATGTCAGTTTCACTTCTCTACATTACATTTTAGGTACTCTATTCACTACTCCCAGATTGAGGGAAATATATGGTATGTGTCTTTTGGGGACTGGCTTATTTTACCAAGTATAATGGTTTCCAGTTGCATCCATTTTGTTGCAAAAGACAGGAATACAGGAATTCACTCGTTTTTACAGCTGAGTCATCTTCCATACTTTATATATACCACAATTTCTTTATGTAGTCATCAGTTTATGGACATCTTGGTTGATGCTATATCTTAGCTATCTTGACTTAAGTTGCAATAAACATAGGAGTACAAATAACTCTTTCATATGCCAATTTCGTTTTGTTTGGGTAAATTCCCAGGAGTGGGATTGCTGTGTCATATGGTATTTCTATTTTCAGATTTCTGAGATATTTCCATACTGTCTTCCACAATGGTTGTACAAATTTACATGTTCACCAACAGTGGATTAGAGTACTTGTTTTCCCCACATCCTTGCCAGCATTTATTACTTTTTTGATTTCTGTATGATAGCCATTCTAACTGGGGCAAGGTGAAGCCTCATTGTGGTTTTGATTTGCACTTCCCTGATGGCTAGTAATTCTGAGCATTTCTTCTCTTCACTTTGTTGAATGTTTCCTTTGTGGTATAGAAGCTTCTTAGCTTGATGTGCTCCCAGTTGTCTATTTTTTTTTCTTTTATTGCCTGTGTTTCTATGGTCTTTTCCAAGAAGACTTTACCTGTACCAATGTCTTACAGAACATTTCTCCAATGTTCTCCTCTAGTAATTTGATGGTATCAGGTTGTAGATTTAGATTCTTAATCCATTTTGAGTTGATTTTTGTATAAGGTGTAAGGTAGGGGTCTTGCTTCATAATTCTGCATGTGGAAATCCATTTTTCCCAGCATCATTTGTTGAAGAGACTGTCCTTTGTTGAGGTATTTGTTTTAGCTTGTTTGACAAAGATTAGTTGGTTGTAGATGTATGTATTGATTTCTAGGGATTCCATTCTGTTTCATTGGTCAACATGTCTATTTCTGTGCCAGTACCAGGCTGTTTTGATTATAATATAATTATAGTATGTCTTGAAATCTGGTATTGTGCTGCCCCCAGTTTTGCTTTTGTTGTTTAAGAATGCTTTAGCTATTTAGGGTCTTTTGTGTTTCCACATGAAAAATAGCCTCATTTTTCCCTAGGTCTGAGAAGAATGTCATTGGTATGTTGATTGGCATGGCAATAAATCTGTAAATTGCTTTTGGTAGTATGGAAATTTTTGATAATATTAAGTCTTCTAATCCAGAACCATGGAAAATGGAAAATGTTTCCATTTTTTTGTGTCTTGTGTGTGTGTGTGTTTTTGACAGGCAGAGTGGACAGTGAGAGAGAGAGAGAGAAAGGTCTTCCTTTGCTGTTGGTTCACCCTCCAATGGCTGTCACGGCCAGCGCACTGCAGCCAGCACACCGCGCTGATCCCATGGCAGGAGCCAGGTGCTTCTCCTGGTCTCCCATGCAGGTGCAGGGCTCAAGCACTTGGGCCATCCTCCACTGCACTCCCAGGCCACAGCAGAGAGCTGGCCTGGAAGAGGGGCAACCGGGACAGAATCCGGCGCCCTGACTGGGACTAGAACCCAGTGTGCCGGCGCCGCAAGGCAAAGGATTAGCCTATTGAGCCGCGGTGCTGGCCTGTGTTTTGTGTTTATTTAAGGTTTTGTAATTTTCGTCATAGAGATCTTTTACCTTCATGGTTAAATTCATCTCAAGATATTTAAATTGTATAGCTATTATGAATGTTACTGATGTTATAAGTTCTTATTCAGCCATGACATTATCTGTGTATACAAAGGCTATTGATTTTTTGTGTTAATTTTGTATCTTTTAATTTTATCAAACTGACTTATGAGTTAAGGGTATTTAAAAAAAGATTTATTCATTTGAAAGAGTTACAGATTGAGGTGGAAAGATCTTCTACCTACCAGTTTACTTCTCAAATAACCACAACTTCCAGGGCTGACCAGGTCAAAGGCAGGAGTCAGGAGCTTCCTCCAGGTTTCCCATGTAGGTGATAGGGGCCCAAGGTCTTGAGCAATTCTAAGCTCCCTTTTCCAGGCCACCAACAGAGAGCTGGATTGGAAACAGAGCAGCAAGGACATAAACTTGTACCCATATGGGATGCCAGCATTGCAGACAGTGGCTTAAGCCCCTACACCACAATGCCAGCCCCTATGTGTATATTTTTTAAGTATCAAGTTGTCTTTTTAAAAATTATTTATTATTTATTTGAAAGGGAGACAGAGACATACATCTGGTTTACTCCCCAAATGCCCACAATGGCTAGGGCTGGGCCAGGTCAACTAAATCTGGCTCTGCCACGTGGGCAGCATGAACCCAAGGGCCAAATCCATCACCTGCTGCTTCCTGGCGTGCACAGTAACAGGGAGCTGGAGTCAGAAGTGGAGCCAGGACTTGAACCCAGCACTCTGACATCAGAAATAGGCAACCCAAGTGGAGTCTTAACTACTGCATCCACCCATATTATGAGGATTTAAATCAGATGTGTGCAACATGCTTGGCGAGTCTTGCAAATAGTAACCATTCAAATATGTTACAGCTGCCATCATTCAACAAATGTTTATTGTTTTCCTACCATGTGCCACATGGTGTACTCACCATTGGGGACTGCAGTAGACAATAGAAACTGCTCTTCTCAGGAGGCCAAATGAGCAGTGCTTGACACAGAGTAAATGCCAAAGAACAATTAGCTTTGATGGTATTTAAAAAAAAAATATTTGAGAGGCAGAGACAGAAACAGAGAACTCCCATCCCTGGTTCACTTTCCAAATGCCCAAAATATCCAAAGCTGGGAATGCATTTCAGGTCTCTCATGTGGGTGGCAGGAACTCAATCACTTGAACCGATACTGCTGCCTCCTAGAGTCTGTAGTATAAGAAAATTGGAGTCAGGAGCTGGAACCAAGCATCAGACACAGACACACTAATACAGGATGTGGGCATCTTTACCACTAGGCCAAATGCCCACCTCTTTTTGCATGGTATTGATTTAAGCAAGTCGGTGCGAAGAATTACTAAATTAAGGTCTGAGCCACAGTACAAGCTCCCCACCTCGAAAAAGTAAAAGTCAAATTGATTTTGGGCCAATAATCTGAATTTATAAAAAGTTTCAACTGTTTGATAAAAAAGGCAACAAACAAATAGGAAATATTCAAAGACTTTGAATACAAGAATCACAGGAAAAATTACAAATAATAAAAAGAGAATGTATTAAAATAATGTAAAAATAAGATGATTGTACTTCCCACTTTCATGAGTTTTTCCAAACTTTCATTGAATATGTATCACTTTTATATGATTACTTTTTGATTATTATTTCCATAGAACTAGAACTTAAAATAGCTGTAATGAAGCAGATTACAATCCTTTCCTACATGTCTCCCATGTAGACAGAGATAAAAGTCTTCCTTCCATTGGTTCACTCCCCTAATGGCCGCCATGGCCAGTGCTGTGTGCCGATCCAAAGCCAGGAGCCAGGTCCCTCCCCCTGGTCTCCCATGCAGGTGCAGGGACCCAAACATTTGGGCCATCCTCCACTGCCCTCCTTGGCCACAGCAGAGAGCTGGACTGGAAGAAGAGCAACCGGGACTAGTTCCCGGCGCCCCAACTGGGACTAGAACCAGGGGTGCCGGCACCGCAGGCAGAGGATTAGCCAAGTGAGCCATGGCGCTGGCCCAAGTTTAAAGTTTTTAAGTATATATATATATATATATATATATATATATATATATATTCTATAAGAGTACGAAAGAAAAGTTAAATGCTTTATTGATATTGTTGTACCTGAGCCAGTGCAAACAGAGGAGCGCCACAGACTGATAAAATTTGATGATCCTTTATTACCAGCAGTGGAGAGCGGGCTCATGCCCTAAAGAACTTTCAATCCCTAAGCTCAAAGCAGCAGGGTTTATAACGGCAAAAACCACAAAATCAGAGGGGAATACATGGTTACTAGGGTCAACCTGACCTAAGGCCTGTGTGAAACTAATATCAATTACAATCTTGACGATAGGCAGATTACAATCTTAACATGAATCCAGGTGTAGCCTATCTGTTTTCAAGCTTGAGAGATCATGATAGGGGGTTTCTATGCTTTGCCAAGTGTGCTGTAGTGGACTGCTATTGTCTGAGTGCTTTAGATCATAGTTTCAGACCAGAATTTCACGAGGCAGGGGAGTGTCTGCTCAAGTTGGAGTCTCAGGTGCTCAAAAATGGAGTCCCTAATGTCAAGGTGTTACTTCAATATGAAAGGCTGGGGTGAGGGGAGAGAAAGAGAGATCTCTTATGTCTGCTGGTTCGTTTCCTAAATGTCTGAAATGGCTAGGAATCAGCAAGACTGAATCCAGAAATCAGGAACTCAATCAGGGTATCTCACATGGGCAGCAAGGATCCTAACTAATTGAGCCATCATATGTTGCCTACCAGAGTGAACATTAATAGAAAGCTGGAACCAGGATCAGAGCTGGGATTTGAACCCAGGCACTTTGATATGGAATGCAAGTGTCACAAGAAGCAATTTTTTTTGACAGAGTTAGACAGTGAGAGAGAGAGAGAGACAGAGAGAAAGGTCTTCCTTTTGTTGGTTCATCCCCCAAATGGCCGCTACAGTCAGAGCTGCGCCGATCCGAAACCAGGAGCCAGGTGCTTCCTCCTGGTCTCCCATGCAGGTGCAGGGGCCCAAGCACTTGGGCCATCCTCCACTGCCCTCCCAGGCCACAGCAGAGAGCTGGACTGGAAGAAGGGCAGCCAGGACCAGAACCTGGCGCCCATATGGGATGCCAGCGCCTCAGGCAGAGGATCAACCAAGTGACCCACGGTGCCAGCTCCATAGAAGCAGCAATTTAACTGCTCTCAACTTCTGTGCAATTGAGAGTCAAAAATAAATGGTATTTTGTGACCCAAGTAGCTTCTGTCCAGTAGGGTGACCTTATTTCCTAAGTGGCCTGGGACAGTTCCAGTCCATGCATGTTGTCTTGAAATTGTTATTTATCCAGTTTGGGCAATAAATTACATGGTTGCCATACCCATGAGTGGACGTCTCATGCAGTTTCAGTCCTTCCCTCCTTTCTCTGGCAAAAGCATCCTTCAGGCTGGGGAGTAGCCATCCTATGGGATTCCAGCATTGCTGACCCTGCTTCCATTTGCATTTCCCAGCTCCACCCTCTGTGTATGGACACATTCTTCAAGCCTAGCTAATTGCAGTATTCCGCATCTAAGACCACAGTTTGGGGTCACACATGTGGCCCAAGTTGAGACTTCCTGCGGGCTGTTTTACAGAAGCTATTTAGAAAAAGCTTTTACCTGGCTTTGCCCAGCTGGTCGGATGCAACCATTAGAGTGCCAGTGACTTTGCATCCTGCCATTAGGAAAAGCTTGTCTCAGAGTGACAGAGCTACAGGGACTTTATGGAGTCCCTATCCAGCCATACCCCAAGCCAGCTGCATCACAGCCTCCCTGAGCTATAGGGGAGGGAAAACATTCCCTCTATCCCAAGAGGGTTCCATAATTGAGTGTATAAAATAAACTGACAGAAGACACATTAACAGGAGAAAAGGCATACAAATTGGTTACATGTGCAGGGGCATCACACGAAAGAAAAATGAGGGCCCAAACACGCAGTGAGATTCAAGTCTTAAATACCTTTTTTGTGAGGAAAGAGGAGGGGAGAAGTCAGCAATTTAGGAGAGAGTAAATGGTTTTTGGAAAGAAGAATGGGCTCTGAGGATAGGTGACAGCCTGTGACAAAGTCCGGGAATAGCGGTAGCCTCCTCCTCTCCCGTGACCCCAAAGCAAGCATTCATGGTGATCAGAGAAAGCTTCTGTTTGTATCCACCCTTCCCTACGTGCCCTCAAAGGAACTGAACACCAAGGCAGCATATTTTGGGGTGGCATTTCCTGAATTCCTTCCAGCCTAAAACCACCATCAGTTGTACTGAGTGTTATCAGTGGCTGATGCACATTCTCCACCTTCTCCCCCCAAAAATACACTGCACGTTATATGGGATCCCATAAAGACAGAGCTTCCTAGTCTCCAGATGTTTCTAACAGAAAACAGAAACAACAGTAGAAACACTTACTAGTGTTTATTAACCAGAAAGAAATCAATGTTGCAATCATAATGCCAAAGAAGTTGGCAGGGATTTTTAAGGTAGAGCTCTTGCAAAATCCACAGGAGCTCTGGGGGAGGAGCGATGTGCTTGTTGCATGTTAATGGCTCTTTCTGAGATAGGAACCTGCAACAACCAGCCTCCTGGTTATGAGTGGCTTATCTGTAAGATGTTGTCTAATTCTCTCCGCATCCCTGAGCCAACCCTACCCCTTCGCTGTGCCTCATCCTGGATGCAAGAGTTGTGTGGGGTAAGGCTCTGCGATGAAGTGAGACAGCCGTTTTGCACATGACTTGGTAATTTTTGGGAGCTAAAAATTTAATCACTTTCAGGCACCTCAAAACATCCCTGAGTCAAAACACCTACATCAAGACAGCAGCTTCAAAGTGCCAGCTCTTTGCTGCCTCTCAGTCTGGCCTTGCCCTCAAAACTTAGTTTTCCATCCAGCCTGCTAAGGGAGTTTTAGATGATACAGATCTGAAGGAATCACAGCCGTGTTTAAAGCCTCTCTGGCTCCTGTTTTCCATCTTCCGTCGCTTCCCTTACATGGCTTTCTAGCTGCAGTGATAACCAAGCCACGTACAGCTCTGCAACTGCCTGTGAGTCATGGCCACAGGCCTTTGCCAACCCCTCCCTCTGCTTGGGGGCCTTTCTGCTCTGTCCTGTCTGATGGAGCCCTCACATTGGGTTATTTCATCCTGTGCCTCCCAGGAGGGAGGGAGTTAGGGATTTCCTGCCATGGGCTCCCACAGCATTCTGTGCTAATTCTGTACTATCCCACAAACTCTTTCAGTGGGATTAGTTACTCCCCTGTTTGTCTCTCTCACTTGGCTGTGAGATCCTAAGGAGCAAAGGATGCAGATTTTTTTTTTTTTAATCTTGGTAGCCCTTGAACTTGACATAATATATCACAGGCAGTGTTCAATAAATGTTTGTTGAATGAGCAAATGAATATACTTGTGAATAAATGAATAGTCAGTTGAATAAAAGAAGCCAACCATTATAAGATGGTAATATGGGGGGGGGGTCCTCTCATAGATACTCAATTTCCGATTTGTTAATATGGCATTTGAAGTTGTTATAGTTTCTTCACTTCTACACAAGGAGAAGGGAAATCTGTGTTGCCCTTTGGGGTATGGGAAGAAAGTCCTGTTCATTCAATGGTAGCTAATTTGCCAAAACTTTAAGGATTCCAATCTCACTGAGATTGGATTTCTTGTATATTGAATGAGATAACACTACAAATATGTAGCATATGATATAAACCATATACTACACCTAAGCATGAAAAACCTCAGCTGTTTTTCTTAGGAGTCAGCAGGTAATGGTTCAAGTGACTGGATTCCTGCCACCCATGTAGGAGATCCAGATGCAGTCCCTGGCGTCTATCTTCAGCCTGGCCCAGCCCCAGTCATTGCAAGCATTTGGCAAGTGCACCAAAGGATGGGAACTCTTCTATCTCACAAGTAAAATAAATGAATAAATAAAATTTAAAATACTAGCTGCTGTCATCGTGAAGGAACCAGGCTGAGTAGACATACAGCAGTAGAGCAGAGAAGTCGAAGCTGCCTAGCTTTGCATCCTGTTTTCACCACCTGCTGGGTGTTGACCTCTGAAAACGTGACAGGCTTTCTGAGTGTTAGGTTCTTCATCTGTAAACTGAAGACATAGTCATTTGAGGAGTGTCTATTGAACGTTTCCTCTGTGTCAGGAATTATTCTAAGTGTCTGAGATCTACACTGACTAAAAAAGAAAAACTATTCCTGCCTTTGTGGGGTTTATATTAATTTTAAAAAGTGAAATTTTAAAACTTGGACTGTTTTGGAAAATTTATTTTTTTACTAAGTAATATACATATTTATGGGGTACAGTATGATATTTCAATATAACTACAAATGGGTAATGATCAGATCAGGTAATTTGCATATCCAGCACCCCAAACATTTATTATTTCTTTGTGTCAGAAGCATTCAAAATCCTTTCTAGTAGCTATTTTGAGATAGTCAATGACTTTTTGTCAACAATAGTTATCTTACTGTGCTCCAGAGCATTAGAAGTCATTTCTCCTATCTAGCTGCACCTCCGTATGTACCAGCCATCCCCTCTCCACCCTTTTCTTCTCCACATCCTTCTCAACATCTGATACTCTACTATTGTATTCTCAATTTCTATGAGATCAACTTTTTAGCTTCCACATTTAAGTGAGAACAAGTGGTATTTGTTTCTCCTTTTCTGACTTCTTTCACTTAACATGTTGTCTTCCAAATCCACCCACATTACTTCAAATGACCGTGTTTATTTCTTTTCATAGATAGATAATATTCTATCATGTATACATGTATCTATCTATCTATCTATCTATCTATATCACATTTCCCTTATCCATTCATCCGTCAATGGTTGACTCCATATCTTGGCTACTATGAATAGTTTTGCAATAAATAATGAGAGTGCAGGTACTTCTTGAATACTCATTTCATTCCCTTTGGATACATACATAGTAATGGGATTGCTGGATTATATGGCAGTTCTATTTCTAGTTTTTAGGGAAAACTCCATATATTTTGTATATTTACTGTATAAATTTTACAAAATAGTTTATGTCTCTGTTTTTTCAATAAGAAAACCTCACTATTCAGTTTTTTAAATAATTTTAATCTGTGCCCTCATCAACATTTGCAATTTTTTGGTCTTCTTTTATTATACCCATCTAACTAGGGTGAGATGATATCTCATTGAAGTTTGATTTGTAATTCTCTGATGATTTTCATACATTTGTTGGCCCTTTGCATATCTTCTTTGGAGAGTTATTCAATAGATCACTTTCTCATCTTAAAATCAAATTACTGGGGCTGTCATTGTAGCAAAGCAAGTAAAGCCACCATCTTCAATGCTGGCATACCATATGGGCACTGGTTTGTGTCCTGGCTGCACAATCCAGTTCCCAGCTAATAGTCTGGGAAAAGCAGTGAAAGATGGTCCAAGTGCTTGGGCCTCTGCTACCCATGTAGAAGATCTGGAGGAAGCTCCTGGCTCCTGGCTTTGGCCTCGCCCATCCTGAGGCTATTCTGGCTGTCTGGGGAGTAAGCCAGCAGATGGAGGATCTCTCTCTCTCTCTCTCTCTCTCTCTCTCTCTCTCCCCCTCTCCCTCTCCCTCTCCCTCTCCCTCCCTCCCTCCCTCCCTCCCTCCCTCCCTCCCTCCATCCCCCTCCCTCCCTCCCTCCATCCCCCTCCCTCCTTCCCCCCATAACTGTGACTTTCAAATAAAAGAGATAAATCTCTGTTAGATGAATAGTTGGCATATATCTTCTGTTTCATCAGTTGGCTCTACACTCTGTTGATGGTTTCCTTTGCTATACAGAATCTTTCTAGTTTGATATAAACCCATTTGTCAATTTTTGGGGTTAAAGCCAAAGTTTTTCTCTAGACCAATGTCTCAAAGCATTTACCCTGTTTTCTACTGGTAGTTTCAAAGTTGTGAGTCTTATATTTAAGTCTTTGATACATTTTGTGTTGAATTTTATATATGGTAAAAGATAAGCATTTAGTTTCTTCTGCATGTGGATATCCAGCTCTCTCAGCACCATTTATTTAAGAGATTTTCCTTTCTGCAATGTATGTTCTTTTTTTATTTATTTTTTATTATTTTTTATTTTTGACAGGCAGAGTGGACAGTGAGAGAGAGAGACAGAGAGAAAGGTCTTCCTTTGCCATTGGTTCACCCTCCAATGGCCGCCGCGGCCGGTGTACTGCGGCCGGCGCACCGCGCTCATCCGATGGCAGGAGCCAGGTGCCAGGTGCTTTTCCTGGTCTCCCATGGGGTGCAGGGCCCAAGCACCTGGGCCATCCTCCACTGCACTCCTGGGCCACAGCAGAGGGCTGGCCTGGAAGAGGGGCAACCGGGACAGAATCTGGTGCCCCGACTGGGACTAGAACCCGGTGTGCCGGCGCCGCAAGGCGGAGGATTAGCCTGTTGAGCCACGGCACCGGCCTGCAATGTATGTTCTTATTGTCTGTCAAAAATTAGCTGCTTGTAGATGCGTGAATTTATTTCTGATTTTTCTATTCTGTTCTGTTAGTCTATGTCTCTCTGGATTTTGTTGGTTGTTTAATGAGAAAACTTCACTGTTCTATGTTTTTAAAATATTTATTTATTTTTAATTTTATTTGAAAGGCAAATAAACAGATAGGGAGCAATCCTCCATCTACTGATTCACTCCCCAAATGCTTGCAGCAACCAGGACTGGGCCTGGCCAAACCAAAAACTCAACCTGGGTCTCCGATGTGGGTGGAAGGGACCCAGGTAGTTTGGCCATCACCTGCTGCTTCCCAGGCTAAACATTAGCTGAAAGCTGGATTGGAAGTGGTGTAGTCAGCCTTGATTCCAGGTATTCCAATAAGGGATTTGGATGTCTCAAGTGGTGACTTAACCAAAATGTTATACCCTGTGTCTTTTTCTATGCCAGTGTCATGCTTTAGTGGTTATTCTGTGTTATTCTTGTATGGTTGTAAGTAATGTCTCCAATTTTTTGCTCAGAATTGCTTTGGCTGTTCAGTGTCTTTTATGATTTGATACAAATTTTAGGAGTATCTTCTCTATTTCTGTAAAAAATATTATTAGTATTTGGATAAGAATTGCCTTGAGCCACACAGCAGACTCATTGACAAATGCCCTAAATAGCACTCTGACCTCAGAATCAGTCCTTAAGGCATTCTGATCTGGCTGAAAAGCCCATGAGAGCATTTCAGGCATGGAAAGCCAAGACACTGTGGCAAAAAATGTTCTACATGAAGGATCTCTGTGAGTGAGACCCCAGAGAAAGTGGTCATCAAAGAAGGAGGTACCTTTCTCTGAAGGGAGGAGAGAACTTCCACTTGGCTTATGGCCCTGTCTAAACACTGGCAAAGTTTGTGTACTCAAAAGTCTTCCATAGCCTTGGTAGCTCCTGACAAGAGCCTAGGATGATTACTGACATCATAAATAAGAGTGTCAATTGTTTAATCAACAACATGAGTTACTGTGCACTTGCTTCCCATGTAGGAGTTGTACTGTGAGAATTAACGATAAAACTTGTCTTCAAGCAGTACTTCATACTTTGTGTGTTTGTGTGGGTGCAAACTGTTGAAATCTTTACTTAGTATAGAGTTGGTCTTCTGTATATAAAGATAATTAAAAATGAATCTTAATGAAGAATGGGATGGGAGAGTGAGTAGAAGGTAGGACAGGAGTAGGGGTGTGAGGGTGGATACAGGGAGAAATAAAAAAACATAAAAAATGAATTGCCTTGAGTCTGTAGACCATTCTGGATACTATTCACATTTAACAGTATTAATCCATGAACATGTCACATTTTCTCATTTTTTTGTGTTCTTTTCAATATCTTTCATCAGTGTTTTGTAATTTTCATCACAGAAGTCATTCACTTCCTTGACTAAATGTATTCCTAGATATTTTATTTTGGTAGTTATTTTAAATGGGATTGCTTTCTTAATTTTATTCCTCAGTAATTTTGATATATAAAAAGCTACTGATTCTTTTTAATACAGAGAGAGAGAGAGAGAGAGAGAGAGAGAGAGAGAGAGAGAGAATGAATATCTTCCATCTGTTGGTTCATTCCCTAACTACCCACAATTGATAGGCCTGGGCCAAGCCAAAACCAGGAGCCAGAAACTCAATCTAGACCTCATACTCTGGTGTTAAGGACCCATGTACTTGAGCCAAACCAGCTGCCCATAAAACTGGGGATTAGCAGAAGCTGGAATTGGAAGCAAAGCCAGGACTCAAACCTAGGCGCTCTGATATGAAGTATGGGCAACCCAAGTGGCATCATAACTAATGTCTCAAATACCTGTCCCTGATTTTTAAAACAATTTTTTTATTTGAAAGATAGATAGATCTCCCATCTGCTGGTTCACTGCCTGCAATATCTGGGGCTAGGCCAAATAAAAGCCGGGAGCCTAGAACTCAACCTGCATCTTCCATGTGGGTGGCTAGGACCCCAGTACTTGAGCTATCAACATTGCCTCCCAGCATGTGCATTGACAGGAAGCTGGAACTGGAAGTAGAGCCAGAACGCAAAGCCAGGAACTAAAATAGGAGATGTGGGTGTCCTTGGCAGTGTCTTAACCACTACATCAAACACCCCTGCCCCTGATTCTTACATGTAAATTTTTCTTCCTGTAATTTCACTGCATTTGTCTATCAATTAGAACATTTTTTGATGGGGTATTCAGGTTTTTCTATATATAAACTCATGTCATCCACAACAGGGATAGTTTGACCACATTCCTTCTGCTTGAATAGACTTTGTTCTTTTTCTCTTGCTCTGTGACTTCTACTACTATACTGAGTTAGAGTGGTGGAAGTAGACATCCTTGTCTTTTTTCTGATCATAAAGGAAATGATTTCAACTTTTCCCATTCAATATGATGTTGGCTGGGAGTTTGTCATGGATACACACATGTCTGATATAATTGTTTAGGATTTTTATCATGACCAGAGGTTTAACTGTATCAAATCTTCTTTCTGTATCCACCGAGACGGTCATGTGATTTTTGTTTCTCATTCTTCAGATGTGACACATTATGTTTAGTGATTTATGTAAGTTGAGCCATCCTTGCAATCCTGGGATAAAGGCCATTTGATCATGGTGTATAATCTTCTTTATGTCCTGTTGGATTTGATTTACTATAATTTGTTGAAAAATTTTTTACATCTTTGTTCATCAGAAATGTTGGACCACTAGTTTTCTCTTTGTACTGTTTCCATGTTTAGCTTTTTTTTTTCTTTTTTCTTTTTTTTTTTTTTTTTGACAGGCAGAGTGGACAGTGAGAGAGAGAGACAGAGAGAAAGGTCTTCCTTTACCATTGGTTCACCCTCCAATGGCTGCCGCGGATGGCGCGCTGTGGCCGGCGCACCGCGCTCATCCGATGGCAGGAGCCAGGTACTAGGTGCTTTTTCCTGGTCTCCCATGGGGTGCAGGGCCCAAGCACTTGGGCCATCCTCCTCTGCACTCCAGGCCACAGCAGAGGGCTGGCCTGGAAGAGGGGCAACCGGGACAGAATCCGGCGCCCCGACCAGGACTAGAACCCAGTGTGCCGGCGCCGCAAGGCGGAGGATTAGCCTGTTGAGCCACGGTGCCGGCCAATGTTTAGCTTTGGTATTAGTGTAATGATGGCCTTTTAGAATTAGTTTGAAAGGGTTTCTGCTTTTTTAATTCTTTGGAATAGTTTAAGAAAAATTAGTGTTAGTTCTTTAAAGTTTTGGTAAAATTCAGCAATGAAGCCATCTAATCCTGTGTTTTTCTTTGTTAAGGAATTATTTTATTGCTTATTCAGTCTCATCACTTGTTATTAGCCTGTTTGTGTTTTCTATGTCCTCATGGTTATATAAATATATAACACTATATAACACATAGATGTATATATACACATATATACACACATATATACATGTACACTCATATATATGTCCAGAAAAATATGAAATATCAAAATATTTTATATGAGTTAATGCTATGATTTAAAGCTGGGGAAGAGGGTAGGCAGTGATGGGGCAGGACTGTGATTTTAGTGTGGCAGGAAACATCACAGGGAGAATGTGACGTCAGAGTGGGTATCTGAGCATGGAAAGGAGGCAAGCTGATGGGGAAAATAGCGCACAGGGACTCACACAGAAATGTGCTTGGCACAGGAAGAAGGCCAGCCTGGCGGTGAGGAGAGAGAGCAGGGGGGATGACGTCAGAAGAGCACCAGGAAAGGAGTGCGAGGTCTGGGTGAGGATCTTGGTTTGGGTCTGACTGAGAGTTCACCGGGGTTTCCAGCAGAGCATGCCTTGGCCTGACTACGGCTCACGCTGGCTGTTGTGCTGCATACAGCCAACTGCGTACATGGTGGAGGCAAGGAGGCTGTGGGATAACTCAGGAAGGTTGTGAAATAGATTCTCATGACCTGTAATCAAGACATTTTCCTTCCATGTCTTAGAAGATTGTTAGTTATTTTATTCAAATTGCCAGTTTCTGGGAAACTAGTGTACTTAATGTACAAATCTGTGGTGCTTACCTTGTCAATGACAACTCCTCATCTTGTACAGTGCACAACCTGGAAAGCTGTGTGGGTAGTCATAGGAAAAGGAAGAGGGAAGAATCAAGGATGGCTTCCAGGTTTTTAAGCATGAAAAACAAGAAGGATGAAATTTCCATGATCTAAGAAGGACAAGATGATGAGGAAGGTTCATGTAGGGGCAAGCAGGAGATCAGTTTTGAACATGTGAAAAGTGGGATGCATGATATGGAGGGCAATAATAGAGCAATTGGGTGATTCTGTGAGGATTAAAACAATTAGTATTGCCAGCACTGAATGTACTTCCCGTCGACAGTTGCTCAGTAAATGCTAGGTGTTGTCTGGAGATGGGACTTCAGAGAGTCAGTCAAGGATCACTGGGTTCATATGAGTGGGCTGGAGTCCAGTGTGACTGGTGTCTTTATAAGAAGAGGAAATTGGATAAGACACACAATAGAAAGACCCTTTGAAGACCCAGAGAGAAGGCGGCCTACCTGCAAGCCGAGAGAGAAGCCTCAGAAGAGGCCAGCCTCCAGAAGTATGAGAAAGTGAATTTCTGCTGTTTAGGCAAAGACTACTATAAAGCTGCCTGAATGTTCATTAAAACACACATACACATTGTGTCTATGTGCATGTGTGTGTGTGTGTGTGTGTGTGTAATCTGTGCATGTATGTGGATGCAAGTAATCTTCTAAGTGACTATCACTTCAGCTTTGGTATTTCCAAATATAATTCCAAAATGTCAACTCAGACTAATCTATTATCAAATGATAAACAAAGCGGTTACTTTAAGTAAATATTTTATATAAACATAAACATGTTTTAAAAGCATGTATAAAGATATGTCTCAATAAAACTATGTATATAAACATGTCTATTTGTTTGAATAAAACCATGTGAATGTGTGTTTCAGGGTTTTGTTTGTTTTGAAAAATCCTTCTCCCTTATTACAAATATGAACTGTTCTGTTCAGGTGGTGGTGTTATGTATATAAACAAGTGAGAAAATGTTAAACAGTGTGATGGATTATCTTCTGGGATATCTTCCTGTTTCTAACCAGAACTGAAAATCAGAGAGTACTCAGATCTAGAGTATAAAAATTAAATCAAATTATTGTACTTGTTACCTGTAATATCGTCAAAGCAAAGCAGAATACTTCGATGTGGTGTTTACGAATCAGACTGCTGGGGCCAGTGTCGTGTCACTGGGGATTAAGGCACTGTTTGTGGTGTTGGCATCCTATATTGAAGTGCTGAGTTGAGTCCTGGCTGCCCCACTTCTTGTCCAGCTTCTTGCTGAAGTGTCTGGGAAAGCAGTGGAAGACGACTCAAGCCCTTGGGCCCCTGCCACCCACATGGGAAACCAGGTTGGAGTCCAGGGTTCCTGGTTTCAGCCTGGCTCAGCCCCCACTGTTGCAGTCATTTAGGGAGTGAGCCAGCAGATTTAAGATCTCTCTCACACTTTGCCTTTCAAATGAATGAATGAATGAATGAATGAATCTTAAAAAAATTAGCCTGTTAGTGTGTGAAAACACATTCACTGCAATCAAGCATAGCAGGTTTCTGTCCCATCCGCCCACTTGTTCTCTGCACCACACCAAGTTACATTGGTGAAAGAGGGGCTTCCATAAGGTTGGGCATAAACTGTTTTGAAAACAAGCACAACTGTAGAGTGAAGCCAGGTGGTGGCGATTCTGCAAGTCCTTGACAAGGCCAAGAAACAGGACAGAGCAGTCGATGGTCCCCATAAGCTAGGTTGGTCCCAGACTGTGTTGGACACATGAAGCATGCACTCAGCAGACATTGCATATGCTTTAGCCAGCTAACCCATTTTGTATACTAATTTAAAATGTTGAGTAGTTAATATTTTTAAAATACATATACATTTAGATATAGACAGTTGGGGATTTTTGTATGAAAACAATGTATTTTCAGTACCTTATTTAAAATTATTTGATGCATTCATATATGATTGCTTGATCATTGTATAGCATGCCCCATTGCAGTAAGTTCCACAGGGGCCGAATCTCTGTTATTCAGCTCACCAATGTTTGCATAGTTCCTGGAACATAGCAGGTGCTCACAAACCTGATAAATGCTTGAAGGAGGAATGTCAGGAGGATTCAATGGATTCATTTTGATTAAACACTTGATACGGTGTAAACTCACCCTGATACATAATCAGCACTAAACACATATGTAGTCATGGTGTTATTCCTATAACTTGGATCTTCCTCTCTGCAAGAAATCTCTCCAAAGGATGGATTGATTGATTTATCCAACCTACTCTATCTCCAATACTTATCCCTGGAGCCTCTTTTCAGAAGCCTTCCCTGGACACTCTGTCTGGACTTGGGATCCCTTTCAAGTGCTCCCACAGTTCCTTGTGTTCCTCTTTTTCCTGGAGTTGATCTGCAACTCTCAGCAGACTGTAAACTCCCTGGGCAATGTCATGTCATTGTTGACTTGGATCCTCAGTGCCTGTCACCTTGCTTAAAACATAGCTGCGATTCTATGGATGTTAAATCTCATCTCTCCTGCATGTGTTTCAGCAAGGTTTCCATTAGTGTCTTATGAAATACGAGGAATGCTGGTTTTATTAGTAATAGTTGAAAACCATCTCTTAGAGATCCTGGACTTTATCATATGACTAATATTCTTTTTATATCTAATCTTTCTAGCTTCAGAATGAAAGATGATATATTTTGGTTAGCTTGTGCCTGTTTGAGAAATCTGCTCTCTTCTTATGTACAGGCGAAAGCTTTTAATGTGGCTTTTCAGAATTCAAATATATAGAGACACAGATTTGAGAGGGATTTCCTCTTCAGTGAGTTGCCTTCCCATAACGAATGGTTGCTGGACCTATTTTCAAAGCTTGCCAGTGATGGCAATGACAGAGTTTAATCACTGTTGCAGCTGAGTTCTGCCTTAGGTCAAAGGGAACTCTCTTGTTGCATCCTAATTCAATTTTGTCTGGTTTTCATCTCTATAGAGATGGAGAAAAGCCAGCTAGCATCCTCCTCCAAATAAACCATCCTGTTGTTGAAGAAAGTTATTAAATCAGTCCTTGGCCTGTAATTTGCAGGGCAAAGCCAGTTCAACGTCTTTCACCATTCTTTGTGAATCTGGTCCCTCCTCCCCTTAATGGTTCCTGTCGCTTCTCTTTGGACCTCTTCCAACTCTACTACAGCTGTCTAGAAATTCAGAAACCAAAACTTGACTCAACACCAGAAAGGGCCTGACCAAGGTTAATTATAGAAAAAATTACAGGTTCTCAACCTTCGTGTGTCATTCTCCAACAGGGCCTGTCAGGCAGAGAAATGCCATTAATCTAGACTTCACTAAGGCATAATTTGTGATGTTCTGAAGCAAGTCGAGTGAGGGTTTACCACTTTGAAAATATCTTCTTTGTAAACAACATAACAAGCACAGGAAGGTATTTAAAATGTCTATAACAATATACTATTTCAAACACTCAGTGAAAATCAAACAGTATCATACATTTATTTTTAACTTTTTACTAGACTGATTTTCCTGAGGAATCTTTTAAGTATGGTTTAGTCAACAAGATTGTATGTTTGTGAGAATTTGAAAATGATGTTGCATTTTGATGCTCAACTACATGTTCATTAGAGGTTTCAGTAATTCATTTGTCTTTCAAATTTCTCAAAACTAGTAAAGAGTGTCTATATTTTAAATTCAATGATGCCGCATTTCCAAAATCACTATATTTTCCTAATCAATTAGTTTTCTCTTTCCTTTTGGATCCTTACTTGTCAAAAGACTTATCTCCTGAGTACATGTTCATATCCTCAGTTCCCCGGTTCCACCTGGAGGTTTGCTCTGGTGTGAAATGGCAGCTTTCACTCATTGGCAGCTCTCTGAGGAGAGGCTGGCACTCAAGGGTCTCCCTAATGTACCTGTTCTCAGTTGCCATCCTTCAGTTTTGACTTTTTAGATGCCAAATGGATAAGAAATGGCTACAATTACAGAAGCTTCGCAGTCAATATTTCAAGACAATTCTTTGGTTTAACAGCTTTCCAAGATGTTATTTTATTCCATTTTTTCTTAAACTAAATCCTATCTCACATCAGGAATTATCCTTCTTGCCATTTTCTGTATAGATTACATGTAGTTATATTTTTCTCAAATAAGATAGTTTCTGAGGGGCTCTGGGGTAGAAAGGAGGGGAGTAAGGGTGCATGGGCTCTAACTTTCCAAACCTTTGGTTTAGGACAAATCTTGAATGGGTAGATCTGAAAGAGGAAGAGAGTGATTAGATGACATTAAAGGCAATGCATCACTTGTCTGTGGATTGAGTGTGGAAGGAGCTGGGATCCCCAGGTAGAAAAGCAGTCAGCACTGACATTTTGGCACCATTGATGATAGTACCATCTTCCCCATTTTCTAGTCTTATCTTTTTGTCCATTTGGTTTTATTACAAAAAAAAATTTTGAGCCCACACTTTATACTAGGATGTGTAGTAACATAGAAGCAAAAATGCACAAAGATCCTGGGCTCTGAGGAAGTTCAAGAGCTCTTAGAGGGGGTTGAGGAGTAGCTTCAGATGGAGGGCATCTCTAGCAGAAGAAGGCCCCAGAGTGGAGGTGCTGGGACATGATGAGGGTCAGGGAACATAGGCCTCATTTGTCTGGTGTGTGTGACCTGCAGAAAAGGCAATATGAGAGATAAAGGTGCAGAGTAAGATGGACCCATATCACTTGTTGACAAGTTAGATCTTCATCTTGAAAATCTTGCCAAAGCCCTGTTAAAACCCACCTATTTCCTCTGCACATTTCCCTGACCATCACCACCACAGTCAAGCTAAGCAAAGAGGACAAGTAGAGGCTCCAGAAACCTTCAAGGGCAACTGGTTTGCTATCTGCTGGGCTTGATCTTTCCCATGATCTATTTGAGATGTAGGAGGAGCAAAGATTTGGAATTTCTGCATCAACTGTCCTGAGCTTGCTTTGGAGATAAAGGACTATTTAGTCATATGGAAGCAATGCATGGATGTGAACAACATAGGGTGTGAGTCGTTCAAATGTTCACCAGTTGGATGGTGCAGGGCTGTTACCTCACTGGTGCATGTATGGTGAAATGGAAAATCCATTGATTTATTTATGACTGAATATGTCAAGATATATGTTCTTAACAATGAGAAGAACCACTTACACTGTTTCTTCATCTTTATGTTAGTAAGGAATTATCCCCATGGACTAATGAAAGAAATAAGGTTTAGAGAAGTTAAGTGCATTTCCCAAGACCACACAATTTCTGCTGGGCTACATTGGAATCTTGAAGCACCTTCTAAAGCCACACCTTTAATTAAGATTTGCTTCCAAAAGAGGGGCAATGGCAGCTACAACTATTTTAGTATTTTTCATTCAGCTCAGGAAGTAATCACTTAAACAGAAATGCTATTTAGATTTCATTAATTCATGAAGTATCTATTACATAGAAAGTACAGGAGGAGGGATCTTCAGTGAGCAATAAAGAATATGTGCTTTCTCTTCTCTTCTATGTATTCTAAATCAATCCTAAAATGAGTTCTGTACTCCATCAAAATAATAAAATCAATCCATTTTGACACTGAACAATTTTCCAATACAAAGCAAGCTTTAATATAATAAAAACCAAACTATATGAGGAGAATTTAAAAGACCCATGGAAAATGGAATTCAAATATAAAGATAAAAAACATAAACTTTGTTTCTCAACATAAGCTCCATCAAGTTGAAGACACTTCCGGCAGGTACAGCAGCCCTGCAGTTCAACAGTATATAACTGAGGCCCTTAAGAATTTACTCACATCACTGCAATCTTTTTTACATTAGTAACTGAAGAAAACTAGATATACTTTAAAAGTTTTAAATATTAGAGAACAAAAAAAATGTAGAAGAGGCTAAATCAAGACTGTAAGATGGATACCTACTGATTTCCTACTGAAGCTCTTACCAAGTTGTCCCTGTTTGAAGACAGAAAGGAACAGGTGCATTGTGATGGTGGAGAAGAATTCTCATTTCAAATTTTCCAAGGCACTTTGCTTCTAAAGCTTTAACCTAACTTTCTCAAAACACTCTCATGCCAAGTAGGTGCTGTTTTTCATTGGTCTTCCATAAAGTCAAAAAATAAAATGTGGGGAAATTTCAAGATGGCTGAATAGAGGGGAAATATGCTGATTTTGGCCAGGAGAAGATAACAAGAAAAGTGGAGCAAGTGCATTCCCAGGGTGAGAATTGGAGAGAAATTCTATAGAAAGAAGAGAGATGCCATGGAGTAGCATGGGCTATACAAACACATAGCATCAGGGTCACTCCCTATGAATCCCACAGCAGGGGCTGGATGAGACACCAGCTTCTGAGAGCAAGGTGACAGCATACTGAGGCAGCCTGTGTCTGCTGTGATATTGCCTGAGGGACAGCCCTGGAGACCACACTGACTTTGAGTCTGGCCTGCAGCCCTAGTCAGCATCATAAAAAATATGAGGTCAGAAAATCTAATAAAAGTTCACAGGAAATCCAGAGCAGTATTTATGGAAGGAATATTTATGGAAGAATGGTAGGACTGAATCATTACTTATCAACAATAACATTGAATGTAAATGACCTAGGCCGGCGCCGTGGCTCAACAGGCTAATCCTCCGCCTTGCGGCGCCGGCACACCGGGTTCTAGTCTCGGTCAGGGCGCCGGATTCTGTCCCGGTTGCCCCTCTTCCAGGCCAGCTCTCTGCTGTGGCCTGGGAGTGCAGTGGAGGATGGCCCAGGTGCTTGGGCCCTGCACCCCATGGGGAGACCAGGAAAAGCACCTGGCTCCTGGCTCCTGCCATCGGACGAGCGCGGTGCGCCGGCCGCAGCGCGCCGACCGCGGCGGCCATTGGAGGGTGAACCAACGGCAAAGGAAGACCTTTCTCTCTGTCTCTCTCTCTCACTGTCCACTCTGCCTGTAAAAAAAAAAAAGTAAATGACCTAAATTCTCGAATTAAAACACACAGACTGGATGAATGGATTAAAAAGACCATCTATTTGCTGCCTATAAGAAATACAGCTCACCAACAAAGATATACATAAACAGAAAGTAAAAGGATGGAAAGAGTTATATTATTCCATGCTAATGGAAAGCAAAAACAAATAGGTGTAACCATCCTAGTGTCAGACAAAATAGACACAAAAACTGTTAAAAGAGACAAAGAAGTACATTGTGTAATGGTGAAGGGATCAATTCAACAGAAAGTTGTGACTATAGTAAATGTATAAGCATCCAATTCCAGGGCACCTGGCTATTTAAAAGCAGTATTAATGAATCTAAAGGCAGACATATACTCCAATATAGTAGTAATAGGGGACTTCAACACCCCATTTTCATTGATGGATAGATAAACTAGACAGAAAATCAATGAAGAAACAACAAGCTAATCTACACTATGGTCCAAATGGTCCTAACTGATATCTACAGAACATTTTGTCCCACAGTGGCAGAATACACATTATTATTTTTTTATTTTATTATTTTTTTTGACAGGAAGAGTTAGACAGTGAGAGAGAGAAAGGTCTTCCTTTTGCCGTTGGTTCACCCTCCAATGGCCGCTGTGGCCAGTGCGCTGTGGCTGGCGCACTGTGCTGATCCAATGGCAGGAGCCAGGTGCTTCTCCTGGTCTCCCATGTGGATGCAGGGCCCAAGGACTTGGGCCATCCTCCACTGCACTCCCGGACCACAGCAGAGAGCTGGCCTGGAAGAGGGGCAACCGGGACAGAATCCTATGCCCCAACCGGGACTAGAACCCGGTGTGCCAGCACCGCAAGGTGGAGGATTAGCCTATTGAGCCATGGCGCCAGCCAGAATACACATTATTTTTATCAGTGCTTGGAGCTTTCTCTAGGATAGATCATATGGGAGGCCATAAAGCAAGTTTCAGCAAATTCAAAAAAGTTGACATCAAAGTATATATCTTTTCTGACTGCAATGGAATGAAGTGGGAAATTAACAACATAAGGAACTCTAGAAAGTTTGCAGACACATGGAGATTGACAACACAATCTTGAATGAATAAGTGAGTCATAGAAGAAATAAAAAGGAAATTAAAAAATTCCTGGAAATGAATGAAGATGACAACACAGCACATCAAAATTTATGGGATACAGGAAAAGCAGTGTTAAGAGGAAAATTTATAACGATTGGTGCCTACATCAAGAAATTGGAACAACATCAAGTAAGTGATCTCACTGAGTCAGAATACCAACAACAAACCAAGCCCAAAATTAGTAAGAGGGAAGAAATAATTAAAATTAGAGAAGAAAAAAATTGAAACAAAAATGATGTTCTTCTCAAATCTGGAAAAAATGATCCTAAAATTCATATGGAATCAAGAGATACCAAGCAAACCTAAAGAATAAAAATATAGCTGGAGGCATCACAATACCAGATCTCAAGACATACTATGTGGCAGTTATAATAAAAACAGGCTAGTACTGGCACAAGAATAGACATGTAGTCCAACAGAGTAGAATAGAAACCACAAAAACTAATCCACACATCTACAGCCAACTAATCTTTGACAAATGAGCTGAAATCAATTCCTGGAGAAAGGAAAGTCTCTTCAACAAATGTTGCTGAGAAATTGGATCTATGTGCAAAAAAGTATCTAACAAGATCCCTGCCTTACACTTTATGCAAAAATCGACTCAAAATGGATCAAGGATCTAAATCTATGACCTGATACCATCAAATTACTAGCGTAAAACATTGGAGAAACTCTGCAATCATTGACATAGGCAAAGAATTCTTGAAAAAGACAAAGAAGCACAGGCAATCAATGTCAAAATTGACAAATGGGATTACATCAAATTGAGAGGCTTCTGTACTGCAAAAGAAACACTCAAAAAAGTGAAGAGACAACCAACAGAATGGGAGAAAATAATTACCAGTTATACAACTGATAAAGGATTAATATCAAGAGCTCAAGAAACTTAACAACAAAACAAACTACCCTGTTAAGGAATGAGCAAAGGATATGAAAAAGCAGTTTTGAAAGGTTGAAATTCTGATGGCCAGCAGACACAAGAAAAAATGCTCAGGATCATTAGCCATTAGGAAAATGCAAACAAAACCACAATTAGGTTTTACTTCACCCCGGTTAGAATGATTATCATCCAAAAAATTAAAAAAAAAACAAATGCTGATGAGGATATATGGAAAAAGAAAACCCAACCCACTGCTGGTGTGAATGTGAACCACTACAATCATTTTGGAATACAGTATGGAGATTTTTCAGAATTCTGAAAATAGATCTACCATATGACCCAGCCATCCCACTCCTGGGAATTTACCCAAATGAAATGAGATCAGCATATGAAATAGTTATTTGTAACTCAATGTTTATTACAGCTTAATTCACAATTGCTAAGCTATGGAATTAACCCAGATGTCCCTCAACTGATGGCTGGATAAAGAAAATGTGGCATTTATGCTGATGGAATACTACTAAACCATAAAAAAGAATGAAATGCTGTCTTTTGCAACAAAATGGATGCAGCTGGAAAGCGTGATGCTTAGTGAAATAAGCCAGTCTCAAAAAGATGAATATCATCTGTTTTCTTTGGTATGTGGCAATTAATGTAGAATACAAATATATATATATGAATGAATGAATGAATGAATGAAATGGTCACTTTGGGATGTGCATGAAGTTTTTAGCCCTTGTCTATACTCCTCTGGAGCTGTGGTCTTCCTACTTTTTACTTGTTGAATATTGTGATTAATGGTGATTTAAGCCTATGATTATAGAGTGGATTAAAATTATGTCTGAAAAATTGATGGAGTGGAGGGAGGGAGGAATATTGGGAGTGATCAGAGAAGTGAAGGAAGTGTGGTTGTCTTCTTGGAACTCTGCCTATGGAATACATAAAATCTCATTTTTATGTTAAATATTACATATATAATATATATTTATAAATATAAAGAAATAAATGCTTGGAGCATCCCAAAAATCTGTTGCCATGACCTTTGCTCTACTTCTTCGTAACTATTTTTTTTTTTTTTTGATTGTGCGTTGTGTTCAGGATCATATTGGTAAAGCTATGATTCATCTCCTATTACAGTTCTTCAAAGAAGTGCTTTAGGATTTTGATCCCATTTGTTGAAAATTTCCATTGAAAGCTCTGCTCTTGTCTGCAGCTGATCATTGTGTAACAGTTTTGGCACACATTGAACAGTTTTCATTCAGAATTTTGTTAACAGAACTGCTTGGGATGCCCGTGGTGTTGACTGTTGATTCTGCTGTTAATCATTAGTCTGTTTCAATGAGGGTGTGAACAAGATTGATATTTTTTTTGCCTCATAGATTAATATGGATTGTCTGTTGCTATGGCTTTCATGTTCAACATCATCTTGTACCTTCTTAAGATGAATTATCTATTTGTAAACTGCTGATTTCTTTGGGACATTGTCTCCATAAACATTGTTTAGATTTATTTCTTTATTTCTTTATTTTTTTATTTATTTATTTGAAAGACAGAGTCACAGAGAGAGGTAGAGACAGAGAGAGAGGTCTTCCATCTGCTGGTTCACTCCCCAAATGGCCACAACGGCCGGAGCTGTGCCGATCTCAAGCCAGGAGCCAGGAGCCAAGAGCTTCTTCTGGGTCTCCCACACGGGTGCAGGGGCCCAGGGACTTGGGCCATCTTCTGCTATCCCAGGCCATAGCAGAGAGCTGGATAGGAAGAGGAGCAGCTGGGACTAGAACCAGCGCCCCTATGGGATGCCGGCGCTTCAGGCCAGGACTTTAACCCGCTGCACCACAGCACTGGCCCCTCCACAAACTCTTTGTAAAGCACCCTTGATTTCACAATTCTTCTACCCACACTTCCACATAAATTGTATGTTTCTTCCTGATTTAATTTAGCAGGATTTATGTTGCTCTGATAGGGGCTACTTTCCAACAGATCTCTTTAACTTTCTTAGCGCCTCAGACTAGATCTTGTTCAGATATATTACAACAAATTATTACAAGTTTATTTTGGTGCAAAAGAAAGTTTGAAATCCATCAATGGCTTCTTTATAATATACATTTTCCATGAACATTTTTAAGACCTCTCATATTGATATAGGGTACTGCAAAACATTCATGGAAAAAATGATTGAAAATTATTTATTTTGGTGCAAAAATGTTTGCAATCTGTGTATAGTTTTAAAATAATATTTCTTCATGAATTTTGTGCAAATCCCTAGTATGCATGGAATTCAATATTTTTATACCAGCAACAAACTTATCTTTTTATTGAATTTTCTACAAACCTTTTTTTAAAAAATAAAAATATTTATTTTTTTAAAGTCATAACTCATTTATTGAATGAATAGTATATGCAAGAATACCAATAAGAGGAAACAAATACTACAAACTACAATCTTGAAAATAAAGCCAATATAACAGGAACAAAATATACAAACATGAGAGGAATGTTTGATATTTGACCCATGATGCATTCCTTATCTTTACAATTAACCTAAATGTCTGTTAGAACAAAACTGTATGCCTTGGTCAAACTTTAATGCTTTTTAAAAAAGCAACAACACTCTAGAACACTTTGTCTTTTGCTTTGAGATATTTGAGATTCACACATCTGTTCAAGTACATAGAATCAGAATCAATATTTATTTATTTATATGAAAGTCAGAGTCACAGAGAGAGAAAGAGAGACAGACACAGGCTGAGTGTTCTTACAACCACTGGTTTACTTCCCAGATGGCTGCAATGGCCTGCTGAAGACAGGAGACAGAAGCTTCATCCAGATCTCCCGTGTGCATGGCAGGAGCCCTACAGTGCTTATCCAGGCCATTATCATGGAGCTGGATGGGAAGAAGACATCCAGGACATGAACTGGCACCTGTAAGGGTTATTAGCAGCACAAGCTCAACTTTACCCACTGTAACACAATGCTGGCCCCACACCTTTTGAAGTCCCCAGTGTTTCAGATAGCTTGGTGGCAAAAGATAAACTTAGGATTCTGGCTGTTGTGGATCTCAGTTCTTTCACTTCCTAGCCCCTTGGCCTTGAGCAAGTTATTTAACCTCTCCATTTCCTCCCCTATAAGCAGGTTATGGTAATGGAAGTCTCATAGCATTCTGACAGTAGTATATAAAACAACATGTATGCCTAGTTGTATGGCAAGTACTTAATCAATATGTGCTGTCCCTTCCTCCCTGTTTAAAACACGTGGTTGAAGTAATCTCTTTATTATAAAAGCACTTCTCCCCTACCCCTCCCTTACAGCCAATTACTCAAATACCCAGACTCGACCTCTCGACTTTCCAGAACGTAGCTTTCAACCTATTTCACTGGATAATAGTTTACTTAATCTAAGCTACTTGTCTTTTATTTTGTTAGCAGTTATACAACACATAGGTTATAACTTAAAGCAATGTACAATGCAGTATTAGATACTTATTTCATCAAATTCTTTTAAATGAATTGATCAACTCCACCAATTTGAAGAAGCATCTAGATTATTTTAAAAAATCTACAATTAAGGGAAACACATTTAGTCCTAACACTCTATGGATTCCTGCTTCAGCTTGCCTATACTAGAACATGTTAAAACTTCAGCTTTTTCCTGTTTCTGTTTCTAAATTGATTTCCTTCAAGGGAATATTAAGTTGTTTCACATATGGAACACGCTACATAAGTTATGTTCAATGCAGAATACTTTTTGTACAAGATTCACAACAAACCTACCAAAGAGATCAAAAACTTCCATAAGTGTAACAAACTCTTGGAATAAGTGGCGTTGATGGAACAGAAAGGCAGGGCAAAGAAGGAAACAGAACTTAAAGAATTAGTTCAAACCTCAGCCAAAGGAGTTGAGAAGCCCCAGCTAGTGGGTCTGGGGAAGGTACTCCCAGAATGTCACATTACAAGGGAGGTAGGGCATAGAAGCTGGCAGAGTAGGAAGCACCAGCAATCTGTCTACCATCACGGACAACAGTTGCATAGGCAGAATACATCTGATGTCATGCTTTTGGAACTCTGGGGTCTTTTGACAGCAGGCAGTTTTTAGGGGAAGGCCTAGATAGCAAACAGAGGTTAATTTTAATCAATTTAAAGCTGTTAGCACAGTACTAAGTACCTATCCTCCACTCTCAGCCTTGTGGCAGTCAGCTGCACGTGTGTTGCGGGAGGAGTCTGCACATAACTTATGAAAACTAGGAGGAGCAAAAAGCTCTGATCTCCAAATATCAGCAGTCTGTGCTACACTTGCTGATTGCTGCTTCTGTTGCTGAACGAGGTAGGCTTGCTGCCTGACACACACAAAGACCTAGTCTTATTAAAAGACAAAGCTCTTACTTGTGTGACTGGCAGGAGGTAGTGCTCAAATCCATCTTCTCAATGAAGAGCTGGAGAAGTTTTATGGATTCGGTAGCTGGCATGTGGGAATGCTCACAAGGCAAGCTCTGATTGGAGGTGCCTGGATGGAATCAGGCTGCTTATGATAAGGTATAGCTTCTGATTTCCTTGTTCAGTAGATTCCTAGCTTCTGAAATGACTCCAATGTGTTTAAGTTACAGTCTTGCTCTGGTCTCTTTGGTACTGTAGGTTAGGTTTTCCTTCTTCTATGCCTGTGTGACTTTTTTTTTCCTCCTAGCTTTTTAAAAACTTTTAAATTTATTAATATATGGAGAACAGACTTCATAAATTTCATAGATACCATTCCAAGAGTATAACAATACTTTCCTCCTCCCCTCCATCCTTCCTCCTCCCTTTCTTTCCTTTTTAAAAAATTTTCTTTCACTAGGGCTGACACTGTGGTTTAGAAGGTTAAGCCTCCGCCTTCAGCATCAGCAGTGACATATGTGCACTGGTTTGATTCCTGGCTACTCGCAGTCCAGCTCCCTGCTGGTGCACTTGGGAAAGCAGCTTAAGCTGGCCCAAGTGCCTGGACCACTTCACCCATGTGGGAGACCTGGAAGGAGCTCCTGGCTCCTGATTTGGCCTGGCCCAGCCCAGCCATTGTGGCCATTTGGGGAGTGAACTAGTAGATGGAAGATCGATCTTTTTCTCTCTCTCTCCTTCCCTTTCTGTATTTTTGCCTTTCAAATAAATAAATATTCAAAAAATATTTTTGCATTAGCATACTTCCAATTCACTATATAATCACAGGCTCAATGAAACTCTAAAAGGAGGACTCCACAAGTAAAAAGTAGATAGATCACTGTTTTGCAGGAATATAGACAAGGGTTATAAAAACCAAATCATAAGATGTCATTTTTGCTCATATACACTGAAGGTTTTTTGTACTCTATACTATCTACCACAAATCTGAAAAAAATATGATTTTTCACTTTAGGACTTGATTATTTCACTAAGCTTTATGATTTCAGTTTTGTTGCAAAAGACAGGATTTCATTCCTTTTTATGTCTGAGTGGAATTCCATCACATGTATATACCGTTTTCTTTATCCAGTCACTAGATGATAGACATCTGGGCTGATTCCATATCTTAGCTATTGTGACTTGAGCTGCTATAAACATGAAGTACAGAAAAGTCCTTAATATGCTGATTTAATTTACTTTTATGTATATTCCTAGGAATGGGATGGTTGGGTCATATGGTAGATCTATTTTCAGAATTCTGAGGAATCTACAAACTCTCTTCCATAATGGTTGCCCTGGTTTACATTCTCACCAACAATAATATTAAGGTGTCTTTTTCTCTACATCCTCACCAGCATTGGTTATTTTTTTTATTTGAGGTGAGATGATCCCTTGCTAGGCAGAGCACCAGTAGTCTTCTGCTGGGCTCCCAGCATGTGTGGCCCACTCCATGGAAGGGGAGGCGTGTAAGGCAGACAGCAGATCTCTGCACCTTCAGACTGAGGGAGCCCTGCACCCTTTGAGTGTGGGAATCTTGTGACTGTGTGTCTTATTCTTTTTTTGTTAATTTTTTTAAGGAATACAAATTTCAGAAGTACAACTTTAGGAATATAGTTATTCTTCCCGCTGAACCGGCCTTCCCACCCACATTCCCACCCCTCTTCTTCCTCCCTCTCCCCTTCTCAGTCCCATTCTCCATTAAATTAATTTTCAATTGTCTTTGTACACAAAAGACAAAATCTATACTAAGTAAAGATTTCAACAAATTACACACACACACACACACACACACACACACAAAACCCTGAGAATTAGTTTTACACAACTCACTGAAGATGGAGGTCCTGTACGGGGAGTTAGTGTACAGTGACACCTTTTGTTAATTTAATAATTATCACTCTTATGTATGATGCCAGTGACCACCCAAAGCTCTTGACATGAGCTGCCTAGGCTCTGGAAGCCTTTTGAGTCCATAAACTCCATCAGTATTTAGACAAGGCCATAAGCAAAGTAGAAGTTCTCTCTTCCCTTTAGAGAAAAGCACATCCTTCTTTGATGGCCACTTTTTTCTGCTGGGGTCTGACTCACAGAGATCCTTCATGTAGAAAAAATTTGCTGCAGTGTCTTGGCTTTCTGTGCCTGAAAGGCTCTCACAAGTTTTTCAGCCAAATTAGGAAGGCTTAATGGCTGATTCTGAGGTCAGAATGTTATTTAAAATGACTGTCATTCTATGAGTTTGCAGTGCAGACTTTTTCCTATGTTAGAATATTCTCTCCCTTTTACTTCTATCTATTATTATTACCAGACACTTGATCCATTTATATGATCATTTAATGCTATATCCTATATATATATATGTGTGTGTGTGTGTGTGTGTGTGTGTACATATATATATATATACATTCACTTTAACACTTAATATGATCACTTTAGCAATTAAGATGGCATTTTTACCAGCCAGCTTAATGGGATTTGGGGTCCTATAACAAGTTTTTAAACTGTACCCTTAGAAGTAAGTGTGTAGAAATGTATGTAGAACTATACAGCTTTACAGTTACAAACTTTCTTCTCCCTCTCTTATTCCCACTATTATTTTTTACTGAGATCCATCCTCAAATGACTTTTACACATGTGATTAACTCTATGTTAAAAATTCAGCATATAGTATGAAGAAAAAAAAAAGAGAAAACAAAAAAAATGAAAACGTTCCTCGATAGCCAAGACAAGGGCAGCTGAAGTCATCTCTTCTCAAAGTGTCAATTTCACTTCTGCACATTTCATTTTTAGGTTCTCTATTAGTTCTCACAGATCAGGGATAATATATGGTATTTGTTCCTTTGGGACTGGCTTATTTCACTAAATATCATGTTTTCCAGATTCATCCATTTTGTTGCAAATGACCAGATGTCATTTTTGTATCACTGTGTAGTATCCCATAGTGTACATATCCTATAATTGCTTTATCCAGTTTTCAGTTGACAGGCATTTAGGTTGATTCCATGTCTTAGCTGTTGTGAATTGAGCTGCAATAAACATGGCGGTACAGATAACTCTTTTATTTACTGATTTATTTCCCTTGGGTAAATTCATAGGAGTGGGATGGCTGCGTCAAATGCTAGGTCTATATTCAGATTCCTTAGGTTTCTCCAAGCTGTCGTTCATAGTGGCTTTACCGGTTTACATTCCCACCAACAGTGGATTAGGATACCTTTCTCCCCACATCCTCAACAGCATTTGTTGGTTGTTGCTTTCTGTATGAAAGCCATTCTAACTGGGGTGAGTTGAAACCTCATTGTGGTTTGATTTGCATTTCCTTGATAGCTAGTGATCCTGAACATTTTTTCATGTGCCTGTTGGCCATTTGGATTTCCTCTTTTGAAAAAAATGTCTGCTTATGTCCTTTGCCTATCTCTTAACTAGGTTGTTTGTTTTGTTGTTGTGGAGTTACTTGATCTCTTTATATGTTCTGGTTATTAATCCTTTGTCAATTGCATAGTTTGCAAATAATTTCTCTCATTCCATCATGCCTCTTCACTTTCCTGAGTGTTTCTTTTGCAGTACAGAAACTTTTCATTTTGGTGTAATTCCATTTGGTATTTTTGGCTTTGACTGACTGTGCCTCTGGGGTCTTTTCCAAGGGTTTGCCTGTGCCATTGTCTTGTAGGGTTTCCCTAATGTTCTCTAATAATTTGATGATGTTGGGTCATAGATTTAGATCTTTAATCCATGTTGAGTGGAAATTGTGTAAAGTAGGGGTCTTGCTTCATACTTCTGTATGTGGAAATCCAGTTTTCCCAGCACCATTTATTGAAGAGACATCCTTGCTCCAGGGATTGATTTTAGCTCCTTGTTCAAATGTAAGTTGGTTGTAGATGCTTGGATTGATTTCTGGTGTTTCTATTGTCCCATTGGTCTAACCATATGTTTTTGTACCATATGCAAAATTATAACTGTTTTGATTATAACTGCTTTGTAGTATGTCCTGAAATATAGTATTGTGATGCCTCCAGTTTTGTTTTTGCTGTGTAAGATTACTTTAGCTTTTCAAAATCTCCTGTGTTTCCATATGAATTTCAGCATCAGTTTTTCTATATCTGAGAAGGATGTCTGTAGTATTTTGATTGGTATTGCACTGAATCTGTAAATTCTTTCAAAAGAATGGATATTCTGATGATATTGATTCCTCTAATCCATGAACATGGAAGATTTTTCCATTCTTTTGTATCTTCTCTTTCTTTCTTTAATGTTTTATAATTCTCATTCTAGAAATCTTTTAAATCCTTGGTTAAATTTATTCTGAGGCATTTGAAATTTTTTTGTAGCTGTTGTGAATGGGATTGATTTTAGATGCTCAATCTCAGCCTTGACATGGTCTGTATATACAAAGGCTATTGGTTTTTGTCATTGATTTTATATCCTGCCATTTTATCAAAGTCTTCTATGAGTTCCAATTGTTTCTTGGTGGAGTCTTTTGGATCCCCTATATTTAGAATCTTGTCATCTGCAAACAGGAATAGTTTGACTTCCTCTATCCCAATTTGTATCTCTTTGATTTCTTTTTCTTGCCTAAAGGCTCTGACTAATACTTCCAGGCTTATATTGCATGGCAATGATGAGAGTGGGCATCCTTGTCTGGCACCGGGTCTCAGTGGGATTACTTTCAACTTTTCCTTATGACACTGGCCATGGGTTTTGTCATAAATTGCCTTGATTATGTTGAGAAATGTTCCTTCTATACTCAATTTTCTTAGAGTTTTCATCATGAAAATATGTTGTATTTTATCAAATGCTTTCTCTGCATATATTGAGATAATCATATGGTTTTTGTTCTTCAGTTTGTTAGTGTGATGTATCAAATTGATTGATTTTTGAATGTTGATCCATCCCTGGATACCAGGGATAAATCCCTCTTGGTCTGGGTGGATGAGCTTTCTGATTTCTTGTTGGATTTGATTGACTATTTTTTTATTTTGACAGATAGAGTTAGACAATGAGAGAGACAGAAGGATCTTCCTTCCACTGGTTCACTTCCCAAATGGCTGCCACAGCCAGAGCTACGCCAATCCAAAGCAAGGAGCCAGGTGCTTCTTCCTGATCTCCCATGCGGGTGCAGGGGCCCAGGCACTTGGAGCATCCTCCACTGCTCTCCCAGGCCAAAGCAGAGAGCTTGACTGGAAGAGGAGCAACCAGGACTAGAACTGGCACACATATGGGATGCAGGCACCACACATGGAGGATTAACCAAGTGAGCCATAGCGCCAGCCCCTGGTTAAAATTTTTGTTGAGGATTTTTGCATCTCTGTTCATCTGGGAAATTGGTCTGTAATTCTCTGTCTCTGTTGCATCTTTTTCAGCTTTAGGAATTAAGGTGATGCTGGCTTCAAAGAATGCATTTGGGAGGATTCCCTCTCTTTCAATTGTTTGTGAATAACTTGAGAAGAATTGGAGTTAGTTCTTCTTTAAATGTCTGGTAGAATTCAGCAGTGAATCCATCTGGTCTTGAGCTTTTCTTTGTTGGGAGGGTTTGCATTATTGATTCACTTTCTATCTTAGTTATGGGTCTATTTAGGTTTTCTATGTCTTCATAGCTCAATTTAAGTAGGTTGTATGTGTCCAGGAATCTATCCATTTCTTCTAGGTTTCCTAGTTTCTTGGAATACTGCTCTTTGTAGTTATTTCTGATGATTCTTTTTATTTCTGTGGTATCTGTTATATTTACTTTTTCATCTCTAATTTTATTGATTTGGGTCTTTTCTCTCCTTTTTTTGGTTAGTTGGTGTATCAACTTTCTTTA
Source organism: Sylvilagus floridanus (assembly GCA_949820135.1). Classification (NCBI taxonomy): domain Eukaryota; kingdom Metazoa; phylum Chordata; class Mammalia; order Lagomorpha; family Leporidae; genus Sylvilagus; species Sylvilagus floridanus. The sequence continues at coordinate 73,928,605 of OX463238.1, forward strand.
TTCTTTTTTTTTCTTTTATTTATTTATTTGACAGGCAGAGTGGACAGTGAGAGAGACAGAGAGAAAGGTCTTCCTTTTGCCGTTGGTTCACCCTCCAATGGCTGCTGTGGACGGCGCGCTGCAGCCGGCGCACCGCGCTGATCCGATGGCAGGAGCCAGGTGCTAGGTGCTTTTTTCTGGTCTCCCATGGGGTGCAGGGCCCAAGCACTTGGACCATCCTCCACTGCATTCCTGGGCCACAGCAGAGGGCTGGCCTGGAAGAGGGGCAACCGGGACAGAATCCGGTGCCCCGACCAGGACTAGAACCCAGTGTGCCGGCGCCGCAAGGCGGAGGATTAGCCTGTTGAGCCACGGCGCCGGCAACTTTATTTTTTCAAAAAAAAAAAAAAAGCTCTTTATTTTGCTGATCCTTTTTATTGTTTTTTTCAATTTTTTGATTTCTTCTCTAATTTTAATTATTTCTTTTCTCCAATTAGTTTTGGGTTTGGTTTGCTGTTGTTTTCCAGATCCTTGAGATACTTTAATAGCTCGTTTATTTGATGTCTTTCTAATTTCTTGATGTATGCACCAATTGCTATAAAATTTCCTCTTAACACTGATTTTGCTTTATCCCATATGTTTTGATATGTTTATTGTCATCTTCCTTTGTTTTCAGAAAGTTTTTAATTTCTCTTTTGATTTCTTGTATCCACACCGTTCATTCAGGAGTATGTTTTTCAGTCTCCATGTGTGTTTGTGTGTGTTCTAGAGATTCCTGAGTAGGTGGTTTCCAGCTTCATTCCAATGTGGTCCAAGAAGATGCATGGTATGATTTTGATTTTTTTTGTTTTGCTGAGGCTTGCTTTATGGCCTAGTACATGGTCAATCCTAGAGAAAGTTTCATGCACTGCTGAGAAGAATATGTATTCTGCAACTATAGGATGAAAAATTCTATAAATATCTGTTAAGTCCATTTGTTCTATAGTGTCAATTAACTCTGTTATTTCCTTGCTGATTTTCTGTCTGGTTGATCTGTCCATTGCTGAAAGTGGAGTATTGAAGTCCCCCATTACTGTTGTATTAGAGTCTATGTCTCCCTTTAGATCCTTTGCCATTTCTTTTGAATAACCTGGTGACCTGGAATTAGGTGCATATATGTTTAGAATAATTACATCTTCCTTTTTATTGAACTTTTAGTAATTACATAGTGCCCTTCTTTCTCTTTTAACAGTTTTTGTGTTAAAGTCTATTTTGTCTGATATTAGGATGGCTACACTAGCTCTTTTTTGATTTCTGTTGGCATGAAGTATTTTTTCTATCCTTTCACTTTCAGTGTGTGTGCATCTTTGTTGGTTAGATGTATTTCTTGTAGGAAGCAAATAGATGAGTTTTGTTTTTTAAGTCGTTTGGTTAGTCTTTGTCTTTTAACTGCAGAGTTGAGGCCAATTACATTCAAGGTGACATTGATAAGCAATGAGTTTGCCCTGCCATTTCTCCAAAAATATTCCTATTTTTTAGTTTGGATTTCCTTTATACTAGTAATAAATTAATAAAGGTTTTCTTCCTTTATCTTCTTTCATATTAATGACCATGTTTATGTGTTTCTGTGTGCAGCACATTCTTAAGCATCTTTTGTAAGGCTGGACAGGTGGTGACAAATTCTTTCAATTTCTGTTTGTTATGGAAGGTCTTTATTTCACCTTCATTCATAAATGAGAGTTGCAAGGTATAGTATTCTGGGTTGACAGTTTTTTTTCTCTTAAGACTTGGAACATATCTTAACATTCTCTCCTAGCCTGTGGGGTTTCTGATGAGATGTCTTCTGCGAGTCTAATTGGAGGTCCTTTGAAAGTAATCTGGAATTTCTCATGCACATTTTAGAATCTTTTCTTTATGTTTTACAGTGAAGAGTTTGATAACAATGTGTCATGATGAAGATCTTTTCTAGTCATGTCTATTATGAGTTCTATGTGCTTCCTGTACTTGGATGTCCCTTTCTTTCTCCATATTAGCAAAATTTTCTGTTATTATTTCACCAAAAAGCTTTCTAATCCTTTCTGCCTGTCCATACCCTCAAGAACTCCTAGAACCCCTATGTTTGGTTGTTTGATATATACTGTAGATTCCCAACAGAATTTTTTAGTTTGCTAATTTCCTCTTTTTGTTTTTTGTTTGACTCAATAATTTCCTGTGTTTTGTCTTCAAAATCTGTAGGGACTACAGCGTTATCCCTCAGAAAAGATCAGCAGCAGTGTGTGTGCTGATACAGCCTCCTCTCCCCTCCAGCTGCCAGCCATAGGAGTTGTTGATAATGTGTTGCTTAGCTGCTGGGTGTTTGTACACTGTCTTTGCTGCTCCATAGTTTCTCTTCTCTTCTGTGTGCTCTTCTCTGAAAAATTCTCTCCAACTGTCCTTGGGAATGCAATCCCTCCCATGTTCCTTTATTATCTTCCCATGACCAAAATGTTTTTTCCCAGTGAGAGCCTTATACAATTCAAACTACAAAATATTGCTAAAAGAAATTAAATAAGATATAAATAAATGGAAACAACATCTCATGTTCATGCATTGTAAGACTTACTACAGGTATTTATAAGCTGTCAGTACTACCCAAAGAATTCTGTAGCTTCAGTGAAATACCTGTCAAAATCTCAATGATGTTTTTTGCAGAAATTAGAGAATCCATCCTAAAGTTCTTTTGGAATCTCACTGAGCATCGAAAAGCCAATGCAATCTTGAAAAAAAACAAAGCTGGAGGGCACACAATTCTTGATTTTAGAACTTACTGCAAAGCTACAGAAACAAAATCAATGTCAAGATGATGTGGAGACAGATGTACTAAGCAACAGAATGGAATAGAGAACCCAGAAGTAGACCATCCCATGTGCTGTCAAATGATCTTTGACAGGTGCCAAGATTATTCAGTGGAGGATGGGTATAGTCTTTTCAACAAATGAAAAGTGCTGGGAAAACTGGACATCAAAATTTAAAAGAATGAAACTGAACTCTTAATTAATGTAAAAATTAATTCAAAATGGATCAAAGACCTAAATCTAAGACCTAAGACTATAAAATTCTTAGAAGAAGACATAGGGCAAAAGCTTCAAAACATTGAATTGGGCAATGGCTTCTTGGATATGACACACAAAAAGCACAGTAGGGTCATCTATCAGTAGGATAAAAAGGTAACCCACAGAATGAGATAAAATATCCACAAATCATATATATGATGAAGGATTGATATCTGGAGAATATGGATAACTCCTGAAACTCAGCAATGAGAAAAAAAACCTAATAAAAAAAATGAGAAGGACTTGAATAGACTCTTCTCCAAAAAATATCTATAGATATCCAATAAGCACATGAAAAAAATATTCAACATCACTAATCCTTAGGGAATGCAAATCAAAACTATAGTGAAGAACCACCTCACATCCATTCAGATGGCTACTATTAAAAAGAATGGGGCCAGCACTGGGGCACAGTGGGTTAAGCCATCACTTGAATCTCATATTAGAGTGTTGGTTTGAGTCCTGGATACCCCATTTCTGATTCAGCTTTCTGCTAATGCACCTGAGAAAGCAGTAACTGATGGCCAAGTTCTTGAGTTCCTGCCACCCATGTGGGAGACCAGGATGAAGTTCTTGGCTCTTGACTTTGGTTTGGCCCAGACCTGGCTTTTACTGGCATTTGTGGAGTGAACCAGTGGAGACATCTCCCTATTTCTCTCTATCTCTCTCCCTCCATACCTCCCTCCTGTTCAAATAAATAAATAAATCTTTTAGGAAAAAACGACAGTATTATAAGAGTGTGAAGAGTTTGGAAACCATGTGCACTGCTGGTGAGGATATACAATACTGCTGCTACTGAGAATAGTATTCTATTCCCCTAAAATTAAAAATAGAATCAACATATGTTCCAAAAATTCTACTTCTGTGTAGAAACCCAAAAGAATTGAAAACAGAGTCTTGAAAAGATATTTGCACAATCATGTTCATAGCAGCACTGTTCACAACAGCTAAAATGTGGAAGGAACCCCAAGTATCCATCGAGGATAAGCAAAATCTGGTAGAGATATACAATGGGAACTTATTGGCTCTTAAGGAAGGAAGGAAATTCTGACACATGGTACAACATGGATGAACCTTGAAAGGATTAGGCTCAATGAAGTAAGTCAGTCACAAAGACAACTACTGTGGGATTCCACTTATATGAAGTGCTTACAGTCATCAAGATCATGGAGACAAAATAGACCAGGTTGCTAAGGGCGGGCAGAGGGGAGATTGAGGAGTTACTCTTTAATAGGTTTAAAACTCCAGGTTCACAAGCTGAGAAGGGATGCAGAGGTAGTGGTGATGGTTGCGCAGTAGAATGAGAATGTTCAATTCTGGTGAGCTCTCTGCTTAAAAATGATAGGGCTGGTAAATTTTATTTGGTGTGTTTTTTAACATAATAAAACAAAAAGGAGAAATAGGGCATGGTTTCCTAGAGGCCCATGATCATAGAAAGTTGTTTCCTATGGTCGCTCATCTTCCAGGCCAGCTCTCTGCTGTGGCCTGAGAGGGCAGTGGAGGATGGCCCAAGTCCTCCAGGCCAGGAGGCCAGGAGAAGCACCTGGCTCCTGGCTTTGGAGCAGCACAGTGCACCGACCACAGCGCGCTGGCAGCAGCGGCCATTGGAGGGTGAACCAACGGCAAAGGAAGACCTTTCTCTCTGTCTCTCTCTCTCACTGTCCACTCTGCCTGTCAAAAAAAAAAAAAGAGAAGTTATTTCCATCAAGAAGGCAGAAAAGATATGAAGTCAGAAGAAGGCACCTTTCATCACCAAGCAAGCCCCACTTGCAAACTGTAGAAAAGTTGGTTTCTCTAATCCTTGCAACAAAGTTTTTTCTTGGACATTGATGTCCTTGATATGGTAATATCCAATATACAGTAAGCTTTAGGATTGATTTATTTTGAATTTTCATCCGTGGTCCAATATGTGACTGACTGTGGATCCAGTAACCACCATCATGGCCAACTAATGCATCAAGAATGCCCCTCTTTTTTCCACCCCACCTTTTGAATTCTTTATTCTACTTCTACCCTTCATCTTGTTTTTCTTTTTCTCCTTCCATTAATGGCATTAATTAATTTGATCATTATGATTTTTCAGACTAGATGTGTCCTCATATTGCAGACCATGTCATAATCCACCTTGTGGGGATTTAACAGATCAATAGATCAATGTCAGTGAAAACAACTATGAGAAATAAGTCACGAATATTACTTATGCTTCTCTGGTGGGAAAAAAAAGAATATTATAATATTGTTTTCTAGGGGTGAGCATTTAGCTAGCAGTAAGATGCCTATTGGGACACCTATGTCCCACATCAGAATACCTGGGTTTGATTCCTACTATAGCTCCTGTCTTCAGATTCTTGTTAATGCAGACATGGAGACAACGTTGATGGCTCCTGCCACCCATATGGGAAGCCTGGATTGAATTGTCATCTTCCACTCTGGTCAAGCTCCAGCTATTGCAGATATTTGGGGGGTAACCAACTGATGGGGATGCTCATTCTTTGTCTCTTTACCTTTCAAATAAATACGTTTAAAACTATGACTAGCAGGTATTTGAGGGGAAACTAGTATATGCCAGAGAGGCAATAAGTTTCATATGCTATATGTATTACTTTATCCAACCTTCACAACTAGCTGAAGTGGTTACAGTTATTCCCATTTCACAAACTGGGAAGCTATGGCTTAGGAAGAGAGATGAAGCAGCTTGCTCAAATTTCTGTGGCTAGTGAACATTACAGTCAGGATCTGAAGCTGAGTACTTTTATTCTCAAACTTGGATTCTTAATTACTATCCAATGCTGCATTACTTCCTTAAAAGGAAAAAAAAAACTTTCAATATGTTATGCTCTAAAGTCTTGTCATATCAATTTTTAAAAAAACCATCTTGTTAACTTCTACAAATCTAAAAACTTTCTCCAAAGTCTTTTAATTATAAAAATTCCTTATTTGAGGACACAATTCTGTGAATCTCTTCAGCAAGTTTCTTTCAGTTAGTTATCTTATTTTATTTAAGTAAACATCTATAATTTAATTCTCTGCTTCAGTTTCTTCTAACTGTCCTATAAACTGTGATAATCATTAGGACAGAGGCAGGCAGAGAACTCATCATCGTAAGGTCATTTTCTTTGTAACGTGGGATGAATCAGACTTGCAAATTTCATTGCATATAAACTCACGATGAATGCTAATTCTGTGAAAGATGTTCCTACCATCCTCTCCTGAAAACAAAACTTCCTGTGTGTGGCAGATTTTCCAAGTTTGGATCATTCCAAGTGTATTCTCATTCCTTACTGCCAAATGGGCAGAAGTCTTATTAGGTCATAAATATCATAACAGTTCCATATCTATCAACTGGAAGGCCTTCAACAAATCATTTAATTCTTTGGTTTGACTGGTTTCACTCTAACACCACATGTGATGAAATGGTGACACCTCCAGACCCATTTTTCCACTCTACAGCATGTCCCAGGGACTTCTTTTTCTTCCTCAACAGGATTCCTTGCCTTCTGCCTTCCAGATTCCATCAATGGAAGGCACCAACATAAGTTGATCATAGGAAGGCAGAGGAGGGTGCTTCCAAAAGTTGATGGAAAATGGAATTAAAGATAAGTTTATTTTGGTGGAAAAATTGAAATCCCTGCATAGTTTTCCATAATCACATTTTCCATGAACTTTTTGAAGACTCCTTATATTTATTTGCTCAGCTCTTTCCTTTTAGCAGTGGGTGGCAGTAGTCACATTTCTCTACCAAAAGTCACTGACTCTCCTACAGTTCAGCTCTTCTTGTTTCAGAAAATACTCCCTCCCTTATCCTCCACCAGCTGAGGGCAGTAATGGTTTTCAACCTATGCTTAGCCCTACCCTGACAGGTGGGGGATCAATGGCCTTTAAGTAAACTCTAAAGTTTGGCCTCATTCTCAAGTAAGTATTATCCCTTCTTGCTGTGTCCTAGAAGTATTTTCTCAGCTGGGAGAGATGATGGTAACACTTAGTCAATAGAATGTCCCATGGAACCAATGTGTGGATGATTGGATTCTGGACTGGCAGTCAGGGGCTCAACCATGCTACTAACTCGGTATACAACCTTCTTTTGCTTAGAAGTGTGACAAAATACATATAATCTTTACCATCTTAATAATTTTAAGTGTTTCAGTTCAGTGGTATTGCATTCTTTTTTAAACAATTTAATTTCTTTTTTAAAAATTAATTTTTGCTTTTTATTTTATTAATATACATAGATCAGATTTCATGTATTTCATAGTAAAGTTCTAAGATAATAACTACTTCCCTCACTCTTCCTCTCCCTCAATCCCCTTCTTGCTTCTTTTTTTTTTAATAAATAGTATTTTTGCAAAGAAATAATTTCAATCCCCATTACAGTCACAGGCTTAATTCACCCCTACCATAGAATTCAACAAGTAAAAAGTAGGAAGACCAAAGTTCCACAGGAGTGTGTGTGTGTGTGTGTGTGTGTATGCTAAAAACAAAAATCAGATCACAAGATGTCCATTTTATTCCTATACATTTTTTGTATTCTATATTAACTGCCACATATCAGAGAAAACATGATAGTTGTCTTTTTGGGATTGGCTTATTTCACTACATATAATGGCTTCCAATTGCATCTATTTTGTTGCAAAAGACAGGATCTTTTTATGGCTGAGTAGTATTCCATGGTGTATATATATTACATTTTATTTATGAAGTCATCAGCTGATAGATATCTAGTTGACTCCATATTTTAGCTATTGTAAATTGAGCTGCAAAAAACACGAGGGCACAGATAACTCTTTTATTTGTTGGTTTCATTTCCTTTGGGTAAATTCCCAGGAGTAGGATGGCTGGGTCATTTGGTAGGTGTATTTTCAGATTTCTGAGGAACCTCCAAACTGTCTTCCATGGTAGTAATGGTTTACGTTACCACCACCAGTGGATTAGGGTAACTTTCTCTCCCACGTCTTTTCCAGAAATTACTTTTTTTTATTTTTGGATGATAGCCACTCTAATTGGGGTGAGGTAAAATCTCATTGTGGTTTTAATTTGCATTTTTCTGATGGCTAGTGATCCTGAGCATTTTTCATTTGTCTATTGGCCATTTGAATTTCATGCTTTGAAAAATCCACGTTCAAATCCTTTGCCCATTTGTTAACTGTATTATTTGTTTTGTTGCTGAGTTTTTTTAATTCTTTATAGATTCTGGTTATTAATCCCTCATCAGTTGTATAGTTTGCAAATATTTTCTCCTGTCAAATTGCCTCTTAATTTTATTGAGAGTTTCCTTTGCAGTACAGAAGCTTCTTAACTTGATTTAATTCCATTTGTCTATTTTTGCTTTTATTTCCTGTGTTTCTGTGGTCTTTCCCAAGAAGTCTTTGCTTATACCAATGTCTTGGGTAGTTTCCCCCATGTTTTCCTCTGGTAATTTGATGATGTTAGATCATGGATTTACATTGCTGGTCCATTATAAATTGATTTTTGTATAAGATGTAAGTAGGGGTCTTGTTTCATACTTCTGCATGTGTAGATCCTGTCTTCCTAACACCATTTGTTGAAGAGACTGTTCTTTCTTGAGGGATTGATTTTAGCTCATTTGTCAAAGATTAGTTGGTTATAGCTTTTGTAGATTAATTTCTGGGTTTTCACAGAAAGAGCAGGTAAGGAGAGAAAGGGATATTTCCTATGCACTGTTTCACTCCCTAAATGCCAACACAGCATGGACCTGGCCAGACTGAAACCTGGAATTCCATTTGGATCTCCCACATGTGTGGCAGGGACGTATATACTTGAGCCGTCATTTTTGCCTCCCAGAATGCACATTAGCAGGAAGAAGGATCAGAAGTAGAGAAGCTAGGACTTTAACCAGGAACTCCTATGTGAGATGCAGGCAACCTCAGTGACAACTTCCTCTGTGTCAAACTGTATCCTTAAATACATTCTTTCTGTTGTGCCACCATCATCACCATTTATCTTCAAAATTTATTTCCTATTGCAAAACTGAAACTGTACCCATTAAGCAATAACTCCCCATTCTATCTCCACCAGTTACTGGGAACCACAGTTCTGCTTTCTACCTCTAAGAATTTAACTAACTATAATACATAACTGGAATTATACAGTACATGTCTTTTTGTACCTGACCTGTTTCACTTAACCTAGTTTCCTCAAGGTTCACCTGTGTTGTAGTATGTGTCAGAATCTCCCTCCTTTTTACAGTGGAATAATACTCCATTGTTTGTGTGTCAGTATTCTGCTTACCCATTCACCCCTTGATAGATACTTGAGTGGCTTCTGCTTTTTTGCTATTTTGAATAATGCTGCTATAAAAGACTTTGCTTTCGATTCTTTTGGATGTATATTCAGAAGTGGACTTGTTGGTTATATGGAAACATTATTGTTAGTTTTTTGAGGAAACAACATATTGTTTTCCATAGAGGCTGGACCATTTTATATTCGCACTAGCAATGCACAGAACTCAGATTTTTTTCTCCCCCCCTTTTTTTTTTTTTTTTGCTTTTTAAAGATTATTTATTTGCAAGGCAGAGTTATAGAGAGGCAGAGACAGAAACAGAGAGAGTGAGATCTTCAATCTGCTGGTTCACTCCCCAAATGGCTACAATAGCCAGAGTTGGGCCAATCTGAAGCCAAAAGCCAGGAGCTTCTTCTGGGTTTCCCACACAGGTGCAGGGGCCCAAGCACTTAGGCTATCTTCTGCTTCCCATGCCGTATCAGAGAGCTGGATCAGAAATGGAGCACTTGGGACTTGAAACTGCACCCATATGGGATGATGGCACTGCAGATGGTGGCCTTACCTGTTATGTCATAGCACCAGCCCCAGAACTCAGACTTTCCCACTACCTCACCCATGCATGTTATTTTTGGATTTTTGATAACAGTATAGGTATGTGTGTATATAATATATATATAATATATATATTATATATATATTATACCTATATTATATATATATACCTATACCTATATTATACCTATAACAGTATAGGTATGTGTGTATATAATATACATATAATATATATATATAATATATATATAATATATATATATTATATACACATGCTATATGTATGTGTACATATAATTTAACCAATGCTATATATATGTGTATATATATATATATTTTAACCAATATTTATCATTGCCCATTCATCTATTTACTGAGCTAGGCTCAGAGGATACAATATAGAGATTCTGCTGTCATCGAGGTTATTGTTCAAGTTAGAAAAATGAGTAGATAAAATGTGAAATAAAATGCAAGTCATGATGAATACTATGAAGGAAACAAGGAGATGAGGTCAATACTAATGAGGACCTTCTTCAAAAGCATTTTATGAAAAAGTAACAATAACTCATTTTTAAAAAATGTATCTGAGAGGGATAATGGGATAGTTAGAGAGAGAGTGAGAGAGAGAGAGAACCATTTGCTGGCTAATTCATCAAATGTCTGCAAAGGCTGCATCTGGGCCTAGGCTAGAATTGGGAGCCCAGAGATCATTCTAAGTCTTCTACATGGGTGGTAGGAATCCAATTACTTGAGCCATCACTACTTCCTCCCAGAAAGCTAGAGTTAGGAGCACCCACACACTCTGATATGGACCATTGGCATCTTAACTGGCATCTTAAGTGCTTGGCCAAATTCCTGCTCATGAAAAAGGACCATTTACACAGCTATATGGAAGAGTTAGCTAAGTGGAAGTGGAAATACCAAAAAAGAGCAAGCCAAATTCAGAATGTATAAAGGCCTTGAGGCTAGAAAGTATGTTGGGTAATCAAGTTGCAGACTGGAACAAAGTGTCACAGGGGGTTGGGATATGGAGAGAAAAGCAAGGTCTTGTTGTTCAGGGCTGTATAAGCCATTTTTCAGATGTGGGGTTTTATTGAAAATTCAGTAGGAAGTCATAGAAGAATTTTATGTGGGAGGATGATATGATTTAAATGTTGGGATAAGAGCTGAGCTTGTTGCAAGCCTGTTCACCAGGTGGCTTCTCACGAACCTTGGCAGTACAGGGCTGTGCGTCACTCACTGGATTCTGGAAATCAGATTGCACAGTGGTTAAAATGTACACTCTGGGGTCAGGCATATTTGGACTCAAATCCAATTTCTACCACTGACTAGTTCTATGACTTGAGCAGTTACTTAAGCCCTCAAAGTCTGAATTCCTTCACGTCCAAAATGTGCATAATCATACTTTCCTAATCAACCCCTTTAAGGATAAAATAAGAAAAGTATATGTGAATCCCTTACCACAATGCCTAACATGCTAAATTCTAATAAATGTTAGTTACTATGATGACTGTTGCAGAAAGGACTACTGAAGACATTGTGACCTAGACAGAAAGGTTCAGAAGAATATAGAAGGATTTCAGAATTAAGCAGTTCAATGAATAGATCTTCATTCATTCAAGAAATGTCTATTGAGGTCCTATTATGGCCCTGGCTCTGTGCTAGTGAGAAAGATGAAAAGATGTGTCCACTGTTCTGATTGGCATGATGCAGCTATACAAACACATCTAAATGTAACACAGTGTCTAAGGGGCAGTGGGAGATGGATCATTTAAACAGGTGATAGCTAAGCCAAGGTTCACAGCCCAAGTTGAGAGAGGAAAAGGGCACCTTGACAGAGAGAACCACCTGAGTGAGCATGGAGGCATGGGGCAGCACAGAGTACAAGAGGGGAGCAAGATGCAGGTTGGCAGAGGGAACTAGTCCATGAAGGGTTGGGATGCACTAGGGAGGGGCCTTTTTGGTAGGCTGAGGTGTGTGGAGTTTACCCCACAGGCAATGGTGAACCATTGGAAGATTTATATCAGCAGACCAGTGTCTACATTTGAGTTTTACCCCTATCCTTCTGTTGCCTATACAGAAAAATCTCTGTCCCTGGGAAGAAAGGCAGAAGAAAGAACAAGCAGGAGGCAATTTCAGTAAAGCAGGAAGGAAAAAACAAAATATACCTTAGGACATTGGTCATAAGATTGGAAGAGAGAAATCAGATTTCAAAACTATACAAGTGTACTTTAAAAGGCTTGCGAAAAGATGTTTATTTTGATGCAGAAAAATTGAAACTCGTGCATATGAGAAGTCTTCAAACAGTTCATGGGAGACTATATTATTTAAAACACTATGCATTGATTTTTTGACAGGCAGAGTTAGAGAGAGAGACAGAGAGAAAGGTCTTCCTTTTCCGTTGGTTCACACCCCCCCCCCCAATGGCCACTACAGACGGTGCGCTGTGTCTAGCCCGCTGCACCTATCTAAAGCCAGGAGCCAGGTGCTTCCTCCTGGAGTCCCCACTATGCATGGATTTATGGGGCTGACGCTGTGGTGCAGTGGGTTAAAGCCCTGGCCTGAAGCGCTGGCATCCCATATAGGCACCAATCTAGTCCTGGCTGCTCCTCTTCTGATCCAGCTTTCTGCTATGGCCTGGGATATGGAAATGGAAGATGGCCCAAGTCCTTGGGCCCCTGCACTCATGTGGGAGACCTGGAAGAAGCTCCTGGCTCCTGGCTTTGAATTGGCATAGCTCCGGCCGTTGCGGTCATTTAGGGAGTGAACTGGCGGATGGAAGACCTCTTTCTCTGTCTCTGCCTCTCTCTGTAACTCTTTCAAATAAATAAAATAAATCTTTTAAAAAAACACTTATGCATGGATTTAAAAATTTTTGGGTTCTACAATAAACTTTTAATTCTATTTTTTCCCATGAACTTTCTGAGTTAAGGAACTCAGTTGGCAAGACATGAATTGTCAGATGCAGAAGTAGGAAGGCCCAGAGAGAGTCAAGGATGACTAGAAGATGTTAAAGTGGGTGCCCAGGTGGATCGCAGGCACTGGAGCTAGGAGGAGAGCTTGGAGTGCATGCTATGGTGCACAGCCCTCAAGACAGGAGTGCCAGATGTGAGGGCTGCTGATGGCACACAGCTGAGTTCTCTCCAGCTCAAAGGAGCTGCTTTGCTGTGGCTCAAGGGGGCTGTTATGCCTGCTTGCTAACAGCAACCCACAATGAATGGCTGGCTAATGGCTGATGTGGGGACACAAAAGCCAGGCACCATTTTCTTAATTTAGGAAAACTCTGAAAGGCAATTTTATCTCTAAAGCTCCCTGAAGGATCCCCTGGGGCCCCTGTTTTGTATGTACCACAATGCTACCCCTCCCTTTGCCCAACCCTGCATTGCCTGACTTGTAGGAGATGCTTCCTACACCACTCCCCAGTAGATCTCTGTACTCATACCTGCCTCAGGGAACCAGATCTTACCCCAATGCAGACACATTCAGTGTTGGAGGAGGTGAGTTAGACAAGTCTGAAAGGCATGTCAGGTACCTGATTCAAGTAGGCTTTCGGACATCTACACCTATAGATCTAGAGAAATCTATGACCTGAAAATAAGATTTTGGAGTTAACACCACCTCTGTAACATTAGGCCATAACAACTTACTAGCAATTTCCAATAAAAGAAAATCTAAAAAAGCAGGATTTAAAAAAAAAACTCACTTTTTAGCAAAATCTGAAAAGATCTGAACCATTTTGGCAAGAAAAGCAGATCTGAGCATACATAAAGACTATTTATGGATCCATTTACAAATCCAATTTAGTGTGAATATTTCTATGTTTTATCACAGAAATGTCTCTACATTTGATTCCAGGTGCTACTTCAGACTCTACTGGAGCCAGTGGATAATGTTCAGTATACGCTGCTTATTACTTCCTGCAAAATTGAAAGCTTATGAATTTTCAAGCCCAAGGGTTTCCAATAAGGGGTTATAGAATTAGGGTGGGAAGCATGAGAGAGGATAAGATCACCTAGGGAGGGCTGGCGCAGTGGTACAGTAGGTTAATCCTCCACCTGTGGCACCAGCATCTCATATGGGCACTGATTTGTGTGCCAGCTGTTCCTCTTCTGATCCAGCTCTCTGCTATGGCCTGGGAAAGAAATAGAAGTTGGTCCAAGTCCCTGGGCCCCTGCACCCACATGTGAGACCCAGAAGAAGCTCCTGGCTCCTGGCTTTGAATAGGTGCAGCTCTGGCTGTTGCGGCCATGAGGGGAGTGAACCAATGGAAGGAAGACCTCCCTTTCTCTCTCTCCCTCCCACTGTCTATAACTCTACCTCTCAAAAATTAAGTAAATATTTTTTAAAAAGATCACCCACGGAGGAAGCCAGCAATACACAGAGAACAGCAGAAAATGGGACTAACTAAAGGAAGGATGGCCAAGAAAGAGAGAAGAAGTATCCATGAGACATGGCCAAGAGAACAGGAAAGGGGAGAGGAGTTGGTGGACCCACGTACAGCAAAGGTATAAAAGCCAGAATGTAAAACATCCTCTAGCATTAGTAGTCAGTGGTTGATGGGTGATCATTGTGAGCACTTTCAGAAAAGTGGCAGGGGCAAATTGCCAATGCGGTGGATTATGGGATGTATGGGAAGTGATGAGAGAGCGTATACAATGGACAGGGACATGTCATTTTAGCCTGAAGATAGCCTTGTGCACATTTATGGGGAGACAGAGAGGAGCAAAGAATTAAAGGCTAAAGACACAGGATAAAGAGAAAGAACTAATAATGGAGATCTAGGAGGAGGCAGGAGCAACCTAAGGTGGGTGAGGCTAGGATTCCCACACAGACAGGGAGGTTGAAGGATGCTGTGAACTGGAGGAGGAACTCTTTACCCTTTGAGCTTGGAATAAAAGGAATGAAAAAGGATTAGATGTAAAATATGAGTAGGTAGGGTTAGTATTCGGCCTCAGGGTTAAGTTGCCTCTTGGGATGTCTTCATTTGCATAAAAGAGCACCTGAGTTCACATCTGGTTCTACTCCGAATTCTGGCTTTCTGCTAATGTGTACTCTGGCCAGCAGCAGTTATGGCTCAAATACTTGGGTCCTTGCCTCCCATGTGGAAGACCTGGTTTGATTTTTGGCTCCTGGCTTTACACTGGCTCAGCCTGGACAGTTATGGGCATTTGAGGTATGAACCAGCCAATAAAAGATCCATCTCTCTCTCTCTCTCTCTCTCTCTCTCTCTCTCTTTTTCTCTCTTTCTCTCTCTCTCTCTCTCT
Organism: Sylvilagus floridanus; assembly: GCA_949820135.1. Classification (NCBI taxonomy): domain Eukaryota; kingdom Metazoa; phylum Chordata; class Mammalia; order Lagomorpha; family Leporidae; genus Sylvilagus; species Sylvilagus floridanus. The sequence goes on from OX463238.1 coordinate 73,943,709, forward strand.
CACACACACACACACAAAATAAAACACAGAAAATGGGTCGGTCGGAAAAGATGAAGTTGAGGCTGATCATTGGCATGGAAGCAGATAGTCATGTGCTGAGAGTAAAAAGGGATGGGATGTAAATTGAACAGGGGTACTAGGGCAGGAGGTGAAAATTTGGTATAAAGAGAACTAGCTGACTAAGGAAAATTACAAATACGAATAATTGGTGATCTGTGGTTAGAGACCATGCAATGGCATGAGCTGACATGGTATGTGACTTTTCTTCCTCTAGCCTTCAGCTGTATGCATAGAGATGTTAATGAAATAAAACAAAATCTCCATGTAACTATTAAAAGTTGTCACAAAGAATATTTAATGACAAGGAAAAATATTTAATATATAGTAGTCACCCTGATCCTTGTTTCCATGGTTTCAGATACCTGTCTTTCAGAAATAAACACTTCACAAAAACACTTGGGCATACTGCTCTGTGCAGTGTGATGAAATTTTGCACCCTCCTGCTGTGTTCAGCCCAGGACAGAAATCACTCTTTTATCCAGAGTATTCATGCTGTATGCACTCGTTAGCCGTTAGGCACAGAGGAGCAATCTTGCTTATCAGATCAACTGTCATGGGATCAAAATGCTTGTGTCCGGCCGGCGCCGTGGCTCGACAGGCTAATCCTCCGCCTTGCGGCACCGGCACACCGGGTTCTAGTCCCAGTCAGGGCACCGGATTCTGTCCTGGTTGCCCCTCTTCCAGGCCAGCCCTCTGCTGTGGCCCAGGAATGCAGTGGAGGATGGCCCAAGTGCTTGGGCCCTGCACCCCATGGGAGACCAGGAGAAGCACCTAGCACCTGGCTCCTGCCATCAGATGAGTACAGTGCGCCGGCCACAGCGCACCAGCCGCGGCGGCCATTGGAGGGTGAACCAACGGCAAAGGAAGACCTTTCTCTCTGTCTCTCTCTCTCACTGTCCACTCTGCCTGTCAAAAAAAAAAAAAAAAGCAAAATGCTTGTGTCCAAGGTACCCTTACTTTCTTTAAAAACGATTTTATTTAGGAGGTAGAAGTACAGACAGAGAGAGGGAGAGACAAAGAGAAAGGTCTTCCACTCACTTGTTCACTTCCCAAAAGGCCTCAATGGCTGGAGCTAAGCCCATCTGAAGCCAGGAGCCAGGAGCTTCTTCCAGGTCTCCCACATAGATGCAGGGGCCCAAGCACTTAGGCCATCTGCCACTGCTTTCCCAGGCCATAGCAGAGAGCTGGATTGGAAGAGAAGCAGTTGGGACATGAACTGGCAGCTATTTGAGATGCCAGCGCCACAGGTGGAGGCTTAGCCTGCTACTCCACAGCACAGGCTCCGTACCTTATTTTACAGTGGATGTCCCTAACATGCAAGAGGAGTGACACTGGCAATTTGGATATACCAAAGCAGAGCCATCAGGTGCTGCCATTAAGTGAAAAGCTCAAAGTTCTCAAACTAATCAGAAAAAAAAAAAAAAAAAGGTTGTATGCTAAGGTTGCTAAGATCTAGAGTAATGGCCAGCGCCGTGGCTCAACAGGCTAATCCTCCGCCTTGCGGCGCTGGCACACCGGGTTCTAGTCCCAGTCGGGGCGCCGAATTCTGTCCCGGTTGCCCCTCTTCCAGGCCAGCCCTCTGCTGTGGCCCGGGAGTGCAGTGGAGGATGGCCCAGGTGCTTGGGCCCTGCACCCCATGGGGAGACCAGGAAAAGCACCTGGCTCCTGGCTCCTGCCATCGGATGAGCGTGGTGCGCCGGCCGCAGCGCGCTGTCTGCGGCGGCCATTGGAGGGTGAACCAACGGCAAAAGGAAGACCTTTCTCTCTATATCTCTCTCTCTCACTGTCCACTCTGCCTGTCAAAAAAAAAAAAAAAAGATCTAGAGTAAGTTATTGTTAATCTGTCCCTTATTTATAAGTTAAATGTACCGTGGGTGTGTATTTATAGGAAAAAAAGTGGTTGTAGGGTTTGGTGCAGGCATCCACACTTGAGGCCTTGAACATAGCCACTCAGGGTAAGGGAGCGCTACTGTATTTTGTACCAGATGCTGGTGGTACTTTCTTTAGAACTTCCTGGCTTTATCTCTACAGCGAGTGCTGCGTGCTCGAACACCTATAACCTTCTGCCTGAGGCTTCCCCCTGGCCAGGAAAACTCAGTCCTAGGGGAATGCTTGTCAATTACTGCAGTAATACTACTTCCTCTTCCCACTCCTCAGCCTTAGCCAGTTACTGAAAGTGCACTGATGGTTATATACCTTAGCTTCCTCAGCTTTCCAGGGGGACCATTTTGAGATGATTTCTACACAAAATCGCCAAAATTTCCCCAGCAGAACTCAGCTCCAGCTACAACACAGTACCAATTATATTAATTACATGTAACTTGTTGGCTCGTTTTCTGTGGTGATTTTTTTTTTAAAGGGCTTCAAAATCTTAGGCAGTCTTCTCATGAAAGGGTAGAGTCTACGTCTCCTCCCCTTGTGGTTTTGTGAGCGCTGTGACTAATAGAGTAAGGCAGAATTGACAGGGCATGATTTCAAGGGTAAGCTAGAAAGAGCCATCAAGCTTCTGTCTGGTTCTGTTGAGCACTCCCACTTGGGGAAAGCAGTGGCCAGGTGAGAAGTCTGTTGACACTGAAGTTGCTATGCAGGAAAGCCCACAGGCAGATGCTCCAGCGACCCTTGGGGTCCCCTGCCTGCCAAGAGAGGGCATCTTGAAGACCCAGCCAAGCAGAGCCTTGAGGTGCCAGCAGCCTCAGTGAGAGATGTCTCACAGCTGAGCCCTTCTGGAATTCTTGATGCATAAAATCTTAAGCAAAGCAGCACAGTGGCTGTTTTATGCCATGAAGGAGTAATTTGTTTCTCAGCCACAGAAATCAGAATGTTTCCCTTCCCTGTCTCTCTTCCCTTCTTTCCCATTAGTGTTCCTTGGCATTAACTTAAAAATAAATTATGTGCTCTTGAACTTGTATCTCAGGATTCATTCCTAGAGAATTCAAACCAAGAAAAACTATGTCAGAAAAATAACAATTATAACTTCATGAGGCCGGTGCCGCAGCTCACTTGGCTAATCCTCCGCCTGAGACGCTGCCAGCCCCGGGTTCTAGTCCTGGTTGGGGCGCCAGATTCTGTCCCGGTTGCCCCTCTTCCAGTCCAGCTCTGTGCTGTGGCCCAGGAGGGCAGTGGAAGATGGCCCAAGTGCTTGGGTCCTGTACCTGCATGGGAGACCAGGAGGAAGCACCTGGCTCCTGGCTTCGGATCAGCATAGCTCTGGCCTTAGCAGCCATTTGGAAGGTGAACAAACAGAAAGGAAGACCTTTCTCTCTGTCTCTCTCTCTCTCACTGTCTACTCTGCCTGTCAAAAAAATAACTTCATGAAAACAGATACTAGAGAAAAATGGGAAGAAGTATATTTAAAAATGTTAAACTTGCTAATCTCTAAGTATAGAATTGGGATTGATTTATATTTATAATACTTTTTGTACATTTTCCAAAGGTTATAAAATATGTATGTATTACTTTGATCAGAAACAAACTTTTATAAAACATAGGAAGATTAGTAATGTGTTATAAAAAGATTTTTCTATGAAAGTTAAAATGTAACCATTTTCATAGTCAAAGTAAAAATTTAAAATGTGCTTATGGTAGAATTCCTTGCCTGTGGCCTACTGAGTGCTATTTGTAGATCTTAGAGTTGTCCCAATGTCACATGACCCAACTCATCAATCACAGCAGATTAGACTGGGAGCTCCACGTTTGAGCACCAAAGAACCTCTCCTTTATCTGGCTGAAGTTCACTCAGATTCGCTCCAGAATTTGAGGAAGTGCACTGCTTGTAGTCCCATGACTATGAACGCTGGCTGTGTAAGACCTAGCAGAGCCAGGATCTGAAGTGTGCTAACAGCACAGGCAAGCTCAAGTTGTATGCAGGAGCAAAAATGAGAACTAGATGATATTGATCTGCTGCATGGTGAATGGAACAAATATTCAGAGGAATAAATGATGATGAAAGATTCTCTATGTGTATATGTGTGTGAGCATGTGTTTGTGCATGCCCATGTGAGTACGAGAGAGAGAGAGAGGACTTTCTAGTTGTCATGAGGCTTGGCTATACTTCCCACACAACATTTACCTGAAAATCTCTCCTATCTCTTCATAACCCCTTTTACTTGACCTTGTTCTGGTGGTTTCTATTCTTTGTAATTTGAAGAATTCAAGCAAGTTCATTACCCAAGACCAAAAAGCTGAAGCCATACTAACGCTGATGCTTAACAACAAAGAAGTATTTTTCACATCCCTATTTTGCCAGAGGGGTGGCTGAGGTATAGGGATGTTGGGCAGTCCCTTGGCCCCGTGGCTGGCAAGTGCAGGGTGAGATGCTGACTGGGTGGGCAGGCTTGCTCCAGAGACTCAGCATGTAACCTCTGTGCTGCTCCATCCTGCATTCCTTGGGGCCTGAAGCTGTGATTCTTCATTAATGTCTCATTATAGAGTACAGAGGAGATAAATTGTCATGGCTTTCAAAGACCCGTAAATCAAGGCAGTGGCTGATTGAAGGTACTAACATGAGCACCGCTCCATGCCTGGCAAAATCAGACTGGACTAGCAGTTCACTCTCCTTCCCAATGCTTACAGTTCTCAGCAGTGTCTACCCATTTCTTACCCTGATCTGACCAGCAAACATAAGAGCACTCAAGCATATTGAGAGTACAAGGGAACCACAAACTGTAAAGTACCCTCGCCTGAGAGAATGGTGGAAGAAAGCTGAGACTGGAACACAGCAATCAGCAGGCACTGCGCCATCAGCAAGTGATGCCCCCAGACGCTGAAGTGAGATGACAGCCAAGGATGCATCCGTGCTTCCACCAATGTCCTCGCACTTGACTCTTACCCCCTCCCTGTGAAGTGAATATCACTAAATTTATCTTAGAGATGGGAAAAATGAAGTTCAGAGAGGGCAAATGATTTGCCAAAGGGCACACAGCAAATAATGGCAGAGTTGAGCATCTAAATTCCTCGCAGTTTGCATTTCAGGATGCTACCTCTTAGCCTGGTCCAATCGACAGTTGATTTTTCTGTCTCTTAACTCTCAGATCAAAAGCATTGTAAGCTGGGGATGCAAAACTGACCCAAACAATATTAAAATTTATGTTAATCTGTTTTTAGTATGAGCCACAAATGATGCCATCTAGTGACCAGTTGCCTCCCTCATTAGCATATCAGGCTAGATATGTCACTTTCTTACATACTCGAGTATTTTCTGAAGTTAATTGCTACCGATTTTTAAATTTGTAGTTTGAGAGCCACAGCTATCCAAAGAAATGTCAACAGAGCCTCCTTGTCCATTACTTGGCTTACAAAACAATCACCATGCTCTGGTCCCTACACACATACACATGCACATACAAACAATGATGAAACATTCTGTGTGTGTGTGTGTGTGTGTGTGTGTGTGTACGTGTGTGTGTACATATATGAGAGCGGGGCAGCAGGGAGAGAAAGATGACTTCCCAGTTGCCAAGAGGCTTGACCAAGCAAGAAAGCAAAAAGACAAGCAGGTTCATAAACCTCCGGCTGATAGAACCTGAAACTGAAACTGTTAGAACAGCTCATATTTTCCCAGGGTAACACAATTCTTTCAGAGCTCATTTTTTTTTTTTTTGGTCAAGAACGAAAATAGAATCTCAAACATATGCAATACAAATGGGTGAAGATGGAAATTTCTCTCCGAGATTTATAATGAGAGGATAAGTAATCCACATAAATAGTGAGTCCAGCATTTTTATAGACTGAAATGAGGTCAGTCATTTGTAAAAGATATGTCATTTCATACCTGGGCAGCTCTCTGAGCCTTTAAAAATGCAGCACACGGTCACGAGTGAATGGGTACAGGGCTGCACAGCTTTTAACCCAGCCTGAAAGTGCTGTGATTAACAGGGGCATCAGTGGCTCACAAATATTCAGGAAAAGAAGAAGTCCTACTGCCAGGAATGTTCAGGAAAAAGAGGACACAGAGGGAGCCTGACTTCCTTTCCCTCCAAATAGTGAAGATGCAGGGGAGACAGGCCCAGAGAACCAGGGAACCAGGGACGGAGGGTGTTGCTGCATCCTTGGAATATGATCTCTACATTCCTGGGATCCCAGGCTGCTTTAAGAATGAAGAGTTCGCTGATTTGTATCCTGGCTGCTCCACTTCCGATCCAGCTGTCTGCTATGGCCTGGGAAAGCAGTAGAAGATGGCCCAAGTCTTTGGGCCCTTGCACCTGTGTGGAGACCCAGGAAAAGCTCCTGGCTCCTGGCTTCAGATTGGCTCAGCTCCGGCAGTTGCGGCCAACTGGGGAGTGAGCCAGCAGATGGAAGACCTCTCTCTCTCTCTCGCTCGCTCTCTCTCTCTCTCTCTGTAACTCTACCTTTCAAATAAATAAATAAATGTTTTTTAAAAGATTACTTATTTATTTATTTGAGAAGTAGAGTTACAGACAGTGAGAGGGAGAGACAGAGAGAGAGAGAGAGGTCTTCCATCTGCTGGTTCACTCCCCAAATGGCTGCAATGGCCAGAGCTGTGCCGATCCAAAGCCAGGAGCCAGGAGCTTCTTCTGGGTCTCCCACATGGGTGCAGGGGCCCAAGGATTTGGGCCATCTTCTACTGCTTTCCTAGGCTATAGCAGAGAGCTGGATTGGAAGAGAGGCATCCGGGACTAGAACCAGTGCCCATATGGGATGCCAGTACCTCAGGTAGAGGAATAACCTACTGTGCCACAGTGCCAGCCCCAAATATTTTTTTAAGAAATGAAGAGTTGCTAGAGTCACCTGAAATCCACAGCCAGCCCAAGCTCAAATAATGACAGCTTTTGAGAGCCACGTTTTGGGCCCTGAGTAACATAGCCCAGACCATGGACCCTCAAGGCCCTACCAACACTGAAGATTTGGGGGAGGATGGGCAATGGTGGGCATTAGGTGTGGGATGTGGGTGGTGAAGAGCATGTTCTGAGCTTTGGGGAGCCTTACAGTGAGATGTGGCTGAACAATGTACTGGCCATGTGCCTGGGTGGCTTACCAGGCCTCAATGTCCCCATCTGTGAATTCACTCAGAAACGCATTCTTCAGCGCTTACCCTGTGCCCCTGAGCTGCTCCAGTTCTGGGAAGACAGAAGCCTGCCTCCCAGGGGTGCCCTGTGGAGATCCTACACCCTCCCAGCCAAGTTTCTCTGAAGAATCATTGTGAGGACCTGAACCTGTGGCAAGGAATTCAAGAACATTTTAGGAGAACTTATGCATCAGGTCTTTGATGAGGAGATGTGGATACAGTGCTGGGGCTCATTCCTGGATCCCAGTCAATGCCCGTGCCTGCACAGGGAGCTCAGGTGTCTTCTGCTGTCTGAAGACATTGCAGCCAGCTCTGAAACCTCAGTGCCATCGAGCCTAGACACCTGGCCCTGTCATGAAATGTGGCCAACTCTGGCTCTGTGAGGTGAGCTACCCAGAGTTGCATTCTCTGACCTAGGGGCCCAAGTACAAATTACTGAGCTTCCCAAAGTTCTCAAGAGTTCAAGTCAATCCATCAGTATACCTACTCTGTGCCAGGCTGGATGCTCTTAGAACCTACTGTCTACTGGTTTGTCTGTGTGGGCAGGTAGGGGTGGAGGTGGCTGGCAGACAGACACCGAAGAAGCTGGACAGACACTGGCCTGAGTCGGAGTGCCTGAGTTCAGATGTCTCCAGGTCTTCTTCGTTAACTGGGAATGGCCCTGATTGGAATGTCAAGGGGATGAAATGAACTAATACATTATCAAGTCACTGGGATATCATGCAAGTGATTAAAGCAGGGTTGAGTCTTCTCAAAGCGCATGGCAGTGTAGTCTTAGGGACCCAGGAATGATCTCACAAGGAGTCGTCTCAGCAGTAACCTGAGCATGAAGAGAAGGAAAGTTGGGCATCTTCCATGGCAGGCAGCAAAACTACTAAGTGGTGGCATTAAGGGAAACAATGAGGTGAATTTTTCTGTTGCTTTGTAGAGACATTGTCATGAATCGAGTACCCTGGGCCAGGCACTGTGCAGGCGAATGGAGGTACAGAGACAGCAGTGTCTCCATCCCTCCTCCAGGAGCTTACTACTCCGTAAGAGAAGAGTGAGAGGTGAGGAAGCAAATGCAACCGAATGATCTAGAGCCACAGAGAGCAGCATGAACCCGGGAAGATGCAAGTGACTACTAGAGGGTGTGATTTCATAATGGCCTCACAGGGTGAGGTGGTGGCCGCCAAGCAGAGAAGGCAGGAAAGGGCATTTCACTGTGGGCCTTGGGAACAGTGAGGGCCAAGGCCCAGAGTATGGCAGAGGGTGGCATAGCTGGCTGAAGTGTGGAGCTCCAGACAGTGGCCAGGGGGAGTGTGGGAGAGATGCAGCTGGAATGTGAGATGGGCTTCGTCATCCTGGAAGGCTCTGGAAGTTAGGCTAGAACTGTGAGAGAGTTTAGAAAGAGATCTCCAGCAGCAGAGTGGAGAGCTGAATTGGAGGTAAGTGAGGCAGGAAGCAGAGAGAAGAATTAAGAGACTGTTGCAAAAATCCAAGGAAGATAACAACTGTGAGGGCCTGAACCATGAGAAAGAGTGCAGAGAGAAGGGTGGACGAATAGCAACAGCGAATCCTACAGTGCTAGGTGACTGGTGAGTTCTGGGACCACTCTTGGTCCTGATGGGGTGACTGGTGGATGGTGGATGATTCCATAATGTAGAGCAAGGTCTCAGTCAGCAAGTGGGCTAGACAGCCAGAAAGAGAGAGAGAAAGAGAGAGTAAACCCCTCAGAAGAACCTGGGTGTGCTCAGCCCCAGCAGACTGATGCTGATTTCTTGTGTGATGACTCAGCCTAAAACTTACTGGGAGGACACAAAATCCTATATTTTCTCATAGCTTTTGCACACCAGGGATGCAGACTTAGCTGGATCGTTGGGTTCCAGCTCTCTCACAAGCTGCCGTCAAGTTGTCAGCAGAACTATCTACTCCCAAACTCACTCCCATGGTTGTCAGAGGCCTCTGGTCCTCGTGGGCTGGTGACAGGAAACATCATTTTCCTGCCAGGTGCTGCCATACAGCACCTCACAACAGGGCAGCCAATTTCCCACCAGGGCAAGCAGATACAGGGGCTGGTGGGGGAGAGAACGCAACATGGAAGTCAATCTCTTAAACCTAATGTTAGAAGTAACATCCTGTCATTGGCACTGCATTCTTTTATTCAGAAATGAGCTACCAGGTCCAGCCCACATTCAAGGGAAATTTGACAAGGGCACATACTTTTCTAGGGACCATATTAAGGGTGGCAACACAGCATTAGCCTCTGGGAATATTATTTAGTGTTGCTAGTGCCTGATTTTTTTCAAGAAAAGTTGGAAATTAGTCTTTTTTTTTTTTTTTTTTTTACAGGCAGAGTGGACAGTGAGAGAGAGAGACAGAGAGAAAGGTCTTCCTTTTGCCGTTGGTTCACCCTCCAATGGCCGCCGCGGTCGGCGCGCTGCGGCCGGCGCACCGCGCTCGTCCGATGGCAGGAGCCAGGAGCCAGGTGCTTTTCCTGGTCTCCCCATAGGGTGCAGGGCCCAAGCACCTGGGCCATCCTCCACTGCACTCCTGGGCCACAGCAGAGGGCTGGCCTGGAAGAGGGGCAACCGGGACAGAATCCGGTGCCCCGACCGGGACTAGAACCTGGTGTGCCGGCACCGCAAGGCGGAGGATTAGCCTGTTGAGCCACGGCGCCGGCGAAATTAGTCTTTTTTATATGAAATCTTTCAATTTTAAATACTTGCCCTTACTCCAAAAAGAAAAAAAAATCTTTTATACACTATAGGTCAAATAAAGCATATCTCACAAGCATGATTCCCGGTGCCCTTCCATGTAGGCCCCATGTGGAAGGGGTGGGCCTGCAAGAGGAGGCAGAGTGTTAGGATGCCTCTGTGATTTCTTATTTGAAAACTGGGGGAGAAGCAAGTGATTGTTAAAATGGTGAGAGCTTGGGAGGAGGGAGTGCCAATCATTTGATCCAGATAACTGTATTCATATAAATTCTACAGTCATATCAGTAAAAAAAATGACTTGTTTTCATTAAAGGCAAGCCTTTGATCCCTGATCTGACAGCTGCACATCTATATCAAATGAGACATTCTGACATCCACAGCTCTGATCTCAATTGGACAGGAGGTTTCCTGCACACTAATGGAACAGAAAGACAATTGAGCATTATTAGACAGGAGAGAATGTTCTCACACACAGGAAAACAGCTTTTCCCTTTGAAAAAACACGATAAAGAACAGAAAATGACTGACAGAATCAGAGCTTCCCAGATGTCAGAAGAGCTGTTTCAGCTACACTCTGGCCTCTGGTAGGGAAGATGAGGGGAGTTTTTAGACAAGTAATGAACGTACCTTAGTGTTGGCTGACTCAGGGAAGAATTTGCTGGTAAAATAATCATGTTCTTGGAGTATGTTGAAGAGCTAAGATCCAGTGTGGACGTTCCATAAACAAAGGCTGATTTATGTGCATTCATTTCCAAGTTTAGTAAGCAAGAAAGTTTCTCAGTGAAAAATCTTCCTTGCCCCTTCATTCAACAAACACTTAAGGAGTATACCCATGTGCTAGTGTTGACACCGTGGGAAAGATAGCCAAGGTCATTGATAAAAAAGAAGAAAAATAACCTTCTGATTTATGTTTGCCACATGAAGTTGAGATGCTATGAGAACTTTATCCTAGGTGACCTATCTCATTCCAGTGAATTGGGGAAGGCTCCAGAGAGCTAAATAATGAATTAGAACTTCCAGGTCAAGATGGTGGGCTGGCCCATGGAGACTTGAGCTGTTCACTATTTAAGTGGTTATATGGGAAATATTTTTCACATATTTCACATTCAGCATTGAATTTTCCCTTTACTATCCAAATTATAGTACATCCTGAAGAAAGCTCACATTTGTAAAAGAGCCATAATGTAGAAAACAAGATAAGCATTTCCTGAAATATAATGGGGGCTGTAATGGGGCTGGTGCTATGGCATAGCAGGTAAAGCCGCTACCTGCAGTGCTGGCATCCCATATAGGTGCCAGTTTGAGTCCTGGCTGCTCCACTTCCAATCCAGCTCTCTGCGTTGGCCTGGGAAAGCAGTAGAAGATGGTTCAAGTCCTTGGGCCCCTGCACCTGCATGGGAGACCCGGAAGTAGCTCCTGGCTTTGGATCTGCACAGTTTCAGCCATTGCAACCATCTGGGCCATGAACCAGTGATGAAAGTTTCTCTCTTTCGCGCGCGCTCTCTCTCTCTCTCTCTCTCTCCCTCCCTCTGCCAATCTGTAACTCCGCTTTCAAATAAATAAATAAATCTTTTTAAAAAATGTAATGAGTTCTTTTGCCCAAAACTCAAATCACATATTTTTAAATTTGCTTGTTTTGGTCACAGAGAAGCAGCTTTGTAAAGGCAAAAGAAGAGAGTACATTTGAGGTGCTGTTGTGGTGAGACCTCAGACCCCGCTGGTAAGATATAAAATGATGCAGCCACTTTGGTAAATTGCCAGGTGGTTTCTCATACAGTTAAGCATAGAGTTGCCATGAGACCCAGCAATTTCATTTCTAGGTATATACACAGAGAAATGGAGACATTTGACAGCACAAGAACTAGTACATGAATGTTTATTCATAATAGTCACAATGGCAAAAAAGGCAGAAACAACCCAGATGCCCAACAATTGATGAATGGATAAACAAAAGGTGATATAGCCATATTATGGGACATGACTCAGCCATAGAAAGCAAGGATGTCCTGATACATACTACAGCATGGATGAGCCTTGGGAACATTATGCTGTGTGAAATCAGCCAGCCATAAAAGCCAACATATTACATAATTTCATTTTTATGAAATGTCTAGGATAGGCAAACCTATGTAGATCAGAAAGTAGATCTGCAGTCACTTTGATACAAGGTATCTTTTTGAGGTGATGGTAATGCTCTAAACTGTGGTGATGATTGTCCTTGTATCTGTGAGTTTATTAAAAAAAGTTGAATTGTGAGAGGGTACATCGAAGAACTCATGGAAAATTGAATTGAATGATGTTTATTTGGTGGAAAAAATTTGAAATTGTACAGTTTTTTTTTTATAGTATGCATGTTCCATGAACATTTTGAAGATGTCTTGTATACTTTACATGGATGACTTCTATGGTTTGTGAACTTCTCAGTGAAGCTATTTAAAGAAGAAGAAGAAAATCAAAAGAACACATGTCAGGCACCCTGTTGTCCCTAACAGGGTAGGGAGCCAGCAGCCCTGACAGCTCTCCTTGTGAGGCCGAAGCACAGCCCTGCTCTCTCCAGAGGAGGTCCTTTGCATTCTTGCCTTCTATTTGTCTTTTCTTTCTTCCTTAGTAAACAACAGGAAGACTCAGTGTTTGTTTTTCTTCTTTTAAAATTGCTGTCCATTAGCCTCTGGTAGTACATTACAGAAGCAGTATCTTTAATGTGCTTTGGAATTGTGATGATTTACACAGTAGAATGGAAGACCCTCATTTTCAAATTTCTAGCACTGTTCTTAACCATCTTGCTGCACTTACACATTTCCGCCTTTCTTCCATGGCTTTGACCTTATCGCTTCTCCATCCATCTACAAGATTCAGCTTTGTGGAGTGGCTGATAACTCATCAGCAACTGTGATCCCACGAGCTGTTCCCTCCAAGGGCCCAGGACTGAGGTTAGTTACCACTGACTTGAAAAATCCCAGCTGAGCCAGAGATAGAAAACACTTCAGATAGCAAAAACCTATTGAGTGAAAATTTCTATTGGTGTTTGTACGTATAGACATGATCTAAGAGCTGTAGGGTTTTTTTTTTTTTTTAATTAAAATTTACAAAACCACATTATTGGCTAGGCTACCCTGTTCCCCCTTTTAATACAATACAATACTTTTTTTTATATCTGATTTATTTGGCAACTTGGCAAGCAACTGTAAGTTGGAGATTCCAAATGTCATAAGTGTTTGGTTTGTTAATGTATCCCATTTGTGGCCGCAGATTTACCTTTTGCTAATGTAATATGTAGCTTAATATTAAATTGTTTGCATATTATAAACACACATGAGATTGGTGGTGGGAAGTCAGCCAAGAGTAAGCAAGGAGTTCATGGGAAAAATCTACTTGCTTTCAAAAATGTGCTGGAGCTAATTTGCAAAGAGAAAAGCTCATGTGTGGATTATTGAGTGCTAACTGTATAATCCTCAAAGAGCAAAGCATCAGTTAATGATTCCGATTAAGAAGGGAGGGGAGTTTATTGCCTATTTCTGTGTTTTGAGGATTTTACATATATTATCTCAAATTCTCCCAATGAACTTAGGAGATAGGTATTATGATCCCTGTTTTCTAGACAAGAAAGAGGCCCAGAGAAGCAAAGTGATATAGCCAAGGCCAGAGAGAGATTATTGATGGAGCCACTGTCTGATGGACTTTGGCTGATTCAACATACAACATTGTCTCAATTGTTTTTCGTTTATCTATTCAATCATTATTGTAGGTGCAAAGGACTAGCTTGATTGTGGGGCAGGATCTCTGGGTAATAATTAGCAAAACTAGTCAAAGGAAGAACATGGTAGAGACTAGTCTAATCTTGATTGTGAGTAGCTTCCTCCCACCCTGCCCCTCCCCCAAATGGGAGTGGAGGGGAGGAGAGAGAGAGATTAAGAGCATTAATATCTCCCACCTGCTGGTTCACTACCCAAATGCCCTCTTTGGCTAAGGGGCTGAGACAAGGATCCAAAGTCTCAATCCAGGTCTCTCATGAGGGCAGCAGGGACCCAACTACTTGAACCATAACCGCTGCCTCCTAGGGTCTGCATCAACGGGAAGCTAGAACCGGGGGTTCGAACCTGGGCTGGAACCCGTGCACTGCCCTATGGGCTGTGGACATCTTCTTGACCACTAGGCCAAATGCTTGCCCCTGACTGTAAATAGTTGTAATGGCAGAGCATTAAAGGAAAGGATTATTTAGCAGAGGCCAACATCTATGTAAAAAGCAACAATTTTCTGAAATCAAGGCTCTCCAGTCAGTAGGTGACTGTCTGCCAGAGGCTTCCGGTGGAGTCTCAAGCGGCTGCAGCTGCTCGTCTCTCCCCAAGTGTGCTGAGAGGCTGTGGATGTTAGTCTAAAAACCAAGTGCTCTCTCTTTGATGTGGTGTGTTCAAAGGAACTTCATGAGACTGTAAGTTGAATAATAGCATGCAGGTGAAAAGAATTCTGGGTTGACTGGTAAACTGTGGCCCCCACCCAAATTGCAAATATTTGAACAAAATCAGGAAAGTACAAAATGGAAAAGTAGCAATGGAAGGAAATGAACAGCCCAGGAGTCTGGAAATGGACTTTGATGCCCTTTGGTTTATTGTATAATCAGCAGTTAACTTGAGGCCAACAAAAATAATCAAAACAGTATTATTTCTTGGTCATATGTGCAGGCTAGAAAGCCACTCAACTCACACAAAACACAACTCCCTTTTTAAGAGAAGCCATCTCACCAGTTTTCTTTATTTTTATTAGTGGTAAATTTTAAGACAAAATGTATCCCCATCCTCCTCACTCTTTCACTACTATGTTGGAAAATTTGGAGGATTAGGAGTAGGCGTAGTCCATGAAGTGTCCCTTGCAGTCTAGTAGGAAGAGCTGGGAAGGCTGCCCATCCCCACAGTCTATGTTCCAGGCTAAGAAAATGTGGGAGGTAGAATCATGCCCCCTCAGAGATGTCCATATTTTAACCTCCAGAATCTGTGACCCTACTTGGCAAAAACGATTTTGCAGGTCTGACTAAAATAAGGACCTTGAAGTGGAGCAATTATTCTGGATTATCAGGTGGACCCAAGCTAAGCACACAAGTCCTCAAAAGTGAAGACCCTTCCCTAGCTGTGGTTAGAAAGCAATGTGATGACGAAGAAAGGGTCAGAGGGATGCTGCTTTGCTGACCTTGAGAATGGGGGTAAAGGGCCACAAGCCATGGAATGTGGGCTTCCTCTAGGAGCTGGAAGAGGCAAGGGAATGAATTTTCTCCGAGAGTCTCCAGAAAGGAATGCAGCTCTTCTGGCATCTTGACTGTAGCTCATGAGACCCGTGTTGCACTTGTCATATTTAGAATTGTAAGATAATAAATTTGTGTTGTTTGAGGGCAGGTACTTAGCCTAGTGGTTAAGCCACTGGTTTGGAGGCATGCATCACAGTGCCTGGGTTTGAGTTCCACCTGTGTACCTGATCCCAGCTTCCCACTGATGTGCACTCTCAGAGGCAGCAGGTAGTGAGTCCAGTGGCTGGGCCCCTGCCACTCACATGGGAGACTTCGATAGGGGTCCCAGCTCTTGGCTCCAGCCTGGCCCAGGCTCAGCCATTGCAGCATCTGGGGCATGAACCAGCAAATGGAGGCTTTTTTTGGTCTCTCAAAAATAAATAAATAAATATTTTTAAATTTATGTTTCAAGCCACCAAGTTTTTGATAACTAATTTAACAAGAACAGAAAACTAATAGAGGATAGAACAAATCCAGGGAGTTAAAGAACCTAACGCCTTTTGTCAGTGTGTGTTTATTGCTCCATGGTTAAGCCTGGAGTAGAGTACTTCTTGGTTAGGAAGAATAACTAAATAATTTCTAGCTTCTTAGACCATAGACAAAGTCTATTTAATCCTTGTTATTAAAAAATATTTATTTAAATGGCTGAGTGATGGGGGAATGTTGGGATCTGGGAGGGAAGAGAAAAAGAGAGAGCAAGGGGGAGATCTTCTGCCCTCTGGTTCACTCCCCGAATGTCTGCAACAGCCATGGCTGAGCCAGGCTGAAGCCAACATGTGTGGCAGGGACTCAAATACTTGACCCACAACCTGCTGCCTCCCGGGGTATGCGGTAGCAGGAAATTGGGTTGGAAGCAGAGCAGCTGGAACTTTGATTGGTTGTCAGATGTGGCATGTGGGCATCCCAAGTGACAGCTGAACTCACTGTTGCGCAGTGTTCACCCAGAGTCCTTTTTACTTTTGCAGATCTATTTGATTGTTTCATTTTCACATTCACTAACAAAAATTAAATTTCATGTTAATCCCTCTGAAATTGTTTTTCTTTTCCTTCTATCTGAAGATCTACAGATGTAATTCAACTATGAATCAGAAGGGCACCCCTCTCATTATAAAGTAGTCTACCCTACATTCACAGACTACCTCAACCCTAACACTAATGGCTTCAATAATAACCAATAGTATCATTATCATCAGTTTGGCAAAGACAAAACCCTGGGCATATTCAATTTATTATTGCCACTGGTAAAACAGTCCTTGTGCACTTTATGTTTTTAAATACATTAAGGAGAAGCCTTAGACCTGAGACTTACATGAAAATATGGTGCAAAGTATAAATTATCTTTTGAAGGCTGGGTCCTCATATCATAGACCTTTCCAGATTGAACAAAACTAAGTTCTCTGACTCTCTAGGTTAAATAAATTAGGTTAACATTACCTTGACTTTGAAAGTCATCTTCTATCCTTTAATTAGAAGCAGCAGCAGCAAGAAAAATGCTTACATTTTGCATTCATGGCCTCTAGATCCTTCCCATACTACTGCATCAAACACTTCTAACCTTTCCTCTCTCATTTACCCACTCTTTCTGGATCATCACAGCCTACCCTTGCCCTCAGAGGGATTCTCTAAACTTTACTCTCTGCGGCCAAAGCCTAAGTGATCAAAATTAAGTATATCAAGAATGCCTCTGTCATGAAGATTCAGGTCATTCGCTTAGCTCTGTGCTAGGCAGTTTTGTCATGAAGCAAATGAAACCTAAGCTTCCAGCCCCTCTCATGGTGGGGCCCTGCCATATGTGGGCTCCTTCCAAGACCCAAGACCCAGAGACGAATGCTGACACACTCACACAGTTACAGATCAAACTTGCAAAGATAAAATGCTTTCACTGCAATTGTGTAAGACCATTGTGTCTTTCCACTTTGCTTTCCCATCTGTCATGCTACAGTCAGGTGGTATGATTGGGGACATAAGTGCTTGGGAGATCTGATTAAGAGAAAGTCGAATGGGGGGTCCATTATATTTTGGTTGAGTGGGATGTGTTTATGAGAATCAGGCACTTCCTGAGGTGGTTAAGTGGTATTGGGCTGAGCAGTCTAGAAATCACCTCTGGATACTCTTGCTGCCCTGGCGTCAACACACCAGGCATCAGGTTGAAGGACTGGTGTCAGAGGCCACATCAGAATAAGAATGTGTCCCTCCATCCATAGCACTAGAAGTCTGTGGATGGAACAGAGAAACAAGGTTTGACATGCACAGAGAAGCAATTCTGTGAAAGCTTTCTCCAAGCATCAGATAAGCAAAGGATTCAGTTCTCATCAGTTCCTCGGGAATATACTGATAATACTTGTACATTGTATATCATTATAACCCCCAAAACACTTTTATGGAAACATATTTATAGAAATATATAAAATCTGTTTATTAGATTTCATTAGAATGTAATAAAATCTATTTTATTAGAATTTCTGTGTTTCTGGCACATAACCCTGTAGCAACGAGTACATGTATGTATGAAGTTGGGAATTTTTCACCTCTCAGCCAGCTTTCAATATTAAAACATAAGTTTTGAAGGGGTGGAGGGAGCGGGCAAGGGGGGAGGGTTGCGGGGGGAGAGGGAAAGTATGGGGGGAAAGCCATTGTAATCCATAAGTTGTACCTTGGAAATTTATATTCTAAATAAAAGTTTAAAAAAAGGAAAAAAAATAAAATTAAAAAAAAAACATAAGTTTTATGCTAGAGGAAACCAATCAATTTTCTTTTCTTTCTATGGAAAGCCGTACTACAAAACTGGAGTCAAATAATATAGAGGTAAATATGTAGTAAAAACTATTATTATAAAGGGATGCTAGAGAATAAAAGTAATAATTGAGGGGCTGGCACTGTGGCATAGTGGGCTAATCCTCTGCCTGCAGCACAAACATCTCATATGGGTGCTGGTTTGTGTTCCGGTGCTCCTCTTCTGGTCTAGCTATCTGCTTATGGCCTGGGAAAGCAGTAGAAGGGATCCCAAGAGCTTGGGCCCCTGCACCCGCATGCGAGACCTGGAGGAGACCTCAGGTTCCTGGCTTTGGATCAGTTCAGCTCTGGCCATTGTGGCCATTTGGATAGTGAACCAGTGGATGGAAGACCTTTCTCTCTGTATCTCCCTCTCTCTCAGACTCTACCTCTCAAATAAATAAGTAAATCTTTATTAAAAATAATAATGTATATCTTCATTTAGAGATATTTATGATATCAATTATCTCTACTATTTGTAACTTTTAAACATTTAATTTTTGTATCTAGCTTTATATTTTTAAAATTTTATACTCTTTTTCCTAAGGAGGAGATTAAATAAATGTCAACTATCACAAAAGCTAGACCCTTTCCTTCATCCAATTTTGATCACTGGCTATCCATATCTCACAATTTATGCTGCAATCCTCTAGTGTCCACTGGACGTCTTTGGTTTCCCTGGCTATCTTCTGTGTCTAAACTTATTGG
This sequence comes from Sylvilagus floridanus, assembly GCA_949820135.1. Classification (NCBI taxonomy): domain Eukaryota; kingdom Metazoa; phylum Chordata; class Mammalia; order Lagomorpha; family Leporidae; genus Sylvilagus; species Sylvilagus floridanus. The sequence continues at coordinate 73,962,244 of OX463238.1, forward strand.
GAAAATAAGAGGAAACAGACAAACTTCTGATTCCTCTGAGAGAAACATTTATATCCTGAGCACAAGTGTCAAATTTAGCACCTGTGTCCTTTTCTCTATCTGTGCTTTGAGGGGTATTGAAGAAAAAGGTCTGGCTTTGTTTTATAGGGCTAACCTAACAAGACACCGTGAACTGCGTGGCTTAAGCTTCAGAAATTTGTCTAGTGATTTTGGATGCAGAAGTTGGCAGTCGAAGTGTTGGCAGGGTTGGATCCTTCTGGGGGCTGTGAGGGGGTATCTGTGCCATGGCCATCTCCTGGTTCTTGGTAGTTGCTGGCAGTGGGTGTGGCGTGGCTTGCTGTTACATCACTATGGCTTCTCCCTCCATCTCTACAGTCCCCTGCGTGTGTGCCTCTGCATCCATACTTTCCCTTTTCCTAATGACCCCTGTCATACTGAAGTAGATTTCACTCTGATGACCACATCTAAATTTGTCCACATGTGCTAAACTCTGCTTCCAAATAAGGTCATAATCTGAAGTGAGTAGTAAGATTGCAACACATCTTTTTTTTTTTTTTAGGGGACGCGGTTCAACCCATAACAATGCCTAAATTTTTTTTTTTACTTTTCCATTCTGTAAAGGCACGTAATAATTGTACCCCATATTGATGAGGATTCAGTAAAGTGCAGCAAAGCAGTGGTTCCTAAATATTGTTATTGTGAATGTCAGCACATCAGAAACAGAGTTTAAGTTCGTATTAGGATGCAAACTCCATTAAGTCAGGGTGTTTTTGTGTCCTCCTCTCCACTGTTATCTCAGCTGCAAAAACAGAGCTTACCTCATGGCCTACATTCAACACACTTGTTTTGAATGAATGTGTTATCTGGCCGTTCCTATACCAATCAGTTCTGATTTGGCAATGGTTTAGAATACCCAGACAGAAGGAAGTGTTGTTAAAAATCAGAATCTTGGTTAAATAGGTGGGAAGGGACCAGTCTACCTGAATATCTATCCAAAGGAATAATTGAAGCTTTTTTTTTTTAAGATTTATTTATTTATTTTAAGGAGTTACACAGAGAGAGGAGAGGCAGAGAGAGAGGAGAGAGAGGGAGAGAGAGATCTTCCATCCGCTGCTTCACTCCCCAATTGGCCGCAATGTCCGGAGCTGTGCCGATCCGAAGCCAGGAGCTTCTTTCAGGTCTCCCACGCGGGTGCAGGGGCCCAAGGACTTGGGCCATCTTCTACTGCTATCACAGGCCATAGCGTAGAGCTGGATCAGAAGTGGAGCACCTGGGTCCCGAACCGGCGCCCATATGGGATGCTAGCGCTTCAGGCCAGGGCATTAACCTACTGTGCCACAGCACCGGCCCCATAATTGAAGTTTTTGTAAAAATGGTAGAATTTGTTGAATATGATGAAACTCATACAATGGAACAAAAATAATAACTATATTTGGGTTTAATTTATAGAAAATAGATTTACATAAATGTTTATGTGCATCTTATATATTCAGTAAACCACAAGTAATTAAGTTTCCAATTTTGTCACTACTAAGGAATTTATAAAAAGGCTCAACCTGGGGCCAGCGCTGTGGCGTACTGACTGGGTAAAGCCACCACCTACAGCACTGGCATCTCATATGGGCACTGGTTCAAGTTCAGCTGCTCCACTCTGATCCAGCTCCCTGATAACGTGCCTGGGAAGCAGTGGAAGATGGCCCAAGTACTTGTACCCCTGCACCTATGTGGGAGACCTTGATGAGTTCCCTGGTCGCAGCCTGGCCTAGCCCTGGCCATTACAGCCAGCAGATGGAGGATTCTCTCTCTCTCTCTCTCTCTCTCTCTGCCTCTCCCTCTCCCTCTGAAACTCTCTTTTTCAAGTAAATAAATAAATATTTTTTAAAAAGCACTTAACCTAGCTAAATACATTGCACCTTTAAAATGCCATTAAAATGTCAAGTTTCACAGAAACCCAAAGAAGGATTTGCTGATCCTGAAAGTTCGTTATGGTCTCCTGTCACTGGCTCTCAGATTTCAAAACCACTTTTTGGTAGTACAGTACTCATCACATCTGAACTTAAATAATAGTGTGTAATAAAAGTTGCCTAGCTTTGCAACTACTTTACATTCTAGGAACACACACTTTACTTATCCTTGTACCAAGGTAACCCCCAAACTTAGTGGCTGGCATATAGTTGCTGCTAAATAAATATTTGCTGAACCAACTAATAAATTAATGAAAGAAAGAGAGAGAGAGAGGTGAATGTGTACATGGAAGTGTGACTAAATAAACATATTTTAAAGTGACTGGTTCAGACTCCCTTACTTTAGACTACATCTAACTGCTGCTGGTGATCTTGTTCATTAGAAGCCTTGTTCTACAGCAGTATTTGCAGGAATGTCAATTTCTCTTATTTTTGCCCTAATTTCTCTGCAGAAATTCTGTCTTTGCTTTGAGTGTGCTTGAAGTAATGCTCTTTATCAATTTCATCACAAAGGAGACTTTGTTTCCTTTCAATAAACTCTGCAGAAATGCTTGCCTCTGCTTATTTATTATCAGAGGAAGCCTCCCTTTCTATTTGCATGACCCTGCATTTTTCTAGCCTTTAATCTGGGCTCCTTGTGCTGCCTGGTCAGCTGCCTCTAGGTTCTGCCTTCATTGTGTGGCTGGAAGCTACATTCTTCTCCTTTTGGTAGACAAAGTAACTTACTGATTGAGGTCAGAGCTACAAAGGGATCACCACTGGGCAGAAATATGAAGGGACTAAAGCGTCCTTTGTAACATTATTAACATTATTAAGAATTATCTCTGGCTGCAACAGAGAAAACTATTTTCTAATTAACCATTCAGGTCCATTGTGTGTACACAACTTTTATGTATTTTTCATTTGGAGGTCATTCTAAATAATGGCATATTTTATAAAAAGCCTAATAGTGCTTTTTTAGCTTAATATTTTATTTTTTATTTTAGAGATAAGATATTTTAAATTTAGATGATAGTCACAGGCTTAATGCTCCAATAAATATAGAGTTCAACAAATGAAAAGTATGAAGACCAAAGTTGAGCAGGAACATAAGCAAGGGCTATAAACAATAATCAGATGCAAAGATGTTCAACTGTACTCATGTAAAGTAAGTGTAAAAGTGGTCACAAAATTATTGAAACTGTACTAGTATATGATTCTCCACAATCTGACAAAGATTTAAGACAAAGTTTGACAAAACACTGTATTTGCAGCAAAACTGATAAACACAGGCGTTTCTTTCTTTTTTAAATGTTAGCTCCCACAAATAAGGACATATAGTATTTATCTTTCACTAATTAGAAATCTTATAGCCCCTGAAGGTAGCCTAGGAGCCTACAGGTGGAGATACTGGTCATTCATTGAATATAGAGCTTTTTGTTGTTGTTGAGGATGTTGATACAAATTCATATTGCTTGTCTAAGTGCTTACCATCAGGACAAAGAGGTCCTCCTTCTCTGAGACTTTCAGGAGACTCTATAATTTTTATTTTTAAGATTTATTCATTTAAAAGAGTTAGAGGAAGGGAGAGACAGTGAGAGGGAGGGAGAGAGCTATCATTGGATGGTTCACTCTCCAGATGGCTGCAACTGCCATGGCTAGGCCAGGATGATGCCAGGAGCTACTCCCGGGTCTCCTTTGTGAGTGGCAGCGGCACAAGGGTTGAAGCCATCTTCCACTGCTTTTCCCAGGCCTTTAGCAGGGAGCTGGAGCAGCCAGGACACCAGCCAGCACCCATGTGGGATACCAATGTCATAGGCAGTAGCTTTACCTGCTGCAGCACAACACTGGCCCCTGTACATAATTTTAAAAGTCGAATCTTCAGTAGTAGTATTGGTGAAAATGATCACTTTTTTGTGTTAAGTCTTTGATTACTATCAAGGATCAACATGCTTGCGTAAATGAGTTGCCTAGTTGAATTTTTTCTGTGGGTTATGATCTCTTTTCCTAAGTTCCTAATCTGTTTACATGAATACTCTATGTAGAAAATGATTTTCTTCAAAACATTTTCTAACTGTAACAGTCATTCTACCATGTTTTTATGTACAGAATTTTTCATTTTTACAGAGTTAAATATGCTGGACTTTTGCTTTATAATTTCTTTTGCTATATTTAAGCTTGGGAAATCTTCCCCCTTGTAAAAATTTTTATAAACAGACATCCATATTTTCTTCAAATGTTTCTGTTGTTAGCATTTTAAATGCTTAAATTCTTAGCAATCTAGAATTTATGTTGGTATGTGGAATGAAGTGAGAAATCAATTTCCTTTACTATTTCTAGTCCAACACTGTTGATTGAATAATTTGTCCTCGCTTGAGGGTTTAATATATGCTTCTTTATGGCACAATAGCTTTTTATGTAAAATAGAGTCAATTTATGAGCTTCACAAACAAGTTCCTTAGATAAATTTTCCCAAGAACATGCTACATTTTATTAACTTGCTACAGGGGCACCAGCAAGGTGACCAAAACAAGTGGACTAGTGTAAAAATGGATGGGTCATGTAGGAGATGGAGTGCTTACCAAGCACATAGCTTTTTTTCTGTTTTTAAGTATGAAAGATTTAATTTTCACGGTACAAGTTTTTCAAATCAGCATGTCTGTATCAGTTGCCACAAAGGAAGGACGTGGCAGAAGGCTCTGTTTTCCCAGGTGCATGTTGTGCTTTTTGGTCCATGTTAGAATAATTTTGTCAGTTAATAAAAACAAAGCACCAGTACTTTGATGGGAGATCTATTAAACCACTTCCTTGGTTCTGAGCCTCCAAACTCCCCTGACTTCTCTCCTAGCTGCCTCCACTCAGTCTTCTCTGCTGAATCTTCTCTCTTGTTCTAAATGCTTTGTGTTGGTAAAGCCTCCAAGCCTCCCTGTGTGCATTCTTTCCATAGATGAACCTCATCCAGTCTTTGGGTTTGCGTTCCATCTGTCTGCTGATGATGCACATTGCTTTCTATGAGTTTCACATTCTTTTTTAAACAAGAGTTATTTCTTCATTTTGAAAGTCAGAGTTAGAGAGAAAGAGAGACAGAGAGAGAGAGAGACAGACAGATAGACAGACAGCGCATGCATCTATCCACTGGTTTGCTCCCCAGATGCCCACAACAGCCAGGGCTGAGCCACACCAAAGTGAGGAGCAAGGAGCTTCATCAGGGTCTCCCACATGGGTGGCAGGGGCCCAAACATTTGGGCCATCTTCCCATCCAAATGGGAGGCTGACATTGCAGACACAGGCCAGCTATGCTACAACATGGGCCCAAGTTTCAGACTCTTACACCAACTGCCTACTCACCATCTTCTCTTAGAGTCTCATAGACATTTCAGTCTTACCATGCCCAAAACACAACTCTTGGATTCAATTCTTGTGCCTGCCCCTTTCCCAAGGCACTTAACATTAGGATTTAAACAGTTGCTTCTGGGGGCCAGTGCTGTGGAGTAGCAGGTAAAGTTACCACCTGGGATATGAACATCCCATATGAGTGCAGGTTAGAGTCTCAGCTGTTCTACTTCAGATCCAGCTCCCTGCTAATGGCCTGGAAAAACAGCAGAGGATGGCCAAAGCGTTTGGGCCCCTGCATCCATATGCGAGACCAAGATGAAGTTCTTGGCACCTGGAATCAGTCTGGTCAAGCCCTGGCCATTGTGACCATCTGGGGAATGAACCAGTATATGGAAGATCTTTCTCTCTTTCCATCTCTCTCTGTAACTCTGACTTTCAAATAAATAAATCTTAAAAAATAAACAGTTGCTTCTGGCCAAAAACGCAGGGGCCAACCTTGCTTGTTTCTTTTTCTTACCCTGTGTATCTAATCCATCAATGAATCTTTTATGTCAGTTTCTAACATATATCTGGATTCCACTGGTTCTTTCCACTCCTATTACCCTAGGTAAGCACATTTTCTCCAGCCTGAATAACTAAAAAAGCTTCCTAAATCCTTCACTATTTCTCCTCATCTCTACCTTAACTATTCTCAGCATTGAGACCAACTGACTTAGAACAGACCCTAAAACCCCTTTATGGTCTACAAGGCTTTACATTGATTTTCCCACCCCCCCACCCCCCCACCCCTTACCTCTGTGTTCATCACCTACCATTCTCCACCTCACTCATTCTGCTTCCCCAACACTTCATTCTGGGTTGTTCCTGGACTGCATCAACCATGCCTGGGTCTTTGTATTTGCTGCTTCCTCTGCAAGAAATACTGCTCGCCCAGACAGCTGCAAGACACTCTACTAGATGTTATTCAAGTGTCTCCTCAAATATTACTTCCTCATAGGCTTTTCCTGATGATTCTGTTACATAATTATCTACCATTTTCTGTATTAAGGCCTTATTGTGTTGGTTCCATAAGAATCCAAATAATACAAGAGTGTTCATAGCTGGATCACAGCTAGATCCCCAATGTTTAGCATTTTGCTTGGCATATAGTAAGTGTTCAATAAATATGCATTGGGCCAATGCTGTAGCACACTGGATTAAGCTGCCATCGGCAATGCCTGCGTCCCATATGATCACCAATTCAAGTCCCAGCGGCTCCACTTTCATCCCAGCTCCCTGCTAATGTGCCTGAGAAAGCAGAAGGAGATGGCTCAAGTGCTTGGGCTCCTGTACCCATGTGGGAGACCCAGAAGAATCTCCTGGCTTCTGGCTTTGGCCTGGCCAACTCTGGCCATTGCAGCCATTTGGGGAGTGAACCAGAAGATAGAATATCTCTATCTGTGTCTCTCCTCCTCTTCTCTCTCTCCATCTCTGCCTTTCAAATAAATAAGTCTTAAAAAAAAGTATGTGTTGAATATCTTGATTAAATCTGGTAGGTTTTTTTGGAAAATATTTAAATATTTTTAAAGATTTATTTATTTATTTATTTGAAAGAGAGTTACATAGACGGAGGGAGGGAGGGAGAGAGAGAGAGAGAGAGAGAGAGAGGAAGGTCTTCCATCCACTTGTTTACTCCCCAGATGGCTGCAATGGCAGGAGCTGGGCCAATCCAAAATCAGGAGTGAGGAGCTTCGTCCAGGTCTCCCACGTGGATGCAGGGGCCCAAGGACTTGGGCCATCTTCTGCTTTCCTAGGCCACAGCAGAGAGCTGGATCAGAACTGCAGGTGGTGGCTTTACCTGATATGTGACAGCACTGGCCCCGAAATATTTTAATGATGTCTTACCCAAGAAAACAGTATATTTTTCCATTTTCCAAGATTTAGTAAATATATCTCCACTAGCTTTTTTTCTTTTCTTCGAGTGCATTAAAGATATTGTACATTAAGTCTGCTTCTATATGTTTTATAGTTATAAATAAAAATTTATGTACCTGAAATAATAGTCTTCTTACAATCTTCATCTCAAAGTAAGTATTATTTGACTCTTAAAATGTTGTGTCATGTCTTGTTGCATTGGCCACAACTTTTTTAAAAAAGATTTATTATTTATTGAGAGGTAGAGTTACAGATAGTGAGAGGGAGAGACAAAGAGAAAGGTCTTCCTTCAGTTGGTTCACTCCCCAAAAAGCCACAAAGGCTGGAGCTGAGCCAATCTGAAGCCAGGAGCCAGGTTCCAGGTGCTTCCTCCCAGTCTCCCATGAGGGTGCAGGGGCCCAAGGACTTGGGCCATCTTCTACTGCTTTCCCAGGCCATAGCAGAAAGCTGGATTGGAAGAGGAGCAGCCGGGACTAGAACTGGCACCCATATGGGATGCCGGTGCTGCAGGCAGAGAATTAACCTATTGTGCCACAGTGCCAGCCCCATACAACTTTCAGAATAATAATAATATTTCTTTTTTGGATATTTTTATTGGTAATATCACCAATATTTTACTATTAAACTGGCTACTGGTTTTAATTTTACAGTTTTTCTTATATTGAACATTTTTCTTTATTTCTACTCTAAAAACAACATTATTAGAGATTGATCTTGATCCTTTTTCTTTTTTTTTTGACAGGCAGAGTTAGACAGTGAGAGAGAGAGAGAGAGAGAGAGAGAGAGAAAGGTCTTCCTTCTGTTGGTTCACCCCCCAAATGGCCGCTATGGCCGGCACTGAGCCGATCCGAAGCCAGGACCCAGGTGCTTCCTCCTGGTCTCCCGTGCAGGTGCAGGGCCCAAGCACTTGGGCTATCCTCCACTGCTTTCCTGGCCACATCTGAGAGCTGGACTGGAAGAGGAGCAACCAGGACAGAATCCGGTGCCCCAAATGGGACTAGAACCCCGGGTGCTGATGCCGCAGGTGGAGATTAGCCAAGTGAGCTGCAGTGCCAGCCTTGATCTTGAATCTTATCAAGTACATTTTATGCAATTATAGGCTGGTATCTATTTTTATGTATTTTATATAATAACTTGATATGCTGTATTAGTATATATATATGGTTTCCATATTATTTACTGATTACCACTTCCCTGAAATGAAGTAGCTGACTATGGTAGATTATTCTTTTATATATTGCATGTTACAATTTGACAATATTTATTTTAGAAAGTTGTAGGCATTTTATGTGTTTCATATGTACAGCTGGATATTTTAGTTTCTGTTCTTTCTTCTTTTTGGTCTACCTGCCACTTCACTGTTACTACAACCTTTATTATTATTGGCACATAGTTAACAGGGAGGAAGTCATACTTCAGAGTATTGCCTAAAAAAAAAAAAAATAGCCCAGTAATCTTCTTAATGAGTAAGAAGGACCAGGAGGTGAAAATCTATTAAGCATGGGTCCAGTCAAACTGGATTAGCAAGGACATCACCTGCTATTACAGATACAAGCCTGTCAGGCCTCCGTTTGACATTTGTACACGGGCACTCCCATTTGTTGAGAGTGTTTTTATACTTTCAATGCATTATCAGATTTATACTTCACACTAATCCTAGCAACCAGAAATGAATATTCCTGTTGTAGGTGGGTAAACTAAGGCAGGGGAGAGTTAAATGATTTGAACTGGTTCTAGGAGTTGCTCAGTGTCAGAGCTGGTTTAAAGGATTTTAAATGGTTTTAAGAAGACAAGATTGAACCAAAGGTAGCCATGCTCTGAGACAGGATGTAGTAACGGCTGCCAGGAAGGAGGGTCCAACACAGCCCAGTGTTGCTGAGATTCAGATCTGTTTGGAGTGCTCTCGAGAGCTTTTTTTTTTTTTTTTAATATAAAGCTTTTATTTAAAGAATATAAATTTCCAAAGAACAGCTTATGGATCACAATGGCTCCCCCCCACCTACAACTTCTCTCCCTCCTCCTACCCTCCCCTTTCCCGCTCCCTCTCCCCTTCTGTTCACATCAAGATTCATTTTCAATTCTCTTTATACACAGAAGATCAATTTAGTACATATTACGTAAAGATTTCAACGGTTTGCCCTCGCATAGAGACACAAAATGATAATACTGTTGGAGTGCTAGTTATAGTATTAATTCACAATGTACAGCACATTAAGGACAGAGATCCTACATGATTTTTTTTTTAAAATTGATTAATTGTCTATGCAATTTCCAATTTAACACCAAGATTTTTTAATCATTTGCAATTATCTTTATATAAAGAAGATCGATTCAATATATACTATGTAAAGATTTCATCAGTTTGCACCCACTCAGAAACACAAAGTGTAAAAATACTGTTTCAGTACTAGTAATAGCATTATTTCACATTGGATAACACATTAAGGACAGATCCCTCATGAGACATAAGTACACAGTGACTCCTGAAGTTGATTTAACAATTTGACACTCTTGTTTATGGCGTCAGTAATCTCCCTAGGCTCTGGTCATGAGTTGCCGAGGCTATGGAAGCCTTTAGGGTTCGTGGACTTCGATCTTATTCCGACAGGGTCATAGTCAAAGTGGAAGTTCTCTCCTCCCTTCAGAGAAAGGTACCTCCTTCTTTGATGGCCCCGTTCTTTCCACTGGGATCTCACTCGCAGAGATCTTTCATTTAGGTCTTCTATTTTTTCCAGAATGTCTTGGCTTTCCATGCCTAAACTATTCTCATGGGCTCTTCAGCCAGATCCGAATACCTTAAGGGCTGATTCTGAGGCCAGAGTGCTATTTAGGACATCTGCCATTCTATGAGTCTGCTGTGTATCCTGCTTCCCATGTTGGATCATTCTCTCCCTTTTTGATTCTATCAGTTAGTATTAGCAGACACTAGTCTTGCTTGTGCGATCCCTTTGACTCTTAGACCTATCAGTGTGATCAATTGTGAGCTGAAATTGATCACTTGGACTAATGAGATGGCCTTGGTACATGCCACCTTGATGGGATTGTATTGGAATCCCCTGGCACAATTCTAACTCCATCATTTGGGGCCGTTCCAATTGAGCATGTCCCAAATTTTACATCTCCTCCCTCTCTTATTCCCACTCTTATATTTCACAGAGATCACTTTTCAGTTAAAATTTAAACACCTAAGAATAATTGTGTGTTAATTACAGAGTTCAACCACTAGTACTAGGATAAAAAAAAAATACTACCATGGATAAAGTATTACATTGTACAACAGTCAGCACAAGAGCTGATCAAGTCACTATTTCTCATAGTGTCCATTTCACTTCTACAGGTTTCCCCTTTGGTGCTCAGTTAGTCATCGCCAATCAAGGGAAACAAATGATATTTGTCTCTTTGGGACTGACAATTCACTCAGCATGATGTTTTCCAGATTCCTCCATTTTGTTGCAAATGACCGGATTTCATTGTTTTTGACTGCTGTATAGTATTCTGTAGAGTACATGTCCCATAATTTCCTAATCCAGTCTACTGTTGATGGGCATTTGGGTTGGTTCCAAGTCTTAGCTATTGTGAATTGAGCCGCAATAAACATTACTGTGCAGACGGCTTTTTTGTTTGCCCATTTAATTTCCTTTGGGTAAATTCCAAGGAGTGGGATGGCTGGGTTGAATGGTAGGGTTATATTCAGGTTTCTGAGGAATCTCCAGACTGACTTGAGGAAGAAGCTAGCTTGTTAGATAATAAGACATGAATAACTGAGTAGGGGTCCCAAGATCCTCCACCAAACGAAAAACCAAGGGCCCTAACCATGTAGGATCCATCCAAGATTGCCCACTTTGCAGTTCAGCTTGTGGTTTAAAGTATTCTGATAAAATGGGATGCGACCACATTAAAAAAGTCTAGTTTGTAGCCATGTGTGTTGAGAACCCAAAGGTAAGCAACTCTCATGTGTCAGTCACAGCTGCCAACCAAGAGCTTCACAGCCACATCACCAGTCAAAGCCTCTCGCAATTGAGGGATAAGAGCCCCAAACCAGGAAGAAAACTTGCCAGGCTTCCTCTGAACGGGCCCGTTCCTCCCCCAGAATCAAGTTCACTCTCCCTACAGGGGGCCACATGTGCTCTCCACAGGCCCTGTCTGCCTTGGAAAGTATTTCAGTAATCTTTTGCTTTGCTGTCCTCACTTTGATCTCTCAGAACTATAATTTGTTACTCCATCAGCAAAAAGGAACCCAGGTCAGCCAACTACCACCCATGACAGCACTGAAAGGGGAGGGGCATATTTGAGGCTGAGAAGCATAAGGGTGAAGGCACTGGATGAGGAAAGCCTAGGACAGGTTTAGGACAGAAAGAGTTTTCTCTCATTTGTGGATTGTGATTGTGCTGATGTGCAAAGATGAGCTGGAAACATGGACTGGGTTCCTAAGGGGAAAACCGCAAGATAAATGAAGGAGTTTGGTTAGTAAAGGCTGGCAGTAGGGAGCCATTGTTGCTATTCAAACGAGTGGCTGACAAGGCAGATTGGGAGGGCTTAAACAGGTGAAGTTGGGAGAATTACACCCTTGTCAGATGGCCGTAAATAATTTATCAAGAATTAAAGGGAGCCTGGTTTAAAGAGTGGCAGTTAGGATGGGAAGCTAGGACCTGATTTAGGATTGGATACCAGGGTAGATTTATTGCGTTTGTTCAGAGGATGCTAGCAGCACAAGGAATGGCAGGAAGCCTCGGCGTCTCTGGCAGCTGGAAGGAGGGAGGTGCCCCTGCAGATAGGCAAGGCCAGTCACTGGGAAAAGGGTTGGTGAGACACCTGCTGGGAGGTGGGTACTTCCAGAGAGTTGGATTTGGAGTTGTCTGCCATTGTGAGAGGTCATTACCATCTTTTCAGAGATTTTAGTGAAAGTCAGAGAGAGAAGCTAAGCAGAGGTTCTCAGTCCTGGTGGAGCATCACAAATCCACTCACACCCACATCTGTTGAATCAGAATCCCAGGGGAGGGGCCAGAGCGCTCATCATTTCATTGTTCCACAAGAGTTCTGTTGGGGCCCCAGAGCCGAGAACCCCTGGGGAAGGAGTAGAAGTTTGGTATGGGAAGGCAAGAACATGTGATACAGCCGCCCACGTAGCTGGAAAGAGAGATGCCCCACATTAAGTTTCTTCTTTCAGATCATTCAAGCATTGTAGATGTTATCGGTGTCTGACTCATACTTTAACTGATGCCCTTCAGGTTGCCTTTAGCAGACACTCATCTCTTGTCATTGAATGCTTAAAAACAATCAGAAGGAAGGAGAAGTGTCAGTCCAGGGGTTTGCAAACTTTCTCTCACATTGGGTACTTTCCAGAAAATGAAACTCCAATGTGTAAACAGATGAAAGCAGAACCTCTGAGACGAGCACAGCCCAGAACCCACTTGCACCAAGTTTCCCATTTGTCCCACTCAGGGACTTTGGTGAATTTGGCCAGCTCTCAGGATCTCAAGATCTGCACCCTACAGGTCCAGTTCGATCTCCCTTCAGGTAAGGAAACTAAGTTTTAGGGGAGCGATGCGGTTGACCCAAGGTGGCATAGTTAGATAGGTTACATACGCTGAATCCTTATGCGGTTACACCCTCAGAGTATAACATCCCCTGTAGCCAATCTAACATCTCGTCTTCCAACAGAGGAAGGCGTGAAGCAAATCAAATTACCCACAGCTGCTTTGGTGCAAGGTTAGGTGAGGGAAGGGACTGTACCTCCCAACTGCCTTGAATTCTGGGGTTTATCTGCAGGGATCTCATTTATCTGTGTGCTCCCATTGCTGCGCACTGTCTGGTAATTCTGAGTGGCCTGTAAAGTCGTTATCTGGCCAATGCAGGGAGATAAAAAGGCTTGTTAGTTTTAAAGGGAAAGTTTCAGTGATTGAAATTTTATCAGCAGGATGAGCATGGAAAGCTTCTTTTTTTTCTTTTATGCCCATCTGAGGAAAAAGTAATGAGAACTAAGAAATTATAATTGAAAATGAGAACTGTCAGGTATCTTTTGCATATTTTATATGGCTGACAATGGAGGCTACTTTGAGGAATATTTGTAATCTTATATGCTTTTGGCACCTAATTTTCAAATTCATGCATATGAGAAGTTTGCAGAAAGTTCATGGAAAATGCGTATTATGAAAAACGTGGATTTCAAAAGTTTTTGGCCCAAAAATAAACTTATCTTTTAATTCCATTTCCCTACCAGCTTTTTGAAGTACCTTGATATATATTTCCTAATTACCCCAGAGCCGTCTCCTGGTTGCAGCTTCATTCCTTGGGAAATGTTTGTCATGACAGAAGAAACCATACTCCTAAGGAAGCTAACAGAAATTTCTGACATGAGGAGAGTTAACTTTGAATGCCTACATATTTAAACTTTCTTCAGAAACTTGAAGGATTCTTCCCAAATAGTTGCACTGAGGAGATTTAACTGCTTTTCTCCTCCATGCTGTTGACTTGTACGACATGCTTTTACTGAGGCGTGTTGCTGATATTTAGTTGTATAAGCACAGACCTAGATCGTACCATAAAAATCCAGGCCATTTCCCTGTTACTTTGCAGGAGCACATTCAAGCGCAGGAGACTGAGCTCATGCTTTTTAAAAAGAGGCATGTGGCAAGGCTTGCCTTTTCTTAATGCCAGGTGATTCTGAGCCTACTTAACTCAACTTCTTCTTCAGGCCTTAGTGCTATGAGGGAATCAGGAAACAAAGGAGCTGGAAGGTTTTCCAGTGTGTCTCTAGTGCTTTACCCTGACACCACTCCCTTGCATGCCCTTCCAGCACATTCTCTTTCCCATGATGCCTCTGAGCCTCTTGCACAATGAAGAGGATGCCACACGAACCTGTAAGCTGAGCTCCAGGTGGAGACACCGTGAGAACTTTCCTAAACCCCACCCCGTTTGTATATTCAACGAGGCACCACCCTCTGCCCCATAATGGGATCCACTAAATTAGGGAGCTCTCTTTCTCCTCGTGGACATGGATGCTCTCCTTGAGGGCAACTCACTCTCATTCTCTCTCTTGGGCCCTCTCATGGTGAGTGTGTCTTCCCATGGGCTTGCCCCCACACATGCATGAATGTGTAACTCTCTTTAAATGCATCCTGCTCCAATTTTTAGACTTGACTATGTCCCTGCTTTGAATTCTCATCTCATGTGGAAGCAAGAGTCTGGAATAAGAAAAGCCGGAAACATATTCCCACAGCGTTAGGAAGAGAGCAGTTATTATCTCTATATTGTCTTCCAGCACCCGGCACGAGTGCTCATTTCTTTCATTTCTGGCATCATTGCAAATTTTCTTTGTCAATGTTGTACGGAAGGGTCTGGCTTTTGTGTCTATGGGGGAGACCATGCTCTGACTGCACCCATCTTTAATTTATGGCAAGTCAGCAGCAAAACTGCCGGGATAGAAACCTTTCCCCAGCTGTGGCAACCTCATGTAAATGAATGCAACTTGCCCGTCCCCCCTCCTTCCTTGTTTGGTAGCACATGGCTTTGACGCTCACCTCACACCTAGCTGCACCTCATAGCCCGACTCACTCACCCACACAGAAGCACTAGAACAGAAACTCCAAGTTCAGAAAATGAATAATTCAGTTAACATAGTCCGTCTCTAATATCTGAAAATTCATATTTACCAGAGCTTGGATTTACTCGGGTGTTTACATTTTCTCCCCGCTTCTTCCTTTGATTGGTATCAGCAGCCGTGGGTTGAAATACATATGCTTTACTTTCCAGACTCCAGACTGCTCCTCTTCCTCCCCCTGCCCTCTGCGTCTGACCACTGCCATCTTCTGGGATCTCAGCCTTCTTCTGAGGCTGCTCACGTGGCCCCGTGTAGGAAGGGAGTCACCTGGCTGTGCCCATCGTCCTGCTGGCTGTGGCTAAAGGTGTGTGACCAACCATGACAATGATTGGACTTCCTAGATTTCCCAGTGTACAGAGTACCCTTACTTCACAATTTCCAGTAGATGATGAGGCTGGAAACCACAAGGTCAAGGCTCCATCTACCAGGAAATTCAGGGAAGCCCTTGAAGAGTGCTTGAGCTTGGTGTTTTCCAAAATTCACCCAGGTACTTGTTAAAAATTAAGATTCCCAGATGTTCAATAGGCCTGCTAAAGATGAGCATCTACAGGAAGGGTCCCAGATGTGTTCATATCAATAGCCCTGGAGAATTCATATCACCAGATAAGGTTAGAAAACACTGTTCTAGAAAGAGTCCTGTTGATCTCATGGCCTCCAATTCCAGGTTCTGGGAAGACCCCTTGATCAAGGTGCTGGGCAGTGATATGGTGCCAGGTGTGCGATACCAGAGGTATATCAATAGCAGGGTACAAAGTGTGGCTGGGTGCTAATGGGCCAGCCAGGATATATTCTTGGTTCTGGAGGGACACTCTAGGAGTTGAGAGGTGGAGACTAGCTATCTCTTAGTATCAGTGATTGGACCCCCTCATAATTGCTTTGGCTCAGAGGTGGTGCAGTGTAACCACGGCTTACAGTTTGAATGTGGCTTCCACTCAGGAAGGTTGTATAATTTAATAGCATGATGGTAAACACAGTTTCTCTGGTTCACAAAGAATCTTCCCTGCCTGTACAGAATCCTGGAGACAAACAGGTGATGATGGACTAGCAGGAGCAGAGGGTAGGTTGAAGCTGAAGTTACAGGAGCAGCAACTTAGAAACTTGAATGTTGCTGGTGGGATAGAAGGCAGCGAGGGACTAAGGTTCAATATGTGGTATTTTCATTAGTGCTACAGCATCACAATGAGGGAATAATCATTCTTCTGTACCTCAAACATCAGTTTCCCTTGGTGATATTAAGTATTTGTACAGCAAATTTGAACATCGAATTTTAGATTTTTGATGATCTTATGCCTTTGTTATTTTTAGGAGATAAATGATCACCAATTTGAAATAAAGAGAAGTTAGTTTTCAGTTATAAATCATTACTCTGTATTTTATGCCTAGTAACTTAATTATGTCACTCTGGAATTGAAGAATTTGAAGAAACATGGAAAATTACATTGGCTATGGCTGTGAATCTAGTGATGTGAAGATGTTGGATTTATGTATGTTAATTTGATTCATATGCAAGTCAAAACACGCATATTTTTAATCAGCAGATGGTTTAATATGCCTTCCACACTTGTAAAAATTGAAAAGTACTGCAAGCTATTTTTTGCCTTGTCATTCATTCTGTCAACAGTACTTATTGTGAATCCAGTGAATGTGGTACATTTGGGTACAAGGCAGAGTTACAAGTGCAATAGAAAATACATCCCTTTAATATGAGAAAATAGGAAAGACTTAAAGATTTTTCTCACTTTATGCATCTAGGAGTATTTCTCTAAAATTGTGTGCATGATCTGACCTTTCACAACTCAAGATTTCCTATCGATTAGAACTTCAGAGCTGCTTCTCACCGTTTTTGTTGGATTTTCTTTTGTCAGTGTTAGTTACAATTCATTTATTCAGTCAGTCAGCCACTTAGATTTAGTGTATAGTATTATGCTTCCAGCAGATGTGGAACACTTGCATTGTAACACACAGCAAAGAATACTCAATTCCTACCTTTTAGGAGTTTACAGTTCACTACAAATGGCAGCTGAACTACTGAAATGAAAACTTGGGACATTTACTTATAAGGAAGCTGTGCTCTTTCCACACATCAAACTGCCCTGGGATGTCTAAAGTTCTTGTATAAGGCTTGAGAAAGGGCTGGCACCTCCAGTAGGAAGAGGGAGGCAAGGGTGGCCCGGCCACCTCCGCGGGGTGTCCACTGGAGAAGGACCTGAGTAGTTTCTGGGCTGCTGCTCCTTCCTAGGAGTACTCCTGCTCTCAACAGTCATCGCTGAGTTGCTCACGATCAGTTATTGAGCAATGAAGTTTAGAAGGAAAGCAACTATGTTTAAAGGAATGCTTAGATAAATCCCTCAGTAAAACTGATGCTTTTATATGCAACCGTTTCTTATTTTATAATTCCATTAGATTTATTTAAGTGAGGACACAAACATCTCACAGCCTTGGAATGCATAGAGTGGACATTTCATTCTCATCATAATTGAAATTGTAAGAGCAATTTATCTTTCCCTATTTTCTTTCTTTCTTTCTTTTTTAATTTTTGACAGGCAGAGTGGACAGTGAAAGAGAGAGACAGAGAGAAATGTCTTCCTTTTGCCGTTGGTTCACCCTCCAATGGCCACCATGGCTGGTGCGCTGCAGCCGGCGCACAGCGCTGATCCGATGGCAGGAGCCAGGTGCTTCTCCTGGTCTCCCATGGGGTGCAGGGCCCAAGCACTTGGGCCATCCTCCACTGCATTCCTGGGCCACAGCAGAGAGCTGGTCTGGAAGAGGGGCAACCGGGACAGAATCTAGTGCCCCGACCGGGACTTGAACCCGGTGTACCAGTGCCGCAAGGTGGAGGATTAGCCTGTTGAGCCACGGCGCCGGCAATCTTTCCCTATTTTCAACTATACCTTTGATATTCATTGTTGAGCACAGACTTTTTATTGTGATTGAATTATATAGAAGGTGACCATTTTATCCATCTTAAGTGTACAATTCAGTGACATTGACAATGCTATACAATCATCACCACTCTCCATCTCTAGAACTCTTTCATTATCCCAAACAGGAACTCCATACTCATTAAAGAATAACTCCCAATTCCCATCCCCTTGGCTCCTGGCTCTACTTTCTGTCTCTGAATGTGACGACTCCAGTTTTCCACAAAGTTGGAATCATAGAATATGCGTATTTTTGTATCTGATGTATTTCACTTTTCATGTCTTCAAGGTTCGTTCATGTTGTAGCATGTGTCAGAATTTCATTTCTTTTTAAGATTGCATAATATTTTGTTATGTGTGTGTGTGTGTGTGTGTGTATAATTGTATAATAGATATACCACATCTTTTTTAGTTGTTTATCTGTGGATGGCCACTTGGGTGATATCTACCGTTTGGCTATTGAGTGGCTATGAGCATTGGTGTAGAAGTAGCCTGCTTTCAATTCTCTGGGGAATATGACTAGGAGTGGAATTGCTGGATCATATTGTATTTCTGTACTTAACATTTTGAGGAACTGCCAAATTATTTTCCACAGTGGCTACACAATTGCTGTTTAAATTTTCAAAATATTCTTTCAGAGTTTTGCCCTGAAAAAATGATTCAGATGGAAGACATTCAGTCTTGATTAGTTATTTTTTCTAGTAATTGTACTTAGTAAATGCTAATAAAACAGAAAAGACAAAGGAAAAAAGAAAGAAAAAAACTAGAGTTGGAAGAGGTGTTTGTTTCACAATTCTGTTTGTAACATTTACCGCATTAATGCTGCACTTGGTTGAAATTGTAGTGCTTAATTCATTCGAACCTATTATATATTTTTTTTTTACTTCTGTTTCTTTTGTATTTATTTGAAAGGCAGAGTAACAGAGAGAGAAGGAGATACAGAGGACAGAGAGATCTTCCATCTGCTGGTCCACTTCCCAAACAGCTACTGCTGGGCCACACTGAAGCCAGGAGACAGGAAATGCATCAGAGTCTCCCCATGGGGGTGGTAGGAACACAAATACTTGAGGCATTATTTGCTACCTCCTGTGAACATCAGCAGGAAGCTGTATCGGAAGTGGAGTTGCTGGAATTCCAAGAAGGCATTCTGATACGGGATGGTATCCCAAGCAGCAGCTCAATGCTTTGTGTCACTACACCCACCCCTGTTAGTCTAAATTCTTTTTAAAGATTATTTGAAAGGCATAGTTACAGAGAGAGAGAGAGAGAGAGAGAGAGAGAGAGAACGCAAAAGCAAGTGAGAGCAAGATTCCATCAGCTGGTTCACTCCCCAAATGGCCACAATAGCTGGAGCTGGGGCCAATCTGAAGCTAGGAGCCAGGAGCTTCTTCCAGTTCTCCCACGTGGATACAGGGGCCCAAACACTTGAGCTGTCTTCTACTGTCTTCCCAGGCACATTAATAGGAAGCTGAATCAGAAGTGCAGCAGTTGGGACTCACTTGAACAGGCACCAATACAGGATGCCAGTGCTGTAGGTGGGGGCTTTACCCACTATGCCACAGCACTGGCCCCTTGTCTATTTCTTAAAGTTACATTCTTCGGGCCAGTGTTGTAGCATAGCAGGTAAAGCTGCCACCTGCAATGCTGACATCCCATATGTGTGCTGCTTCATGTCCCACCTGCTCCACTTACTATCCAGCTGCCTGCTGATAGACTGAGAAAAGCAGCATAAGATGGCCCAAGTGCTTGGGCCCCTGCTACCCATGTCGGAGACCTGGAAGAAGCTCCTGGCTTCTGGCTTTGGTCTGTTCCAGCCCTGGTCATTGCAGCCATCTGGGGAGAGAACCAGTAGATGGAAGACATTCTCTCTCTCTCTCCCCCCAACCCCCTTTCTCTCTGTAACTCTGACTTCCAAATAAATAAATCTTTTTTTAAACAGTTACATTCTTAGGGCAGAAACCATGAATATAAGTTTTTCTTTTTAAATATTTATTTATTTGAAAGACACAATTATAGAGAGATAGAAGGAGAGAGAGAGAGAGAGAGAGAGAGAGAGAGAGAGAGAATGAATCTTTCAATCTTTCATCTACTGGTTCACTTCCCAAATGGCCACAGTAGCCAGAGCTAGGCTGATCTGAAGCCAGGAGCCATGAGCTTCTTCCTGGTCTACATGGGTTCAAGGGCCCAAGCGCTTGGGCCATCTTCTACTGCTTTCCCAGGCCATAGAGAGAGCTGGATCAGAAGTGGAGCAGCCGGGACTCGAACTGGTACCCATATGGGAATGCCAGCACTGCAGGTGGTAGCTTTACCCACTATGCCACAGCACTGGCTCCAGTCACAGATGTTTTAAAAGCTGTGTTCAATACATACTTCTTGTTGAGTCAATTGATTCTGAATAATAAAATCCAAGTAGATACTGATAAATCTGCTGATATCTATTCCTGTGTCTGGACATTAAGTTATGTGTTCCAGCAATTATAATTCCAGGGGAAAGGGATATATCCCAGAAGCTAGGTTTTCAGAAGGTGAAGAAGTGAAATAGTAGTAAAGGAAGTTACTGGGCATGATTGACATGCCCAAAGTTAAATGGAGTAGTTTTTGGTAAGGGGCTGAATTATGTTTAACTAGGCAAACTCATTTTATTTGTGATAGATGAGGGCAGAGTTTGTGGAGTAAGGAATGGTAATTTGCAATTGTTTGGAGGTGTGCAGGGTCTGAGTCCACCCGTACAGGATGGACTGGGTCCGAGGAAAGGTGAATGCGCCGCTCGCCTGTTCCCCAGCCTCCTGATCCCGGAGACAGTCAGACGCAGTAGGGAGCCAAGTCTAGCAAGGACTCATTTATTCCATGCGGAACAGAACCTTTTATAGCACAAAACTGCAGAGTCATTGGGGCAGGGCTAAGGACCAACCAATCACTTAAATGATCACCTTACGGGGGGATTTCTATAGGACTAGCCATATGTCTATACACTTGTTACTAGTTTTGTTACCTCCCCTGATATTGCATAGCCAATCAGTTTTAGTGGTAAACAACTTTGGATTCCGCCCACCAAACTTTGGATTCCGCCCACCACCTTACTTCCTTTCGGCACCATCTTTGAATTGCTTTGTGTAACTAATTTCCCCACAGAGGTGGGAGGGGTTTAGAACACAGGAGACATGGCAGTGCTGTTACCTAGTAAGAATGACACAAAGGCTGATACTGGTGGAGAAGGAGGATGCTCAAGGGCAAATGGGACAATGAGGTTAGAATCTGGACTGATAATCACCTCCTGGGAATTGAGATGGATGTTTCTTTTTTTTCTGTTGGAGGATTTCTCTGCTATTTTTGGGTACTGGCAAATGGAAGATTCCACAGGTTTAATTTTTTCTCTGTAGTCTGAGATCAAGCAAAGAAAGATATTTATTATTGGACAAGATATTGACAATAGTTTTCTCTGGAATGTTGTCATCAATGATTGCTTCAGAATAATGTCTAAACATTGTATAATGAGAATATCTTTATTTTGAAATCAGAAAAAGAGTTAACATTTTTCCCAATAGGTACAGTTTTTAAAGATCACATAGTATTGATTAGGATGTTTTGGTCAAAGCTGCATAAAGGGGTTTGACTGATTCAATCAAAGAGGAAATTCACTGGAGAGAAAGAGACTAACTCCAGGGTCCCGAGGAAGGTAGGGCAGGAGCCAGGAGGATTTCCAAGATCTCAAAGGACAGCTGGAGCTGGCCTAGGGGCTGCGAGAAATGAGCTGCGGGTGGCCTGTGGTTGTTTCCTGCCTCAGTACCGGGTTGGGAACTTTTAATCTGTGCAGACAATGCTGTGCCTTGTGCTGGCCCTGCTAACGTCAGGACAGGGTCTGGTACCAGTTCACACAATGCCTAGCAATTTCCAAAGCCAAAGCTGTTATTTTTAGGTGGAATGGCTGAAGAAAAGAAAACAATCAATGACTGCTCTGTCATATTTTGTGAGGTAGAATTCATTGTATTGCATAAACAACTATAACTGACTTTTAAAAAAGTTTATTACTATTTATTTGAAAAGCAGAGTGAGAGACAAATGAGCAAGAGGGAGAGATTCTCCATTTGCTGATTCATTCCCCAAATGTCCTCAACAGCCGGGGTTGAGCCAGGCCAGAGCCAGGAGCCTGGGGACTCCACCCAGATCTCCCATGAGGGTGGCAGAGACTGAACCTCTGGAGCCATCACCTGCTGTCCCAGGATTCCATCAGCAGGGTGGCTGGACTCAGGCCAATGCTCCAGCAGAGGACGCAGGCTTCCCAAGTGGTGGCTTAATCCACTGTGCCACAATGCCTGCCCTGATTTAGAAAGTGAAGCATGTGGTCATCATATGCTTATTCAATTATATGCATGAGACAGCTAGATCTCTTTTGATATTCAGAGGGCTCTGAGAACTGGTCTTCTTTAGTGGATGTATGAGGGCATAGGACAAGAAGGCCATGGCGGTGGTGTGGCCCTGGGGAATCAGTTGTTTTTGAATATATGTAATTGACTCACTTTTCAACTAAAAAGCAGAAGGCCCAATATCTAAATCATGAAATATCACAAGACAGGTTTAATTTGATATCACAGCTGATTAAAAAAAATATCTTAAGTTGACCTCACTACTTAAAGGATTTGAGGTAGCTGTAACCTGTCGTTTTAATCAAGGTTTCTTGATTTACAAATTTGAGACATCCACTCCAAAGTAGCTAAAGCCAAAATGGGATGTGATGGAATCATTCTATCTAAAAATTTCGCAAATCTCAAGGACGTGGTTCTCAAATCCAAAAGTAGAAAGACTTTAACAGGGCCGGAAGCCTTTCAGGGCACAAAATGTACAACCATGTGCAGCCGCCCAAGCTGTCAGAGACTGCAGCTGTTGCACTTTGAGTTTCGGCTTCCTTCCTCTTTCTGCAGAGGCAGAGGGACAGCCTTGGCTTCCTCCTGGACATGCAGGCCCCCAGCTTTCCTGTAAACATCCATTCCATTTTGGCCACATGCAGGGACCCCTTTGTTCCTGAATGCAGCACTGGAGAGACACTCCCAGCCTGGCTCAGCCCAGATCCACCCTGGCTGTGGCAGCTACAAAACACAAAAAGGCCTGGAACAGGGAGACTTTGTGGTTGAGAAAGTCTGAGAGAAAGGGGTGGGTGGGGGATCTCAGACACCTGCAAGTCCCCCCCTGGGCTGCTTAGGAGGGACAGAGGCAATGGGGGATGAGAGGAGGGAAACATAGAAGGGTGGCACTGAAGGGTGGTGATTCAGGATGAGAAAATCAATAAAGGGCTGGGGCGAGAACCACAAAAGATCAAGACAGTAGAGCTGTATGAACCAGAAAGCTCTCTTAAGTGTCTTAACCCAGAGAGTTGTCTCATCTGACAGGAAGTCCTGAGGTTGTATGACCTTCAAACTGGTTAAGTCAGCTGTACAACAATGGTGCCAAGGCCTGGATTCTTATCATCTTCTCTGCTGTTCTTGGTAGGCCCTTTACTACAGGCTGTAGAGGATCCAGGCATCACATCCAGAGGCAACCCCCACCAAGGGCAAAATGAGGTCCTAGCAAGAACTCCTCACTGGTCATTGGACAGAATTGGGTCTCATGCCCATTCCTGACCCAAGCCTTAGGGGGAGGAATGAGATCCACGGGTCTAGTACAGAGGACCAGTCTTCCTGAAGCATGTGACTGCTTAAAGAGGAGAAGGCACTGGAACATTCTAGAGTTTTGAGAGAAAGGAGGCAGTGGGGGTGGGTGGACAAGCAGGAGTGCTGGCTACAGAGAAGAAAGAAAAACACACACCCAGGGCTTGAGGAGCAGGGAGACAGTTAAAGAGACAGAGAGGAGAGGCAACAAAGTGGGTGGGAAGAATCAGGTGGAGACAGAAACAGGTGAGCTCTTACGTTTGGTGTCTTAGGTTACAGTGCTGTTTTCATGGCTCTCTGTTCAGCAAGGCAAGTATTAGAAGAACGCGCTTTACCTGTTCTCACGCCACTTGAAAGGCTGATTAACTTTTCAGTAATTAAACTTATTAACTGTTTTTCAAGCTCGGAATTATAAAGGAGATGACCGCAGCAGTCTCCAGGCAGGAAATTACTCTCCTTTTTTTTTTCTTAAAATGGACCAAATTTATTGAGTTGTGAAGGAGATGTGCAAAATAAGTACATAATAATGACTTTGTTACTTGTTAATGTGTTTGTTTATAATTTTATCTCCTTAATTATAAAAGCCATATAATCACATTCACAAAAATTGGAGGGGAAAGGGGTCTGGCTTAGGGGTTAAAATGGCCCTTGAGGGACTGGTGCCATGACTCACTTGGTTAATCCTCCGCCTGAGCTGCTGGCATCC
The DNA here is from genome assembly GCA_949820135.1 of Sylvilagus floridanus. Classification (NCBI taxonomy): domain Eukaryota; kingdom Metazoa; phylum Chordata; class Mammalia; order Lagomorpha; family Leporidae; genus Sylvilagus; species Sylvilagus floridanus. The sequence goes on from OX463238.1 coordinate 73,986,306, forward strand.
CATATGGGCGCTCGGTTCTAGTCCTGGTTGCCCCTCTTTCAGTCCAGCTCTCTGCTGTGGCCCGGGAGTGCAGTGGAGGATGGCCCAAGTGCTTGGGCCTCTGTACCTGCATGGGAGACCAGGAGGAAGCACCTGGTTCCTGGCTTCGGATCGGCATAGCTCCAGCTGTAGCAGCCATTTTGGGGGTGAACCAATGGAAGGAGACCTCTCTCTCTCTCTCTCTCTCTCTCTCTCTCTCTCTCCCTCTCACTGTCTGTAACTCTACCTGTCAAGAAAAAAAAAAAAAGATGGCTCTCGAGACACCTGCGTGCCATAGCTTCTCTGCCTTTTGTCTAAGATCAAGTGTGAAACACCTGTGTTCCATTTAGAGTTGCAGGGTTTGAGTACTGTTTCGACTCCTGATTACATCTTCTTGCTAATGTGCACCCTGAGAGGCAGTGCTGATGGCCCAGTCGTTGGGTCACTGTCACCCATGTAGGAGACCCAGATTGAGTTCCAGGCTCCTGATTTTGACCTAACTCAACTCTGGCTGTCTCAGGCATTTGGGAAGTAAACCAGCAAATAAGATATCTCTTTCTGTTTCTCTCCCTGTCTCTCTGCCTTTCAAAATAAATAAAATAAATGAATAAACTTAGCTTCAAAAAATTGGAAACCAGAAACATGAAAACAGAATCACTCATAGCCCCACCATCTAACAACTGTTATTATGTGGTAAGAATGAACTCCTAATGTTTTTTCATGGAATTGCGTACAATTTTGTAGAGTGCTTCATTTTCTCAAACAGTTGTATAATATACAAGGTACAAATTACAAAAAACAAAATAATATATTAAAAAATAAAGCAGGTATCTCTTCCTACCAGTATATTTTTATCCTCCAGTTTGCTCCCCCTTCTACCCTACACCAGTTATCAATTATTTTATTCCATAGATAGCCTACCCACTAACAAGTACAGGTGTGTATGTACAACTTCTTTTCCCAACACACTTAGTCTTTTATAAAATGGTAGCCTAACACATATGCTGTTTTGCACCTGTTTTTTTTTCATTCAACAGTATCACCTGGAAACAATTCCATATACAGAAGTACTTCAAAATGTGAGGAAAAAAGTGAAATTAAAAGATAAATTTATTTTGCTGCCAGAAAATTTTGAAATCCATAGTTTTTTTTCATAATAAGCATTTTCTGTGAGCTTCTTGAAGACCTCTAGAGTGCCTTTAAAAATTGACATTGTAGTCTGTTCGTACATTGGCGCATACCTTTAATGCTCATTATCCTTAACAGCTGTTAAAAGTTTGCGTAACTGATTCATTCATTCCTTAATAAATATTTACCAAGCACCTGGAACATGTGCGAAACACTGGTGATGCTGAGATTACAAAGAGATGAACCACACCCTTGAAGAGTCTCAGTGGAGTGGGGGAGACAGGCAGGTAAACAAGTAATGACAGGCAACCTTTTCATACTCACATGGAAGAATGCAGGAGGTGTGTGGGGAACCTAAGACAAGAACAAAAGTGTTGAAGGATAAGTAAGGGGGGGGTGCCTCTGCAGACAAGGGGAGGAAGGTGTTCCAGGCAGGAGACCAGGAATGATGGGTGCCAAGGTACTGAAATGGGAGCACTGTGATCCAGGAGACTACAAGGTGTTGGATGTAGCCCCTACTCTTTGTTCTGTAACCTGTGGCCAAGCTCCAACATCAGTAATGCTATGACGTACAACTTGCAGTATGTAACTTTTCCCATATTTTGGAGTATTTCTTTGGCTAGCTTCCCAGAAGTAGAACTGCTGAGTCAAAATGCAGGGGGCCCTCTGACCTGCTACATACAGCCAAAATGCTTTCCAAATGGCCCGTATCATTTCATGAGGATGCTAGCAATGCCTGGGCAATCCAGTGCTCATTACCTTTGTATCTGTACCACTGATTCTAGTGGATATGTCTTTATTAGGAGGCTAGATTTCTCCTTGTATGTGTTACTACTTCAATTTCTTAGGTGGTTTTTCTGTTTATACTCAATCATTGATATTCTTTGGCTACATGAAATGAGAATTCAACTAATTTCCCCCCTCTTCTCCAAATGTGGTGTCTGAACTTTCCCTTCTCTGTTCATTTTTTTCTAAGACTTTTTTTTGAACATGATTTACTTTATATTGATCTGAAAGAGAGAGGGAGATGAGAGAGAAAGATCTTCCATCTGTTGGTTCACTCCCCAAATGTCAGCAATAGCTTGAGCCGGGGAAGGCTGGAGCCAGGAGTTAGGAAGTCCATCCCTGCACATGGATGCGGAGGCCCAAGCACTCAGACCATCTGCTGCTCTCCCAGGCACATTAGGAGGGAGCTGGAAGGGAAGTGGAACAGCCAGGACTCCAACTCTGATATGGGATGCCTGGCTTTGCAAGCAGCAGACTGTGCCACAACACCAGCCCCTTTTCGAGACATTTTTAAGAGCAGTTTTTGGTTCAAAATTGAGAGGAAGACTATCTACTGTGTGATTCCTTATATATGGCATTTTGGGAAAGACAAAACCATGAAGAGAGTAAAACATCAGTAGTTGGTGGGGAGTGAGGGATGAAATCAGTAGACCTAAGAGGAATTTTAGGGCAGTGAAAATTCTCTGCAGGGTATTTTAATGGTGCGAGCATGCTATAGAATGTGCAACCCTGAGTGACCCCTAATGTCCACAGTGGTTCTCAGGTGATAATGATGTGTCAGTGCTGGCTCGTCAATGCAGTGAATGTACCCTTGTGCTTGAGGATGGGGGAGGGGTTTGGGTGTGTGGGCACACGGGTTTATGGGATATCTGTTCATTTTTATTTCAAAGATAAATCACATTTAGGAATCAACTGAGTCATCAATTGGATCTAATTTTTAGCTGTTTTCTGAAATGTGTCACATCAACTTAAGACAGATCTTTCCTCTGGCTTACCCGTATTCCTGCAGCAACTGTTCTATTTATATATGAAGAATTACAGCACAGCCCGAAAAGGCTTAGGTAAAGCCAGTCCATGCTTTCCTGTAAAGACGGGAACCCACCGTTGAAAGCCCTTCCTTTTGAAGGCCATCAGGCAGGAGGTAGGTGGTCTGCATTTCCGGTGGCTAGGGGGTACTTTAGAGGGAGAGAGGGTTATTGTATCCAAAGCGCTGAAGTCACTGCTAGCCACGGGCATTGCTTGTGTGGTACCCACCTTGGTGAGTATCCTGTTCATATCTGTGACCTCAATTCAGCCTCTATCACCTTGAAGGCCAAGACCCATCTCAAAGGGTCGTTGATTGCAGAGACAAGCAATTTCTTGCCAAGCCAATTTCTGTGCCAGTGGCTCTTAAACTCAGCCGGGGAACTTCCTAAACAGGAAGATTTCTGTGATAGCATCAGGTTGCACAGGGTGCTGCTGGCATTTTTTTTCCCTCTCCCATCTCTCTTTCCAGCTGTGTGAAGCGTCTAGAAAAAAAAAAATATCCATGGATGTTTACAGTTCTGAGCAGTTTTCCCTCTTCTTTCCAGGGAGTACTGGTACCTGCTATGCCAGCACCTCAGACAACGTTCCAGGAGGGTGGTGGGTAATGAAAGGACACACCTGCTCAGCTAACTTCCCGCCACATGCTCCATCACATTTCTCAGGGGCCAACACCTTCCCCACAAGACTGTCCCTGGAGCCCCTTCTGGATTCCTTCCCAGAGGCAGGAAGCGGTCAAGTTCCTTGGGCACCATTCGCCGGGGGCGGGGAGGGCGTCTGCTGTTCCGGTTTGTGCTGTTGCAGCAGACCCCAAGGAGAGGCCCCTAATCCTGGGTCAAGGCTGCTTTGGGCCACTTGTCCGTCGTCGTCCCCATTTCGGGGTGAATGTCCCGTCTCCTCATGCAGGTGTTGGAGTCACACAGGAGCCCTTCTTTCACAAGGCCGCTGCTCCCAGATTCTCTCTCCCTTCCCAACAGCCTAACCCCGCGCTCCGGTCTCAGCGAAGTCCACGACCTCGCTCCTCTGCTGCGCAGTGGCCCAGCCTCGCCTCTCGCCACACAGTCCGGGGATACGAGGGGGCATGAGTGTGGTCACACCCGGAAGGGGTACAGGCGTCCCTCCATCCAGTGCTGTGTGCAAATGCGGCGGCGACGGGGACTCTCCGCTCATCAATCCCGGCCCCTTCACCAGGCTGCTTTCCCAATGGGCGCGCTCGCCGGGCGCCCATTCTCTTGCCTTCCGCGGGCCGCCCATCCCACCTACCCCGCCGCAGGGCTCGTTGGCCCGGGCGCTCTGAGCTGGCCAGAGAAGGGGCGGGGAGCGGTAGAAGGAGGCGGCGGCTACGTGGTGCCACGGCCGCCCGCCCGGGAGCGCCCCAGCCCGTGCGCGCGCGCGCGCCTCGCCAAGGCTCGGGCGGCGGGCGGCGGGCGGCGGGCGGAGCTGCGGGCGGCGCGGCGCGGGCGGGGCGAGCGGCGGGCGGGGCGAGCGGCGGGAGGGCGCGCGAGCCGCTTCTCCGCCAGCATCTGCCGCGGCCGCGTTTGCCCGAAGCCCGGGGACGGACCTCCGCACCCGACCGCCTGGCGCGCGGACGCAGGCGCTCGCCTTGTGGACGCGGCCAGCCTCGGGAGCCTCGGGCTTGCAGCGCGCGGCTTCTTCGCCTGCTCGACGCGACCCCGGCTCTGGCGGCCTCGGCGCGCGAGCCGCTGGAGGTGCGGGAGCCGCTCTCCTGCTGCCGGTCCCCGCACGGCTGAGCCCGGGCCGCCCGCGCCGCGGCCCCGAGCCCCCGCTCCCTGCCGGGCCGCTCCGAGCAACGGTGCTCGGGGGCTCCAAAGTCGGGCAGCCGGGGCAAGTGTCTTCATGAACCCAGAGGATGTCCGGGAAGCACTACAAGGGTCCTGAAGTCAGTTGTTGCATCAAGTACTTCATTTTTGGCTTCAATGTCATATTCTGGGTAAGTTGGAGCGCTCCTGGGATTCCAACTACTGTGGCTGATGGGTTTCGCGGCGATTTCCCCCGACTGCTCGCCGCCTTTACTTTTCGCAGCCCTGGGGGCGCTTGCCCGAGCCGGGGACAGGCATTAGCCTTCCGCCTTCCCAGTGTGCGCGTCGGAGAGGGACGCGTTTAATCCTTCCTGGGAATGGGAAGAGGGGAAAAGAAAAAATAAATAAATAAAAAACTGAGCCGGGAAGGGGGCACCCGGGCCGTGGGGGGTGGCTTTTTCAAGAACCATCGCAGGGCTGCAGATGAGAGGAAGGGCTGTGCAGTTTGAGAAATGAGCAGCTACACGAATCGGATTCGCTCCCCGTGGGATACGGATGTCGGGCAGAGCGTGGTGTCATAATGGGGGAGGCTCACCGGGCAGAGCCGGCCCGGGGGGTCCACCTTCTCGCTGGGCTCTGATTGGCCGAGGGCTGGGCTCCGTGTTTCCGCGGCTGGTCTGTGCCATGCTCAGCGTGTGTCTCCTTGCACCATCTCGGGCTTTGTGTGGGATGCAGATGCCGTGGTGTGTAGGGCTCTGGACGGTGAACGTAAATAACGCTTCCTGCGCGCTCTTGCCCCTCGCCTGGGAAGCGGTCTTTTGCGTAATGGACTGACCGGCCAGTGGGCTTGCGGGGAGCAGGGACTGATTTCTATATATATCATTGTCGGCATCATAACAAGTCCTCGGCCACAGACGCTTCCTTGGGCTCGCGCCTCACGCCTTCCTTTTTAGAGGAGTGACACGAAGCCGGCCTTTTTTTTTTTTTTTTTCCTGGAGGTTGGGGGACCTTGGGGAGATGCAGCAGAGGAGGTGTGCGAGATTCGGTTTCTGGGAGGCAGGGCGAGAGCGGATGTTTGAACACCAGACCAGAGCCCTGCTCGGCTTGGCGCTACCTTGTGCTGGGCACCTATTGTAATGAGGCTGGGACGCCTACTCTTTTGTTTTGTTTTGATTCTTTCTCCTGATCTCGCAAACGTGTTCAGCAACCAGACAAAGAGTTCTGTAGGACTAGGGGGGAATCGCTGGCTGGAAGACCGTTGTTGTTCCTCGCCGGATCAACCCGTGCCATCCTCTCCTCCCTGGGCAGCCCCCTCCCCGGGTGAGGGGAGGTTAAAGATGGTGTCCCTCGGGGTGGAGGGGGGTTCTCCAAGTTGCCCTCCCTTGTGAGGTGAACAGTGATCCAACTGCGCGGTTGAAAATAAGCCACAGCAGCCTGAGCACACGGTGTATTTAGTGTGGATTCTCCTTGAATTTGAGCTGTTTGCTGTAAATATACGCATCTGTGAGAGTAGTCTCCACAGCTCTTTATGTATTTACACACACACACACACACACACACACGCATTTCCTACCATATTGTACCAGATTGTTTTATTTTCTCTTTTCTCCAGGAGCGTCTTGCATTGATCACACATGTTTTGTGAGAGGCAATAGAAGGGATTGGAGCCCAGTTTGTGTGTAGACATGGTCTGTCCTCTGGACTCAGAAATGAGGAGGGGAGGTGGGAGTCCTTCACAGGCAGTTTGATTTTTTTGCCAGTGGTTATATGTGATTCCTGTGACACTTTTCTCTATCTCTACTTCTTCCCGGATCCAGACCCTCGCCCTTTCGGGAAATGTTTGTAAGTGGTGGGTACATTTCTGAGATATTGTTGCTTTTTTTTTTTTTTTTTTGGAACTTGAAAGTTGGTGACTTTGAGAGGCAGAGGCTACTGAGTTGGGATTGGCCCTTTTTGGGGTAATGACTCCTGGCCTCTTACTTCTACTTGAACACTTAACAAAGTTGCGCATTTCAGCTGCCAGGCAACAAAAAGCACCCAAGGGGGCTTTCTGTGCAGTTTCATAGCAGAGACTAGCAAAGAAATAAAAGGATATGGGCCCGTTCTGCCATCAGGTTGGTGTCATTTTGTAAAGTGCACAGGGGCAAAGGTATCCCTTTCTCCACATTCGGTTGCTGCAGAGCCTCTGGAGTTGTGGAAGGCTCTGAAGAATCGCAGGGTGTTGCATGGAGAGTTCCAGAATGTGTTGGCAGATGGCGAAGGGGCAGATGGAACTTTTATGGGAAGCCTGGGAAAAGAGCAAGGCTGGGGAACTAAACCAACCACCTCAGGTGCCGACCTTATGCGGGACCCCATCCTTTTACCCTGCTTTCCACACACCCTCCCCCTCCTTTCTGTACCTAAAGCCTCTCTTTCAGATACCCCCTCATATCTCTCCTTTTCTTCTCCCTGCCCTCAAATTACCCCACATCTAAATTTCCCAGGTTATCCATGCCGTGGTCTGTAGTGCTGACCAGCAGGAAAACAGCTATGTTATTTGGTTAAAGTAATTCAGACTAAGGTGTTAGTGACTGAAGAATTGGGGTCAAGAACTTGGTTACCTGCTTCTGCAGAGCTGCAAACCTCTGCTCTCTACAGAGTTGCCACCTGCCTGTGATTGTCAAAAACGGCAGGATTGGTGCTGCTCCCATACAGGTGCCAAGAGAGATTGCTAACAGAGACTATGGTTTCCTGACGTTTTATTCTCACGCTGAACTGTTGGAATACATTTGAGATACATTGAAGATGCTGGGAGGGATAGTTCTGGTGAGTTCTGAGAAAATACCATGGAACATATGGCGGCACCAGCCCTAGGGGTTTGGTTCCCTCACTGAGCAGCAGTTTGTGCGGCAGTTAATTGCCCTGGGCTTCTGTTCTCAGCTGTGAAAAAGGAGGAGCTGGATGAGTTGCAGACTTCTTCTCGGCTTTGGACAAAGACTGGGTCTGTCTGGTTTTGATACGCTGGGGGAGGAAAATGCAAGAGATGAGCATTAATATAGAATGGAAATAGCAGATACTGGGTCTCTTGCAAAATTACGGACTCTTTCTCTTATTGAGACTTTTAAGACCCAGCTTTATTACTGTGGTTTATTCTCCAAAATACTTTGTTTAAAAAATCTTTCACTGATTTCTTCTTGCCCTTTCAATGGGTAGGGTATGGTATGCATGCTTCTCTCCCCACGATGAATGTGATCTAGTAAATGTATTTTTATCATTAGGATTACGCTTTCGTGTGTAAGATCCAAATCCTTTTGTACAACACTTGTAATGGTATTCTGAGTAGCAACATCAACAACTTGTACAGATTCCTTTCTCATTAGTTATCACGAGATGGTGGGGAAGGCCTTGTTTTCCCTATTTTTTTTTTTTTTTATCAAAACAACTCAAGAGAGAGGGAACTGATTTTATTGTGGGTGCCACCATGCCAGGACATTTCTTGGAAACCCTAAGACTACTCAGGAGTAGAGAAGGGAGGAGAGAGTTTTACTGTAAGATCTATCCTTTTGGGTCTTGAATCCTCACATCCCATCACCCACCATTAATAGATGTTTAGCTCAGGACTCTTGGAATCTGGCTCTGATACTTCGCTGTTTCTAGACAAGTCAGCTGATCCCAGGATTCTCCCAACTTTATTGCTGCATAACAAGCAACCCCAAAACTTTATATCACAGCTCACAGTTCTGCGACTTGACCAGGCTCATGTGGAGGATCCTCACTTGGGTCTCCTGTGCAACTGCAGTGCGATGCGGCCAGGGCTGGAGTTATCTCAGAGTTCCCTGGGGCCGGATGCGCAGCCAATGTCCACTGACATTGTTGGCTGGAGCGCCTGCATATGCCTCCTTCTTGTCTCTGACACTGGAAGAAGCAACTTCCAGGCAAAGTTATACCTGAATCTGGCACAGTGTCAGTTTCATCTGTTCTGTTGATTAAAACTCTCATGGAGCCTGATCAGTTTCGAGGTGGGAAATGTCAAGGTCATATTATAGCAGAAGGTGACGTAGATCGTGACCATTTTTGGAAAATACAGTCTGGTGCATTAATTTTTTTTCTGAAGGAGGGATGGCATTATGTAATGGAGTTGTAGTTTCAAGGATGCCTCATTATTTAGCAAATGGTGGCTATCATGATTGTCATTATCCTCAGATGTGATACTGTTTCCATCTAGGGTGTGGAACTCCAAGGGGGCCTCAGGCCTCATTACTGCCAGGTGATGCAAATGCCCTTCAGATCTGCCAAGCGGGCGAGGCAGATGGATTCAATAGGTTTTATCATGACTTAGGAAAAAACACGCATGGATCAGTGGAAGCCTTGATTGACTTGGGAGAAGAAAGTCGTTTTTCTGTTCTTTTTGCAGTAGAAGGATTAGAACAGCCGTGGAATACTTGAGGCCAAATTTCCCTTTAGATATGCTTTCAGATATTACATTGTGCCTTCCACTGGAGGTTCATCCAGGGTTGATGGCAGGATGTTGCTTCTAATTTACTTCCTCGGGGCTTGAATTCAGCAAGGAGCGAGATTTAGGGAACCTTGGGGGGGCATCAAGTCGGAAGCCTTATCTTATGATTCAGTATAAATTGCAAGATGTTCTGGGATGATGATACATCAGCAGTTTATAAGTCATAATTTTTGTTTTAATTTGCTAGACATCTGTTAGCTTCGATGGCAACCATATGGGAGTCTAAATTGCCTTTTGAATTACAGGGAGATGGTAGAAAGAAAGCTAAATATGGTTATGAAAGTGTCATGTGAAAAAAAAAAAAGCTTAAGAAAGGTGTACAATCTCTGGGGAGGCCGTTGAATGCCGACTTTCTTGCTCTGGCCTCTCTCTGTGGGTTGGGAAGAAGGCGCCGAACATTCTCACTTGTTAATTGAAAAGATGCCAATGGGGAAAAGCTGGACAGTCAAATAATGTTCCACCCACCATAAAATTGCCAAGGTGAGTTCATGGAGCTGGATCACTTGGCCCTAATGTCCACAATAATAGGAACTTCCTGGCAAAAGGCAAAGCTGTGTGCATTTTTAACAGAGCTCTACCGTTTATGGTTATGTGTTTCTTACAAGCATCTTAAAGTCTCTTACAGTCATATAATCGTTTTTTGTGAGAGGTGAAGAAATTGGAGTACAGAGGCTTGGAATGACTTTTGAGATATTGATGAGCATCAGGGTTTGCTTTAGGATTAGGTCTCTTCTGTAACTACAGCCCTAGCTTCTTGGTTGGGATCTTATTTTAGAAGATGCTTGTTATTCTAAAATAAAACATCAAGTAAGTCATTTACATCTGTTCATAATTGAAAAGTGATAAAGTTTTTGCATATGCCACAATTAACACCACCCACAAGTTACAGAAACGTTAGGATGGAGATGTTCTTAGAGATATGATAGAATAAAAGTTAGTATGTACTATACTGAAAATTCATAAATGAAAAGGGGGTATTAAAGACAGCATGGCTGAGTCATATGTTTCTGTCTGTACTCTGGTGACTGTCTGTCTGAAAATTTCTAACTTCAGGCCTCTGAATCATCTGCTCAACTGGACTATAAGGACCTCAAGTGTGGGGATTGTGTCTCTGTCTTGTTTGTAAGCCCGGTGCCTTGCAGATTGTCTGAAACACTGTAGGTGTCTAATAAATGTTGAAGGAGCAAATTACAGACACGATGGAAAGTACGGGGGAGTCATCTCTAACCTCCTAGCTGGTGAAGCCATTTCCTCTGTAACATCCTGCCAGCCTCTCTCCCAGGAGCTGTCATCCTCCTAATTTACTGTTGTTGATTTTCTTGTTTTTATTTTGGAACAGTCTCAAACCCACAGAAGAATTGCAGTGGTACAAAGAACTTGTTTTTATCCTGTAGCACTTGAGGAAAAAGTTCCTGGCATGATGGACATCACACAAACGCTTCCGTGTCTATATCCTGTAAACTTGGTAGTGCTCTTAGATAACCACAACACAGCCGTCAAAGGCAGGAAATCACCATTGAGACATCAGCCACATCCATTCCATAGGCCTCATTTGAGTTTCCCAGTTATTCCTATTGTGTTTTTGAAACCAGGTCAGAATCCAGGTCAGAACCACACATTATGTTTCATTCTATCTTTTTAGTCTGTGTCAGCCCCTTGCTGTCATGGTCTTGACACATTTGAAGAGTATGAGCTAGTTCTTTTGTCCCTCAAGTTGGGCTTGTCTGCCACTTCCTGAAGCTTCGATTCAGACTGTGTCTCTCTGGCAGCAACAGCACATAGGTGGTGTTGGGTTCTCCCCAGCGTATCCCATCAGAGGGCACTGATTTCTCTCTGTCCCGGTTACCACTGACACATGACCCCCATCCAATCATCCAATCTGTAGGGCTCGTGAGGATGGTCACTTGGTTTAGGCATTGGCTGCCAAGCTTCTCCACCCTACAGTCACTCTTGTCTCTCTGGAGACTGGTAAATGCTTTGTGACAAGTTATGTCAAGACTGTGTCCACAGCCCATTCATCCTCAGATTTTCAATTAATGACATCAGTGGGAACGGACGGCCTCCTTGTCTCTTGTTAGTCTGTGCTCTCGTCAGCTACGTTGATGGAGCGGGTTGTGGGTTTGGCCAGTGGCAGTCCTTCCATGCTGACTCTGTGCCTTTTGACTCCCATCCGTATCTGAGGACTTCCTTGCTTTCTGGCAGAACAAGTCGTTCCAGGCTCATCTTGTAATTTCCCTAGGTCATTGTTTAGCATCAGTCATTTCTCCAAGGAGCCTTGGTTCTTTGAGAATAGTAATTAGAAGCCAAGATCTGGTTGCTTGGTGTGCTCTTTGCTGCTAGAGTGTCACTGTCCTGGGTTTTCTCACTGGACAGAACTACGGAGTGAGTATGTATGTGTATATGAGTACTCACATTTACATCTCTGGTTCTGTATCTGTTTATATGTCTTAAAGCATGAGTTCACAGTGATACCTCATATTCTTAATTGATATCAAAGGGTTTATTATAGTTTTTTCCCCTTTCCTTATTTGTAACTGCCTTCCTCGACAGTGGAATTCTTGGTTTGCATTTATCTTTGGGAAATTTTTTTTTTTTTAAATAATTTTGAGAGACAGAAATCCCCAGTCTGCCAGTTCACTTCCCAAATGCCCACAGCGGCTGGTGCTGGAGGAGGCCGAAGCTGGGAACAAGGAACTCAATCCAGGTCTCCCATGTGAGTGGCAGGGACCCAACTACTTGAACCATCACTGCTGCCTGTTGGGGTCTACATCAGCAGGAAGCTGGAATTGGGAGCCTGCGCTGGGCCTTGAACCTAAGCACATGGACATCCCAGCCAGTGCCTTAGGCCAAATGCTGCCTCTTCTGTGATTCGCAACAACTTACTTCATTAATCTCCCTGTAGCACCTTGCCCTTCCTTCTGTGGTTGTCTGACATTTCTGCCTGCAGGTGTGCCGGAAGCCTCACAGCCCCATAAGGTCTCCTTTCTCACTTGGTTACTCTGCTCTGGGTGTCCCGAGCACAGCTCCCGGTCTGTGCTGGCACAGAGGCCTGCCTCCCTTAGTCTCACCTAAATGGCCTTAGGATGGAAAGTCTCAGGACGGAGAAGGGGAAGGGCCTAAGTTACTCTTGAGTGATGTAAAGTAAGACTGACCTCCCTTCCCGATTGTCCTTTCTATTTAAAGTTAGCCGTCAGGTCACTCCTGACCTTCTGTTTTCCATCTTTAAGGGCTCCTGGCTTGTCCATGGGTTCTTTATATACTGTCTCCAGATTGTTTTTTGCCCTGGTCCTGGTGCTTTGCCTGTGTTCCCACTTGGCTGCACCACCATTAAGGTAGCAACCAGAATGGAAGACATTTTTCACAGGCTCATCCCAATATCCAGAGTGCAGCGGGCTGTTACTCTCCAATTCTCTGATCATTTTCTAGGCAGTGCTGGGCCCGGAGGCAGGGCCCTCTGCTGTCACCTGGATTCCACTTGGAGTAAATCACTCTCACAGATTAGAGAATGGCGCTCAGTTGCTCACCTATGAAACTGAGAAAATAATTTAGTGTCCAGTACGAAATGAGATCCTACATATGAAAGTGCCTGGTAAAAGGTAAATTCTCCATGCAAATATTAGTTATTAACCCAGGCCAAACTGCGCATGGCTTCCACTGGCTGCCAGGAACATTGTGGCTGGGGCTGCTCAGACTGAATTTCTAGTGAAATGAAACCTCACCTCTTGTCGAGTGGGCGTCTGTTATGCCCATCTCCCTAGGCTTAGTGCTAATCAGATGCCCTAACCCTTCAGTTAATTACACGAGTTTAGATTTAGTACCATGTATTTCTTCACTTAATTGCCTTGCTGTGGTCAAATGGTTTCCACACGGTGCTCTGGCAATGCTAGGCTTCCTTGAGGTGTGGGTGGGTGGGCTTGGGGGTATGTGGGTGAGAGTGCTGAGCAGATACACTTCTGATCTCGCCTCTGGAGAAGTCAGACCATTAAGCTTGATCTTTTGGGATACCATGAAGAATTTTGCTTGAAAAAAGAGATCTGCTTACATTTTTTTTTTTTAATTTTTATTTTTTTTTTTTTTTTACAGGCAGAGTGGACAGTGAGAGAGAGAGACAGAGAGAAAGGTCTTCCTTTGCCGTTGGTTCACCCTCCAATGGCCGCCGCGGTCGGCGCGCTGCGGCCGGCGCACCGCGCTCGTCCGATGGCAGGAGCCAGGAGCTTGGTGCTTTTCCTGGTCTCCCCATGGGGTGCAGGGCCCAAGCACCTGGGCCATCCTCCACTGCACTCCCGGGCCACAGCAGAGGGCTGGCCTGGAAGAGGGGCAACCGGGACAGAATCCGGTGCCCCGACCGGGACTAGAACCCGGTGTGCCGGCGCCGCAAGGCGGAGGATTAGCCTGTTGAGCCACGGCGCCGGCCACATTTTTTAAATAAAGAAAACCATTTATTTGAAAAGGAAGAGAGAGCGAGAGAGAAAGGACAGAAGGGAAGGAAGGAAGGAGGGAAGGGGAGGGAGAGATCTTCCATCTACTGGTTTACTCCTTTTTATTAACTTTTTAAAAAAGATTTATTTATTTGAAAGGCAGAGTTACATAGAGGCAGAGAGAGAGGTCTTCCCTCTGCTGGTTCACTCCCCAAATGGCTGCAACGGCTGGAGCTGGGCCGATCCGAAGCCAGGAGCCAGCAGTTTCCTTTGGGTCTCCCATGTGGATGAAGGGGTCCAAGGATTTGGGCCATCTTCTGCTGCTTTCCCAGGCCGTAGCAGAGAGCAGGACCAGCCAGGTCTTGAACTGGAGCTCATATGGGATGCCAGCACTGCAGGTGGCGGCTTTACCCACTCTACAGGCCCCTGGTTCACTCCTTAAATGTCTGCAACAGCTGAGGGTGGGCCAGGAACTCATGTGAGTGGCAGGAACACTGGTGCCATCATGTGCTGCTTCTTAGATTGCATTAGCAAGAAGTTTGGTCCAAATAGGAGCCAGGACCTGAACCCTAGGACTCTGATATGGGATGTGGGCATGCCAAGCAGAACTTAACTGCTGTGCCAGGCCCATTCCCAGATGTTTTTGAATCTTGATGGGCAAGGTATTGTTTGAAATTGCTCCTTGTATGCGTTTTTAGCTCTCATGTATATTCGTGCATGAAAGTCCCTCTCACTAACTGTGGGTGACTTCTGAAGGTCTAGTTGATACTTCACCCCTTTATAGATATAGCAACTTGATTAGTAAGTTAGGAAACTTGAGTCTTCCCACTGGGAGGTCTGATTCTGTACATTCATGCAGGATGGGATAAGTGGAATTAGTAATTAAAAAAAAGTCCTGCAGTGGCTGGCCTTGATGTGCAGTGTGTTAAGCTTGTGTTGCTGGCATCTCATGCTGGAATGCCTGTTGGAGTCCTGGCTGCTCCTCTTCTGATCCAGCTCCTTGCTAATGCACTTGGGAAACCAGCAGAAGACGGCCCTAGTACTTAGACTTCTGCAGCCCACATGGGAGACCCAGGAGTTCTGGGCTCCTGGCTTTGGCCTATTCTAGCCCCAGCCGTTGCAGCCATTTGGGGAGTGAACCAGCAGATGGAAGATCTCTCTCTCTCTCTCTCTCTCTCTGTCACTCTGCCTTTCAAATAAATACAGTGAATCTTTAAAAGAAAAATTGCAGTGATTGTGTGTCTCAGTGCAGCTCTGGCTTACTGTCCAGGGAAGACACAGCTTCTCTACCTCATGGCTTTTGGGAGGAGGCCTGAGCTGACACAGAGTGGTGATTGATTTCACAGCACTTGAAGCTACTGCTGTCAGCTTACAAGAAAAAAAAAATGTAGCCTATTTCATCCCTCATGGGATTTTTTTTTTATTAATCTCCAAATGCCAGTTTGTTGTTGAATGTGAAAGCTCTAAAAATGAAAAAAATCTCTTTAAAGAGTGCTTCGTGCACTGCAATTAGTATGCGAACAATTAGCATCATCTAGGGATGGAAGCTTGTTATTTATTTGACAGGCACAATGGAAGAACTCAGCGTTTTGTTCCTTTGCCCCAGTTGTCTGGGACTGTTCTGTGTCATCAGCTGGATCTAACTGCAGATCCTGCCTTAACCAGAGAAAACCAAGCCCCCTGCCCACTGTGGCTCTTCCTTCTAGCCTCTGTTAGATCGGGCCTCCTGCTTGGCCTCCAACCCTGGCTTCGCCTTTGCCGGGGAGAGAACTTGTTGTCTGCAGCTCGGTCCATCTGGCAGAGTTTCGGAGCTGTTGCTGGAGTGCCGGGAAGGGACATTTCTTCTCCCAGACCCCAAGTTGCAGCACTGTCCCGGAGGCAGCAAAGCCCACATGGAAGACTCAAACATGATGTTGGTGGTTTTCTTTAGGAAGAAGTTTCAGTGTAGAATATTCAGAACATGCTTCATGAGTTTCACCCATTATTTTCCTTTCCTCTCCTTCTTCCTCTTATCAGTTGTTATTTTTTTTAAGATTTATTTTATTAATTTGAAAGAGTTAGAGGGAGGAAGCTGGCATGGGGGAGAGACATAGAGAGGGAGAGAGAGAGAGAGGAGAGAGGAGAGAGAGCGCGTGCGAGCTGGTTCACTTCCCAATTGGCACAGGCATCCCACATGGGCAGCGATTCTAGCCCTAGCTGATCCTATTCTGATCCAGTTCTCTGCCATGGCCTGGGAAAGCAGTAGAAGGTGGCCCAAGTGCTTGGGCCCCTACATCCACGCAGGAAGAAGCCCCTGGCTTCTAGCTTCAGATTGGCTCAGCTGCAGCCATTGCAGCCATTTGGGAAGTGAACCAGCGGATAGAAGACTTGTTTCTCTCTCTCTCTCTCTCTCTCTCTCTCTCTCTCTCATGGTCTATGACTCTACCTCTCAAATAAATAAATAAAATCTTAAAAAAGCAATAAACAAGATGCCTGCACCCCATATCAGAGTGCCTGGGTTTGAGTTTTGCCTGTGCTGCCAATTCCAGGTTTCTGCTAATGCACACCTTGGAGGCAGCAGTTGATGGCTCAACTACATGGATCCTTGCCACCCATGTGGGAGACCTGGTTTGAGTTCCTAGGTTCTGGCTTTGGCTTGGCCCAGCTCTGGCTGTTGCACTGGGAGTGAACCAACAGTTGGGAGTTCTCTCGTTTGTCTCTGTGTGTTTCTTGGCCTCTCGTATAAGTAAAAAAACTTAAAAACAATTTAAAGCCAAAAAACTTCATGGTAATGATATCCATAGGAGCATAAAGGATTAACTATGGATTGGCAGGCATCATTTTCCAGTACTGTAACTTCCAAGCTCAGTAACAATTGTTTGGAAGTGGATGGCGGAACAGTTTGTCTCCCCTCATTGAAAAGGCACGGTGATGCTCCATACCTCTCCAGCGACTATGTACGTTAGATATGTATTACGAGACATGGGGATCTTGCTCCTTGTTGAGATTTTTTTTTCTAAGTTGTGCTTGGCACTAAGGCTTGCGTTTCTAAAAATCTGGAGGGAACAGCTGGTGCTCTAATAAATATTCAGGCCAGCTATTTTAATGCGTTGTACTCAATTAAGTAGTCCTAATAAAAGAAGAATACTTGACCTAAGCAAATTTCTCAAAGTATAATATTTTGCCGCCAACAAAAATTTCCCCCAGTGTTCATATTTCCCCCCAAACAGCCTTAAAACTTAATTCTGCCAAGTAAGTAGTTCTAATCACTATGGAAGCATCAGTTGCCAACAGTCGGTTCTCCTGGTTCTGGATATGGTCTTATCTCTGTGGCCCAGCCCTGTAACTGATAAAGACACCACAGGTCATTGACCTTTTAGAAGAAGTCTCTATATGGTATGATAATAGACAGTGGGAGAGATTCGTGCTGACTTGGGCATCCCTGTGCTGTGGGTCGGAAGGCAGGCAGCAGGGTCTGTTGGGAAGTGGTGTGGACCGTGCACCTGACTGCTACTCACCTCCTTACCTACCAAGAGGCATGCTCAGCAATAGGATCAGTATTGTTAATGGCAATATTCAGGTCTAACATCTGTCTCAGAGTCATGAGGATCAGAGGAGTTCATATGTATAAACTACTTGGAATCCTTAACAGGTAATAGCAATTATTACTGTGTTTTCTTCAATGCCCATTATTTCTTCAGGTTGTTTTTTCTTAGCTTCTTTCAGAATCATTAAAATAATCTTATATTGTAACATATTTTTTGTTCTTTGTGATGTTCTGCCTACATAAGTGCATTCTCAAAATAACTAAGAGAAAAAAAGATCTCCCAGCGTTCACAGTGTTCCTTTCACTGTAATGAATGGCATGTGATTTACACTGCATCCCAGACCGTGAATCTGCAGCTATTGTTTGTTGTTCATTTCCCCATTTCTCTCTTCTTTGCAGAACTAAGCTGTCTCATGTTGGTGCTTTGTACTGGGAGAAGTTGAGTTTCTGCTGTGGAGTCTGCTGTTAGAGCTGTGGTGAGGGGGAGTGGAACCACTTTATTAACAGATGTTAGATCTGGGTATGCAGGAGCTACCTGCATAGCTATCACTATGTATTTTTAGCTTTTTATGGCATCACTTAGTCCTGTATATTTGGGTCACAGATTTACTCTGTGTTACAGACAAATTGTTTAGGTTATGAAGGTTAAAATTGCATCAGTGATACAGGTAACTTGGGTTTCTCCTGGTATATTCTTAGAGTTGGTGCAGGGCTAGGATTTTGGCTTGAACTGCCTGTGTCATTGACTGAATGGGCCGTCCATCTAGGTGAATGAGTGATCCATTGGCTTCTCCTTTGGGGCATAAATGAAATGCATTAAGAGCTTTTGCACTTTCCCCGGAATTGTGGCCTGACATAGAGAAGCATGCTATTCTATTTCCAGATCTAATCATCCTTCTTACTGGGCCCAGCGCCTGCAGAAAGTCCAGGGCATGCTACCTGAGCAGGTGAGAGGAGCTTTGGCACTCACTCCCAGGCAGAAGGTGTGTTAGACGTCCCGGTCCTTGAAGAGGCAGGCAGAGGGTGGATGAAAGGGGAGGATTAAGTAGGAAGTTTTACTAGAGCATCTGTTGGTGCAAAAGAATGTTGTAGTTAGCATGGAAGGACTTTATATTTGTATCTTTGGACCTATAAGTTTTTCCTCTTTGGCTTATCAGAAACATCCCCAGAACTGCTGGTTTAGATTCATTCATGGACCTTGCAATCCATTGTTATGACTCCCTGTTGGGACAGCACCAGCCAGATTCTTTCTTTGTGCGCCTTGTGCCACTAGTGATTGCTGCCGATGTCTGGAGGTGGATTGCTGTCTGCTGATCCAAGGCAGTGAGTCCCCAAATTCATTCATTTGCAGACTTCTTAGATTCTTTGTGCCACTCAGAGCTTCTCAAATTTTATTTTATTATTTTTTAAGATTTCTTTTGTTTATTGGCAAGGCAGAGTTACAAGGAGAGATCGACAGTGAGACAGAGAGGGAAAAAGAGAGGCAGTATCTTCACCTGCTGGTTTACTCACTGAACAGCTGGGGCCTGGGCAGGCCAAAGCCAGGAATCTAGAACTGGCATTGAATCAGCCCAGCCCTGGCCATTGCGGCCATTTGGGGAGTGAACCAGTGGATGGAAGACCTTTCTCTCGGTCTCTCCCTCTCTCTCTGTGATCGTACAGGTGGATGTGGGTAGAAGGGACCTGAGCCATCTTCCATTGCTTTCCCAGGTGCTTTAGCAGGAAGCTGGACTGGAAGTGGAATACCTGGTACTTGAACATCTGCTCTCATGGGATATAAATGTTGTAGGTAACGGCTTAACCACTGCACCACACTGCCAGCCCCTCTCAAATTTTAATATGCATACACTTTATGTGGGGGTCTTGTTAAAAGGCAGATTCTGATTCAGTAGGCTTGAGAGAGGCCAAAGATTTGGCACCTTCGACAAGCTCTCAGATGATGCTGAGGTTTCCGGTCCACTGGTCTCACTTTGAGTCACAAGGAGCTAGTCTGTTTCAAAGTTATTCTTTTCTTTTAAGTGGACTCCATTTTTAAACCTTAAATACATTTATTTAAAAAGGAAACTTTAAAAATATCACTATTCACATGCATACAATGGCGATAATATGGCTCATTAACTTCTAGGTAGGTATTGGTGCCTGCTGGCAGGCCCAAGTTGGGGGCCTGTTTCCTTTTGTTGTAAGGGAGGTTAACAAGTATACTAAATGTCCAACATTCTGGTATCAAATGGAGACTTTTTCCTTGACTAGACCAGAGGATAAAAAGAGAATTGAAAGGAAATGACTTTCTTATTCCTGGTTATTTAATGCTGTATTTTGAAATCGTCTCCTCTGGCACCCCAGAGTACTAGGGACTCACTTTGGGAAACTCTGTGTTTAAGTAATTCTCAGGAAAGCCTGCATTTGTGTGCTGAAGCCTGTTAGTGAGATGAGTGGAACTCTAGAGGTAAGCTGGTTGGGGGAAGTGGTTAAAGGCCCACTGCATGTTCTGTTGCCTATGAGGGGTGGGTAACAGAGGGGCATCCTTCATTTCTGAAAAGTGCTAACCCAGTATATATCTTAAGTATAAAATGGGGGAATGCTTTGGCACGTTGTATCCCAGGCTAGTGGGAAGTCCCCCTTCAGTTAGTAGGACATCTCCTAGTTACTGCTGCTCATGTTTGACTTTGGGATAAGTCCATTTATTTGGTGTGTATTAGAAATAAACACTTTTCTTTTGCTAAAAAAATTATTTTGAAATCTTGATCCTTATTTTAAAAAATCTTTTAAAATATATAGGTATAGGCCGGCACCGTGGCTCAACAGGCTAATCCTCTGCCTTGCGGCGCCGGCACACCGGGTTCTAGTCCCGGTTGGGGCGCCGAATTCTGTCCCGGTTGCCCCTCTTCTAGGCCAGCTCTCTGCTGTGGCCCAGGAGTGCAGTGGAGGATGCCCCAGGTGCTTGGGCCTTATATATATATATATATATATATATATATATA